>JBAIAA010000459.1:1200000-1706434 GCA_037893245.1 Crossaster papposus
CATGTCAAATTTTACCTTAAATATTGTTGATGTCTGCAAATGGTGTATCCTACCTTTAAGTTCAGTTCACGAGATTTGTTTCTGAACTTGAAACAAATCCACTGATCTCTCGTGACAATCGAGGGCGCCCTCAATAAGCCCGTTTTCTGAGTATGGATGATCGACAAACGGACGGCGCGCCCCGGACAAATGAAAAACTCAGTCTTGGAGCAAGACTAGCCAAAACCTAGCTTGTGGAAAAAAATTCGCGTCAAAATATTTGCGACTTTGGGGGCAAGTCGCGAATATTGACGTCAAATTTGACGTCAATATTCGCGACTTTGAGGAAAGTCGTGAAATTTGTCGTGAATATTGAGGTCAAAATAAACGATCTGCGTGTCCCTTCAGGGCCACCATAGGTACCCCTCTGCCACATATCGTGCTGGGTATAAAGAACACTCTTGAAGCCGCCGACTGTATACACGGTATAGGTCTAACCTACGAGAAGTATGGATCCCAATGTCATGTTATTATTGATTTTGTGTGGTACAGTACCGTTATTTCTACATCAAAATACCATTATTTACCCTGCGTGGAAAATGTGGACCTTTTGGAAAAAAGGGGTGGGGGTGCGTATGCGCACCCGTCGCACCCCCCTGTGTACCGTACGGGCCTGCACTATCGCCCCAAAGAGTCCTATAACCTCCGAACCGTGAACAACTCGATGAAGTATAGAGTTGCATTGTCCTCTTCACGACCTTCGTTGCAAATCAACGGAGTAAAAGAAAACGAACAATGGCAGACGGGGCTCATTGTAGAATTTTAAGGACGTGGACAGTCGAAGGGAGTGACGCTTGGGGTGGAGCCTGCAAAGCAGAGCTTTTTATTGGCCAGGAGCTTAATGGCCGTCTTACGTACGTGCAAAACGCATGAACACTAGTTACACGAGGATAACTAAACAACCATTTAAGATATTTAGTAAGCGTTGTTTAATTCAGGCGTTTTAGGAAGACGCGTGTAACTTGTAGTCCAGTCAAAATACCAAATTTTGTATTGTTGACCTCAAACAAATTGTAACAAATCTTTTTTCACCACAGTGAACTTCTATAAGGTCCCTAGAATTACATACTAAAAATCTTTAAAAATCCAAGCGGTGGAAATATGTCTAATTTGCATAAATCGTTAATCCCTGCCGTGTAATATGTTTATTTCCATATTTGGGTATATATTTTATTATTTTTTTTCGAAAAGTTTATTTTGGCGATTCTACTTACACATCCTTACTTCAATAACATTTTCTAAAGCATGTAAGTGACTGAATAATTTTGAAAATAGAGTAATGGTTCAAAATGACTATAATTTTAGCCTATAATTTGCACGCATTTACCTTGTCTCCAGATATCAAGTAGTCAGTATGGACGAGCTTCAAATTCACCAAGTTGCTTACTGGCACCGTTATCCTATTAAAACCTTATGAAAAACCATTATGAACAATGATAACATTGTGATATTTAGCCCAGCAAACAACAACTGGGAAAAATCGTTTGTCCATAAATTGGGCTAAAAAGTAGGTGAAGGGTTACCTAAGGTGAGAGACTTGAACAAGTTCAAGGAAACCCCCCAAATTAAAGATGTTTGTTGCTTACAATAATCATATTTACGTTATAATGTATTTTGAGAATTTTCTTGAACTTGTTCAAGTCTCCCATGTTAGGTAACCCTTTAACTTCTTTTTCGCCTAGTTTACAAACAAACCATTTCCCCCCAGTTTTGGTTTGCTGGGCTAAATATCACAATGTTATCATTGTTCATATGATTTTCCATTAGGTTTTATTATGATAACTGTGCCAGTAAGCAACTTGGTGAATTTGAAGCTCATCAATACTGACTACTGGATGATATCTGAAGACAGTGTAATGTACGCACATTTATAGGGTCACGAAGTTGTCATTTTGGATAATTACCATGTTCTCATAATTATTCAGTCACTTATACGCTTTAGAAAATGTTATCGAAGTAGAGATATGTAAGTAGAATCACCTAAATAAACTTTTCAATTTTTTAAATATATATTACATACCCAAATATGAGAATAAAATATTACGCGGCAGGGATTAACGATTTATGCAAATTAGTCATATTTCCACCACTTGAATTTTTAAAGACTTTTGATATGTTATTGTAGGGACCTTTTAGAAATGCATTGTGGTGAAATTTGTTTTGTTACAATTTGTTTGAGGTCAAAACATATTTTGACTGGACTATTGGATTAATCCACGTCTATATGCTGCACTCGTATACAGATAAACAGCTTTCGTAGTTACAGCCCGTAGTGTTTAGCTGCTTAGTTTTGAGTTTTCAACCACGGCGACTGGAGAAGGCCGTGACTCCATTGAAACGTGTCGTGATCGGCCCTACATTATATCGCACGCATCTAATCAAGCTGAAAAACGTGCCCCGGTTAAACGCGGAACCCTGATATTTAAATGCCTTGCCGGCTGACATTTGCCAAGAAAATAATTAGAGGACATAAGACACTTGTCCCTGTTACATTTTTGATATTGCGATCATTAGAGGTTGGTCCACAGCCGTAAACATGCCCCCAGCCTTAGGAATAGGGCGCGTATTGCCGTGCGTTTATATATAACGCACATGGCAGTATCTGCACAGTCATGATTTGTAATTGATATCCCTTAACAGCATGTGTTGTGCACGTAATATAGATTGTGACGACCATGCAGCCGCAGCGTTCTGCAACAAATATTTAATTCAAGCGAAAATACATGAAGATTTGGCAGTTACGAGGTTTGAACGTTTTTCTGTCTTTGAAGTCAACATTGTGGCTTTATTCTGTGTAATATTCGTTGTTCTGCAATTCCGCACAGTTCTGCACGTTCTGCAAGTTCCGCATTAATGCAGTAATTAGGGACGAGACGACTATCGCTAGGCCTTCAATGCAATCAGCATAACACCAGTGCAAGCCTCGCGCGCGCGATGCGGGGAGGCGTACAATGCACGAAGTTATAGCTCGCCATTGCAGTTTGAGTTGTCTCTACGACTACGCGTCGCTGACTGTGAGAGCTACTGAGGCGACCACGATACGACCGATGCAATCGAGTTGATGATCATAAACTGCAGTCGCCGTTGTCATGGCGTGTGAAAACTACACAGACTCGAATAAGGTGGTGCGAAATACTGTACCCTCTGGAGACTTGAACACAATGGGGAGTGAAAAGGTCTCCAAAGGGTAATTTCTATAGATGAATAGGTCTCCATTAGGAATTTGACGAATTAGATTTTTGGATTGTACTTAAATTACTCAAAAACTAGGGTTATAATGTGGGTTAGGATTAGTGTTTGGGTTAGGGTATAATATAGGGTATATTGGGTCGAAATTTCAACCCAGGAAAATAATTGTGAAAAACGTGCTCGACTTTCTAACCATTTTGTACAGAGAACAAAGCCATGTCTCCACAGTGATACAAAAACACGAAGGTATGCAGTCAGTGCAGGCATGGAAAGCTGGACAAACAATTAAGGCGCTTCCCTCAAGACACGATATATTGTGGCAAATTGTAAAATTAGAGTCTGTGATTGCAGACTACTATGCCACTGTTTACAAACTACATGCGCGAGGTGCATTATACATGTATATGTACATCAATCATGCATGTCAAACATCAGCGAGCAACCTTGCACACAACAAAAACTACAAATAAAAATCAATTTGATTCCTCAAACAACCCAGAATTGTCTGAAAAGCTCAAAAGAACGATTGCCCTCTATAAACACAATTAGTTGAATAAGTTTCGATAAGCGTATTGTACGATTTATACTTATTGAAAGAAATTCACGGTTAGGGCAACTTTGGTCAGATCGCTTGGGAAAAAACATTTATAAAATATCACATAAAATCCAGTTTGATGTTATTTTTCAACTCCTCATTTACATAAATAATAAAAACCAAATGTCCAAAAATACAAGTAAAATCATCAACAAAAGATTGTTTTTTGCATGTAGTGGCCAAAGTTACCCAGCATGACAAAGTTGCCCCATTTTATGTTATGTTTGGGGGTGGGTCACGGTGCACGTATATGGGTTCTGATGTGAGAGTTAATATACCCCTTTTCTATTTCTGGGGTGGAATACACCAGTTAAGGCATCCGCGTTTTGGTACGTCTGACGGTAATACAAAACAAGTTTTTTTTGCGTGGACGGCACTAATAATCATTAGGGACAAACATCCCCTGTGAAAGCTGGTTTACTCTTTTCTTGGTGTAAGTAATTACCAGGCATATGTGTTCCCTGCTTTTAAAGTGGTTTGATCCCCACAATTACAACCCGCATGTTAAAAATACCCCATTGAAATTCCCGCCATGATATAGTACATGTACGTATCCCATTAAACCTTTTAATCAATATAAGCGGACCGGGCGGCGAATTTTTTTTCCCAAACAGGTTTGCACAATTTCATGAATTATTCAGTAGTTGCGTTGATCGCTGTACAACACTTAGGTTCTAGGTCTCCTTTTCCCCTTAGATTAAAAATACTCTAAAGATATCAATTTGACTAGGAAAAACGAGGTGACCTACTACACCAGGATTCGAACCCGGGATCTTTGATCCATAGCCAATCCCACTATCCACTACACTACGTATAGCAGCTCGACAACAGCTGTTCTTTAAAGTGATTTATTGTAACTAGTTAACTAATAACAACAATGCTGTGACGTCATGTTTTATTCTGATGAATAAACATAACTTCTCATCCAAACTACTGAATAATTCATGAAATTGTGCAAACCTGTTTGGGAAAAAAAAATTCGCGACCGGGCGTCATTGTAAGCGCCATGTACACATCTGGCGTGTCCGCCACCAGCGGGAGGAGGGCGTGTATATAATAATTCGAATAATCATGTATATCGTATGCCAGGCCTTATTACGAATAACAACAAGCTAAGGTACAGTGCCGACAGTTCATTGGATGGAACGCAAGCACCGCTGACCTCATAAACACTCGCAAGTGCTGATTGGCTAGGCTTGCGTACGACGGTTATTGACGGTCTAAAACGCAAGAACTCTACTAGGGCGATATGTTCTTGGCGGACATCAGCCACCGTAATAATCACCGTTAGCTTGGGCTATCTGCTTTGTTTAACCACCCTGGACAAAAGACTAAAGTGACGTTATATTTTCTGTGCGAACTTACATTACAGTGATGGTCACGTGCCATCAAGTCTGCTTCATTGGCTCAGAGTACAACCCACAAGCTGGTATCCCATCCCGCTGGTTCCTACCGTACAACGATCCTTGCACGTGTACCGCTGTACGTCTGGGTGGGATGCGCATCCCTGCCTCGTCATACCGACAGAGGGAGCTCCACTACCTGGACGAGCTGTTTCTGAGTGAGGATGCTGACGAGATTGGGGCTTACTTCAACTGTACGGCCGCAGTGCAAAGTACAGGTTAGATGCATACTTGTAGTGCAACAAAAAAAAATTTGTAAGAAAACCACATTTAGGTGTGTTTTTTTAAGTAAAATACACCATTAGCAGATATCGAAATTGTTTACTACCGAATTATTAGGAATTATCTTACTTACTTGAAAGTAAATAATATTGTTTTCCTCAGCATTCATGATTGTTAAACTCCGAATAGGTCAGTTAAACGGAATGTATTATAAAATGTAACCCCCCTGATCCACCCATTATTGACAATTCAAGCAATTATTACTGGTGTGTCCTACCTTTTCAACAATGCAATAACTTACTCGTTTAGGTAGATCGGACGAAAACAAAATGCTGTAACGTGTTTTCTTTTTTTTCCGGAACACAAAGTTGATAGTAAAATGAACCCTATAACAAAATTATATCTTTAGGTATCAACATCAGTAACACTTTTGTTTTGGTTTGTTTTCTTGTTTGTTACCAACAGAGTGTTTGAGTCCGAAGCCTCTTGGTATGGAGGACGGGACAATCCAAGATGCTCGCATCACAGCGTCCAGTAGTCACAACGAGTGGCCTCCACACAACGCACGCCTCAACCGTCCCGGCCGCCTATGGGCACCCACGAGGTTGGCATTAAAGTGAAATACGACGCCTGATACGTATTTTTATAACAATGCCACAAAACGCTCCTAAATGGTTAAATAATCATCAAATTGCCGACCCGGCTTTGTTTTTGTATTGTTTTACTTTTTGTCTGTTTTGTGTGTGTTATTCTAAACAAAATCTAGCCCAATCCCGATGCGCCGCTTAATTATTGCACACTATTGTATTTGTCGCTTCACGTTGGAATTCCTGACGTCTCCTGACGACGGACAGGGCATTATGTCCTAAACGTTGATATTCCTCCGTTTCTTGTTAGAACCACACAACTCACTAAAGATAATTTTCACATGGTGCTACCGCAAACTACTTATCGTATTGGTTTTTTTCCATGCAAACCTTCAAACCTCTGGTTCTTTTCAGAACCACACAACTTACTAAAGAGAATTACCACATGGTGCTACCGCAAAATACTAATCTCATTGCTTTTTCAGCATGCGTATACTTCAAAACTCCTAATTGTATAATTATGTACCAGCTGATATAACAACACAAAATGGTGATTTACAGGCAATTGTTTTTCAAGCCACATACGTATCCCGTACGCATATAGAATATAATGGTTCCTATTTATCATTCCTTTATTCTGTGTACATAGCCCCCTTGGTTCCTGGATAAAGGTGGACCTCGTTGAGAGTACAGTGTTGCTAGGAGTAACCACACAGGGATACATTGCGAATTGGTATGTGACACAGTACAAGGTGGCGTATCAGAAGCAGCCCTCGTCTGCCTATGAATACGTGACAGATGGAAACGGAAACAGTAAGGTAAATGTAAACCTTTACTTAACAGGCTTTACATGTATCTACAGGACATGGGGCCGATTTATCGAAACGCCAAGACGAACCTTAGAAAGAGTAACTCATTCTAACTCGCGACTTGTCCTAAGATCGATTTCACCAAAGTTAAAGACGTTTTAAACACGTCATAACTTCCATAGCAACGCGGCTAAACTCGTCTTAACTTTGGTCCAAGGGTTGTCTTATCTCACTTGCGTTAATCTATTTATTGTCTAGAAACTATTGCATTATCTTCTCGTTTTAGACAAAATGTCGGCCTAGAGTTAGAGTTTCGAAGAAGAAACAAATTTAAACAGTTTATTTGGTCGTGTGTATAGTTTTAAAAACAAATTATTTATATGCCAACAACTAGTCGACTCTGTCGTATAAAACGTGCAGGACTACCATACGTGATTGTATTGCGCAGACTAGTTTGCACGTTTCTTGTCAAAGACTCTTTACTCTAGCGGTAAAAAAACATGAAACAGCTATCAAATTGGTAGTTCCGATGCGTTTTTTATAAGATGGGTTTATTGAAATCGATCTTAAGACACGTCTTAGCTAAAATTGATATTTGTGCTGGGACTCGTCCTAAGTCCTAAGATAAGTCGTAAGATAAGACGAGTTTCGTGAAATTGGCCCATGAACATTCAGACAATATTTGAGCTAAACTTCGCTTTTGTTGAAAAACAAATGAATTTTTATTATAACGAAAAAACGTGCTGATTTAGAAACACAAACACAGGGGGCCGCTAAACTCGTGTTCTAAAAATATTCACATTCTAGGCACACAGACTTACGAAGCTGTATGGGGACATGATGAAAACAATTAATATATCTTACCTGAACTGACTCGTACGTAAGACTTATATGTCGTACGTACGAGTTAGCTGAATGGAAACATTTTTTCTCACTATGTACCTAATACAGTTCGTACTATAGATATAGATATATAGATATAGACTATAGATAACTATAGTGCATGCATGTGCTGTGGCTATGCGTTTCTGGAGAAAAAATGTAATTGTTAAAAGTCTTCTCTTCGACGAATGATTATTGATACCACTGAATGTAAACGTTTTGGTTTCAGGAGTTCGTCGGTAATACTGATGGCAACACCCCGGTCACCAACCTGTTCAAAGAGAGTCTGGTGGCGAAGGTAGTGCGCATTGAGCCTACTGCCTGGACGAATACTAATTTTGGTTTGCGGTTGGAGTTGCTTGGATGTCAACTTGGTTAGTTCTGTTGAAGCTTATAAGCGCTGTTCTCAGGCGAGAACATTTTCCAAAGAAACCAAAACATAATATACCTGAACAATAACACCGGGCTGAAAATATGTTATATTCTGTAAATAAAAAATATCGCATACCAAAAAATTGTGCTAGAATGTGTTACTTTTGGTGAAACAAATCATCATTTTTATTTACCGTAGGTATTGTTTGTATACATTTCAGTGGCGTAAATCTATATCGGCGAGTGGAGGATGGGATAACTAAAAAAATGACGGCTGTGGAGATTCAGAAATCAGGGGATGGTTTTTTTTTGGTTTTTTTTTTTTTGGGGGGGGGGGAGGAGTGGGGAGGCAGGGGATGGACCGACATCAGATAACACTATAGGAACACATGTTCATTACACAAAAAGTACGTTATCTAAGGCAATATTGCGCAGTAACTTACAATACAGTGGTGCATTTAAACCATTTGCAGTGTTCTTTGTAATACAGGTGAAGGATGGAAATAAAATGTTGATTCTTACCACCGAAAACTGGGGAATGATCCAAAAGCGGGGGGTAACATACTCTTCCCTGGAAGTTAGGCCCATAGTGAAACAATTTAAAAGTCTGGTATTTGGTGTCACTAAAATACAAATTGCAATATCATCATACAATTATTTAGTTGTACAGTGCGGAGTCTCGTAATATAATATATACGTTTTCTATGCTATTTTAAACATTTTTCATTCAAAATCACCAACTATCGGATTCAATTTTGTTCAGAGAAATACACAAAATCACACACTTTTACTAAACAAATTAAGTCATTTTCCATTTAATTGCAATTTTGTTGTCACTCTATTTGCACATTGTCTCGCGAATAATTCGTCACCACAGTCTCAGCTGTTGCTAAAAGACAAATATCCACGGATCAATCAATTCCAAACTTATGTGAATTAAATTAGTCTGATGTGTGCTTGAATCACGCACATATAAGACTAATTCATTTAACATAAGTTTGAAATTGATATGTGAATGCTGACTTTCGGCAGCAGCTTCAACGAATTTAATCAAAGGGTTAGAAAACGTTGAAGTCGAACCATAAATTACTAAATTGGTTTGGTAAAAGCGTATGATTGTTTTAATAATGTAAAATTCGTTTAAGCTGTTGCCGAAAGGCAGCATTTACAGATCAAATTCGTCTAGATATCAATCAATTTTAAACTTATGTTAAATAAATCAGTCTGATACCTATGTGCGTGATATTATATATATAAACTGTTTTAATTTTAAATGGCAAGGCGGGTCAATTTCTTTACTCACTTTGAAATATATGCAAACTTACCTAGTTGGTTTTCCATGTGTATCCTCATTGAGTGATCCCCACAATGTCGCTTCCCAGGTTGTATCGTAAAATTGGGCGTGATCCCTAGCCACACGGCATTAAGATGTTTATGACTTCTAACTAGCGCACTCGAACAAAAATACTAACAATTTGGGAGACTACTAAATATAGGGCAAAATAGACTAGTTGGTAAAACGCCGGTCCGGTATTTAGCAGGTTCGAGTCCCGCCTTGCCAATTTCTTTGTATATTTTGAACTTTCTGCATGTATATTAAAATGCATTTAAATAACATAATATGGGTCGATTGTGGTGTTGCAGTGTAATCATTAATCACGTGTTTCAAAATGGGATTTCGAATAGAAATGATTGGAGGAAACAATAAGCAGGTGCTTATATAATCACAATGTTTAGCTCCACAAAAATGACATGTGAATGATCTATTCAGTATAGCCGGCCATTTTGGGGAACTCTTATTCTATTTATGAAAATTTACTTTGATGTAATCGTTTATTGTTAGTCATCCTATACTTTGTTTCTACAACATAGAAATGTGGGGGATGTGTGTAGCAAGGCGGGGGTAACTAGAGAGATTGGTGAATTAAAGTAGCGTGCTGCCACCTGCTTTGGATGCTTACACCCGGTCTTAAAATACTCCAGAGACACCTCCCTTCCATATACCATTCAAGTGCCAAACCCTTTCCCCAAAACGAAACGACAGATTCCAGGAGCTGGCTTCCAGACTATATCACAAGAACGCCACCAACAAAGAAAAGGTATAGGTATAGGTATGAACGATTACACTAAAATATATATGTTATTGAAACAGAATTCCTTCAAATCACAAAATCTCGCATTCAATTTCGCGCTTTTAATACCAAATTAGTTCAGCCATTTATCTTTCAATTTCAACGTTTGGTCACCTTTTTTAAGCACCGGGTTGAGAATATTTGTCATAACAAACTGCAGTTTAAATGCATTATATTAGAACTGCCTATTGTTGTTACTAATCAAATGAGTTAAGAGGACGTACAAATGTGGTCGAAATATGATCTTCTTCAGAGACAAAATAAAAAAGAAAAATCTTGTTAAGATCGAAATATTAGGCCTTTTTAACTCGTTAATAATAATAATAATTAACCATTTTTATATAGCGCATAACACATAGTGATTAAACATGTCCCTATGCGCTGTAGAGAGGGAAAAAATACAAATACAAGATGTACTAGGTTTTAAACAAAAATGCATGAATTAAATGTAAAATAAGTGCGTCTTTAAAGCAATCTTGAACTTATCAATGGAATCAATATTTTTCAAATGTAACGGGAGATTGTTCCATAGGGTTGAGGCAGTGTGAGCGAAGCTGCGTTTACCATATGACCTGGTCAAACTAGTGGAATAACAAACAATGTTTTCTTATTAGAACAAAGATTTCTTGATGGTGTGTACAATGTTAACAACTCTATCAAATAATGTGGCGCAAAATTATAAAAACATTCGTATGCCAACAACAAAATTTTGAATGAAATGCGAGAGTGAATGGGCAGCCAATGTAGTTCTCTTAGGATAAGAGACACAGATTTTTCCTAATGCGATAAATAAGACGAGCTGTAGAGTTCTGCACAACCTGCGCATCCTTTGCACTTGAAGAGCCGGAATCTCAGAAAGGAGGCTATTACAAAAATCGAGGTGACACTTCGCAAATGCATGAATTAAGCGTTCAGTAGTGTGTTTATATATCAGATTGCAAATTTTTCACATTTTGTGAAGTGCAAATTATGCGGATCTGCATTTCTGTGAAACAAAATTGTCCATAGTGAAATTATCATCAAATATTGCACCCAAATTTCTACACTTCCTGACAGAATTAACCTGTGTGCAATATAAGTCAATGAATGATATACGATCCGTCGAACGAAAATGTGAAGATATGTGAAGAAATTCAGTCTTGTTGCTATTGAGCTTAAGACCGTTTACTTGTGACCATTCTTTAATTGCTTGAACACAATCAACCATTTGTAAAATAACATCTCCTACATCTGACTGTTTAAATGCTATATACAATTGAGTGTCATCAGCGTAAAACATTTTATGAACATTATGATTGTCAATTAGTACCTCTAGTGGTGCAGTGTATAGTGTGAACAACAGGGGACCTAGCACTGATTCTTGTGGTACCCCTTGAGAAGTACAATATCTTGATGATTGTTCGTTATCTATAACAACAGTGTGGGTTCGATTTGACAAGTAAGGCTCAATCCAGTCGAGTGCCCTACTGCAAATACCAAACTTTTGTGACAATCGTTGCAACAACAACTGCCTTATTGGGTGATTCCAATGTGCATATTGACTCGCCTGATAAATGGGACACCCAAACATTCACTGAAATTATTTCAAATGCAGGTTTCAATCAACACGTCAAGGGCCCAACTCACAGACATGGTCATACGTTAGACTTGGTCATTTCTCGTGCTAATGATGATCTAATTCATGCAGTTCATGTCGACCCTCTGCACCACTCTGATCATCATGTTGTCACGTGTACCATTAAGTGTTCCAAACCCCACCACTAAGGGTCTCAACAACATCCCGCCAGTACGGTAAAATGGACCATGAGCGCTTGACAGAGCTACTCCACGACCGGTTTACCTATTTCCCAGACAGCAACAATGAGCCTAACAGTCTTGCAGAGTCTTATGTGGAGATAACTTCTATGGTCCTCGACGAAGTTTGTCTCTTGGTCACCAGGGAACGAATTATCAAGCCAAGGCTCCCATGGTTCAATAACTCCATCTACACTAAAAGACGTACTCGGCGTCGCCTTGAGCGGAAATGGAAAAAGACCGACTCTGCTTGGGATAAACATGCCTTCCTGGCTCAAAAAGACCGTGTAAATAGACTGATCACTGATTCAAAGATTCAGTATTATTCTGACAAATGTACCAATTGTAATGTTAAAGATATGTATGCTACCACCAATGCTCTCCTTAACAAGACTGCCCGACCTCTACCTGATTGTGATTCCAATAAAAAGCTCGCTGACCGCTTTTTGTTGTTTTTTAAGGAAAAGGTTTAGAATATACGGTCGAATGTGTACACTCACTCTAACTCGGGAGTCGATATCAGTGTTGCCGATGCGACTTCCACTGTCTTTTCTTTCACCGAGTTTAAGCAAATTACTTGTGACGACGTTAAACAAATCATCATGCGTCTTCCTAACAAATCGTGTTGTTGTTGGATACTTTACCATCCTGGTTGGTTAAAGATAATCTGTCACGGTTATCACACACATTGTTAATGCCTCCCTCTCATCTGGTACTTTCCAATCAAATCTTAAACACTCTATCATAACTCTTGTAATTAAGAAGAGTTCACTTGACCGTAATCATTTAAAGAGTTATCGACCTGTTGCCAATATACCTTTTCTGTCTAAGGTTATAGAGAAGGCCGTGACGTGTCAAGTGATTGACCACATGAACAGCTACAAACTAGGTGAACAGCTCCAGTCTGCGTACAAGCGTCATCACAGTACCGAGACCGCCCTTCTTAGGGTCAAAAAGGATATTCTTTGTTCCCTGGATAAAAACAAAGCTGTTTTATGGTCTTGCTTGACATGTCGGCTGCTCTTGACACGGTCGATCATGGCATTTTACTGCAGAGACTCCAGAGCCAATTCGGAATAGGAGGTACCCTCAAGTCCTGGTTCAACATATACTTTAGGGACCGAATAGCTAAGGTTTCCATAAAAGGAGAATTGTCTGAAGAGCACATTTTTACCTATTCCATACCCCAGGGCTCTGTAGTAGGTCCGTTAGGATTCATTATGTACAGCAATCCCATCGCCGAGATCATTTGTAGGCATGGCATTTCATTTCATACGCAGATGATATCCAGTTTTATGCTGAGTTTGACCCTAAATCTCAATGTGATTGTCAACAGGTACTTGGCAATTTATCATCTTGCGTTTTTATGATTAGTGAATGGATGTCTCAAAACATGCTGAAGCTTAACCAAGATAATACTGAGTTTAATGTTTTTGCCAGTAATCAGGTTGTTTCTAATCTCCCTGATCTCCACTTAAAATTGGAAGACGTATTCATTCCAGCTTGCACATCCATTAAGAACTTAGGAGTCACACTGGATTCTTCTTTGAATATGTCTCATCATGTTAGCTCTCTGTGTAAAATTGTTTAATTCCACTTAAGCAACCTGTGGTGTATTCGCCGATTTATTACACAGGATGTCTGCCATCACGCCGTCAGAAGTCTGGTCCTGTCCCGTCTTGACAATGCGAACTCTCTTTTGCTAGGTGCTCGTGAAAATGATATTAAACGGTTACAGCGCCTACAAAACAAGGCTGCTCTGCTGGTCTTTGCATGAGGGCCTGCTGGCAGAGCTACACTGGCTCCCTGTTAACCCTTTCAATCCTACCCACCATGCAAGAGATTACCCTTGTTTACCACAGCAATTAGGAGCTCAGTGTGACTCTAGCCACAGTGGTTTTTGAGCAATTTCATTGAAGTGCGCCCTCAACACACTGTGTTTACATGCATACTGTACATATACACTGGCTGAGATATTTGTATCCAAAACTGATTGCAAAAATAAGTGTTCAAGGAAAACAAATTGTGTGCATCTATTTATTTTGTAAGTGTAAAAGCACAATAATGAAATAATTAGATACGTATTTACACTCGGGGAAAAGAAATACAAACGGGTAATAATTCAGAACAAGTGATAAATACAAGCAAATACGGCACATGTTTCAGATTTTGTTTACATGTGAAAAACAATAACTTGTATGAGAATTTTTGTTTTTAATTCCTTTGTTATTTTCTTGGAAATGAACCATTTACTTGTATTCGGTGCATACACATGCATCAAAAGCCATGATAAAAACAATTTCCCTTGAAACAAACTATTTACTTGTACATGTATTTACTGTACGTACATGCATCATAAGTAATTATACCCCCCCCCCCCCCCCAATTAATGTTGGTTTGGAGTGTAATCTGCAGTGCGTCCGACGCCTCATTTTCTCAACATTGATTGGGGGGGGGGGGGGGGGATTGGAGGGGTTGGAGGCAAATACATGCAGTATGTATGTATTTACAATCAAGCAAGCCTTGTACTAAAATCAAGGTTATTGACATTTTTGCTCCCTGCTGTGCTGTTAAATATTACTCTGCTATTGACAATACATATATTGGAGAAGATGGTAACAAACTCGTTTCCACCATTTCAAGCTTCTGTGGGTATGATTGTAGTACTGAAAACACTGGTCTGCTAAATCTGTGCCTCCCATATTTAAATTGTAAGATAAAATACATTCGGGCTTCATAACTTCACGAAATCCAGAAGTGCTCTTTTTACATCGAGTTTGCTTTGTTGACACTGCAGTGCTGCCGACATTAGTTAGAAATGTTACAGATTTTGTGTCTTGCCAAACCATGCACAATTGCCCGCCTTTCACCAAAAAGATTGGGTTGCTACCTTTCTTCATTTTATGATTGTTTGGATTTGCGACCTCGGGTATTCCCTTAGCAGTATATCGAACAGTTCCGCAACATCCAAAGCCTTGTTCAGACAGTTTTGCTATCAGCGACGGACTCGTATAGTAATTATCACAGTATATGACGTGTCCCTTATTCTGAAGTGGTTTGACTAATTCTATAACCACTTTTCCGGCAACTGTCAGGTTTGGTGGATGGCAGTCTGATGACTCGGAATCTACATGTACCTTATCCTTTACAATTTTTGTGTTGTCAGCACCCGTGTACAGTTCCCAATTGCACGTGTATGCGGATTTACTACAATTTAATGAAAATGCTTTCATCCCACGTTTTACCGGTTTGTTGGGCATGTACTGAATAAAACTTAAGCGTCCCTTAAATTTCAACATACTCTCGTCTGGAGACAGATTCTGCGCAGGTTTATACAGGTTAAGAAACTTCGGGATAATGACTTCCATCAAGGGCCGATCTTTGGAAAGTTTGTCTTGTTTAGCCGAGGTGTGGAGATGTGGAGAAACCGAAGAATTGAACTGAAACGATTTCTCGACATTACCGACGGATAAAAGGGAATTTGCAAAATTTCTGACGTTGACCAATACATCCTATATTGAGGTGATTTGCTTATGCCCATAGCAATGATAAGTGCTACAAATGCCATCATTTCGGGAACGTTGGTTGGGTACCAGGAGAACTGTTGTTCAGAATTTGAGTCCATTGTTTGCTGTGCATAGCGATTAATCTCATCGACGAGCATATCCCACACGAGTTGGCAAAAATACAGCTTGAAGATCTCCACTGCCGAGAGTGTTCCAAAGTCGCCAGTTGGGACAGGAATTCCAGTGAACTGCACAGTCCCACAATCGTAGTGGTCTCGTCGTTCCCAACCAGATCGGAAATTGACTTTTCCGGTTCTTGATCTGGAAGAACTTGAATGGCTGTCATCTTGGTAGGTAGGCTGCAAAAGAACAAAGATCAAATTTTATTATCGGTCCTATATTTGTTAATGCTAATTTGCAGCACATGCCTAAAATGAATATTGCGCTGAGAAAAGAACGATCATGGTGGCCTCAATAGTCGTTGCAGATATCTTGGGGTTATTCTTGACTCATCCTTGTTAATGAACAAACACATCAGTACAGTCTGCAGAAGTATTAATTTTCATATTCGCAATTTGTGGCGTATACGCCGTTTCCTCACCAAGGATGCTTGTCATAATGCTGTCAGATCATTGGTTCTTTCACGCATTGATTATGCCAACTCATTGTTATACGGAGCCAGGGAAGTGGAACTCAGACGAGTACAGCACCTTCAAAACAAAGCTGCGCGTCTTGTGTTTGCATGCGCTAGAGATCAATTCCCATCAACTCAATTACTGTGCTCACTTCACTGGCTCCCCGTCAAGGAAAGAATCACTTTCAAAATTCTCCTGTTTGTTTATACATTTTTCCAACGGCAATCTCCAAGTTACATTTCTGACGGTCTAAATGTATATAATACTGAGGGGTCTGGAGGTCGCAGGGGGCTTCGCTCTTCTTCTGATGTCACCCGGCTGATTGTTTCGCGCTCCAAAAAGAAGGCTGGGGATAGTTCATTTTTTGTTGTTGCCCCTAAATTGTGGAACAAGCTGCCGTGTGCTATCAGAGAAGCGACATCTACTGCGACCTTCAAGCGCCAACTCAAAACTCACCTATTTCCCAGCTTATGATTTGTTTGTTTTACTGCATTTTCTGTATTTCATTGTATTAGTTCTGTTGTTGATGTGAGGCGCTGTGTTCTTTGTAGAGCGCCATATAAATGCCTTGTATTATTATTATTATTATTAGATATGTCATGAATGTGAATGCCTTGTGTATGGTAAACAAAATAATATTGACTGCTTTGAGTGGTATAGTAAAACTAGCCTCCCTCGGTTATCCATGGAGCATTCTATTTTCCCTCGGCTTCGCCTCGGGAAAATAGAATGCTCCATGGATAACCGAGGGAGGCTAGTTTTACTATACCGCAAAATAAAGCAGTCAATATTTGTTTTATAACAACCTCACTCACAGATTCTGCACAATTTAAGCTTCCTGAAAGTATAGTAATAACAAAAATTCTCCGAATTATACATCTCTCGATCATACGTGTACTTTGTTGCCTTGATGAACGGGTGGGAAGGTGATAGAGCAATGTTTACGCAATGCACCGAAACACACGTCTGGGTTTCAGTCACGCTTTCGTTGCTTTGCGCATAGTCCGTGTGTTGCTATGCGCATAGTCCTTTTTGCGTGGTATAGTCTTTTTGGATAGCGCAAGTAAAAAATAGTAAAAATAGCAAGTGACACGTGTCGCGCTCTCGGCCAATCAAGACACAGAATCTGTGAGTGAGGTGTTATAATATTGACTGTGATTGACATAGTGAATAATCTTCTAAATTCTTGCCAAATATAATACGAAATAATACGGAGTCTAAATACCAGCCCAAACGGCTACGAAGCTATTCTTGTTTGATGTTAAGACTAGTGCATCTTTTTGGACGCAAAATTGCACGACAGGCTATATCATGTTTATGGGTGGAGGTGAATTTCTATAGGACTATATTCATTTGATGTACATGCACTGTACATCAAATAAATACAGTTATACTCTAATTTCCGTTATACTCGAGGGTACCTACTCAAGCCTGTATCATGCGCTTACCTCTTGAAATTTTGCTGTGTTTTCGCCGAGCATGCTCTCGTCGTCCGAAGACTCTTCAGTGTCATCATTTACGTCAGATCCGGAATCACTATCTGCTAAAATCTCAGCCAAAATGTCCTCATTTAGGATTTGTTCCATTCCGATTGCAAAAACACAGCGATACGTATAACCTACTTCAACCGCAATGGATATGCATGGGACGCGACGCTATGTCGCGCGTCGCGTCAGTCACGTGACCGGTAGCTAACCTATTCACGTGCACACGTACACAGCCTGCATGTAATGCATATGTCGCTCTAACTTCAAAAACTGTCAACAGAGGGCGCCAAACGAATAACTCCCAAGCAGTGTTTTCGCTGGTGAAACAAGTCGCCTTGGTTGTCAAGCTCATGGCAAATCCTGGGACTTTTTGTCGCCCACGGGTTCCAAGCATATCACAACAAAGGCTCTTTTTGGAGCCCGTGGGATTGAAAGGGTTAATCAGAGGATAATATCAAAATCGTCACCCATGTATACACAATTCTCAACACTCAAGCTTCATCGTATATGGTTGACCTATTACATTTATATCACTCAAATATTCCCGATGTCTACAGACACCGAATCCGCTCATCATCCGATCAGACCCGGCTTTTTGTCCCTAGAAGTAGGAAGAAGGCCGGATAGTTCTTTCGTTGTGGCCGCTCCTCGCCTGTGGAATGAGCTTCCTGTTTGTCTAAGAGAGGCGGTCTCGCTGCCTGTATTTAAACGTCTCCTTAAGACATTCTTGTTCCAAGTCTAATTGTGGTTGTATTGTGTCTGTTTCTGTTTCTGTTAATTTGTTTGTGGTTGAGTGTTAAGCGCTTTGTTTTTGTAAGGCGCTATATAAATGCTTTGTACTACTACTACTACTACTACTACTACTACTACTACTACTACTACTACTACTACTACTACTACTACTACTACTACTACTACTACTACTACTACTACTACTACTACTACTACTACTTCTACTACTACTACTAAGATATCATGCTTTATGGTATCAAACGCAGACAAACAATTTAAGAGGACAAGTATGACTTCTTCACCCTTATCAAGTGTCAACAATACATTATTTGATATTCGCAATAAGGCAGTTTCTATACTATGGAATGATCTATACCCAGATTGATATTTTGCGTGGAGTTCATAATCACTTAAGTACCGTTGCAACTGTAATGCTGCCATTTTTATAATGCCTTAGCAAAGAACTTCAAGTTTGCAATAGGACGATAATTTGAAGTTCGTCAGAGTCACATTTCAAACCTTTGAGAATTGGTACAATATTTGCTAATTTGAATTTTCAGGAAAACATCCATTTTTAAATGACTCATTAATTACAAAAGTTATGGTAGGTGTAAGTTCATGAAGACAATTCTTTAGCAAGTGAGTTGGGATTTGGTCAAGATTACACGTCGTTGAAGTAGAGTCAGTGACAACTTGCAACACTTCTTTTTCACTGACTTGCTTAAATTTGTCAAATGAAAAAATTGTCTGCTGTTCAGGAAGTCGAGCAGTATCAGTAGGTAATGATGACTGTAGTTCTGCAGTTATTTTGTTGATTTCCCAGCAAAGAATTGAAGGAACCGCTCGGGAAGAGGAACTTCACTGTCATGATTTCTTGAACAAACCTGGACAGAACGTGAGCGGCTAAGTTGATCCACCTTTCTGAACAGTTCACGGTTACTGCAGTCTTTCAACTGATCTCTGTGGTGCCGCTTTTTGGCAGATGATAGTTTATTGTTGTATTGATGACAGGCACTTCTAAAAATCTGACGGTCGTTTTCTAGGCCTTCTTGAAGAAAATGCCATCCTTTCCATTTTTGCTTTGCTGTACGGAGCTCATCATTGAACCAATGAGAGTCAGGATGACATCTAACTGTACGCGAGATCATCGGAGCATGCTTAATGAGGATCAGGAGAGCAGAAAGGCCGTATACAGCACGGGCCGGCCCCCTCCCCTCCACTACACCGTGAAATCGCTCTAGTGCCCTCTACCGACCAACCGGCGCAGACGCTACAATGTATAACCTCCAAGGTGATTTACAACAATTGCTTTTGCTGTAATTTTTAGAAATGGTTGTATTTTTGTTGTATTTTTTTTGGGTGGGGGGGGGGGGGGGGCGGGGTTAGTGTCTTGCATCAAATAACACTGAATTGTTCGACGTTTTGGGTTCGCATCGACGCTGGAAAATTTAAAAAAAAAATGTTTTTGTAGTCTAGTTTCCTGACTCCACATAAGATGAAACAGAACAATGTATAGACGTTGGGGGAATTTGAAGTTCGGGGAATCAGTCTAGCTGGCTTGTACGCCTTCACAGGTGTGTAATCAATTGCAAAGAAAATGCGAAATAACTGAATACAATGTAATTATTAACAATTACGAGCAGTATTTGAAGAAGAAATATACAAGCATTCCACAGAATATACAGAATTACCTAAAATATATATTCGCCAATGTTGTATACATAGATTATTTTAATTAATTTAAATTTTTTGTTTTTTTATAATTGGTTTGGTAAAACTGACAAAATTGAATGTGAAAGTTGCTATAAAGTGAATTTGAATAAAAAAATGTTTCAAAATAGCCGAGAAAACCTATGCAGGTTTGGTATTTCTCTATCAAGTGCACGACGTAAGCTATCATGATGGGTACAACGAATTCCTTTTGACTACACTCTGGGAATCCCATGAATTTGAGAGGCATATAGTAATTTGTTGCACGCCACCTGACTCGTTGCCTTTGTTGCCTCATCTTTAATTAATTCGACCCTCTGGGTACGTTTTGTTTTCTAAAGGTTTGTTGTATACACGTTTGTGTA
Organism: Crossaster papposus; assembly: GCA_037893245.1. Classification (NCBI taxonomy): domain Eukaryota; kingdom Metazoa; phylum Echinodermata; class Asteroidea; order Velatida; family Solasteridae; genus Crossaster; species Crossaster papposus. Next base: position 1,220,460 of record JBAIAA010000459.1, read on the forward strand.
ATTACCTAGACTAACCTTGATGATTGCTACTGGGGATAGGAGTCTGGTGCCGCGTCGTTTTATAACGATTCGTGACAGAGTTTATGACGGCGATGGCTTCATTGTTCAATTTTAAAATTACAATTTCGTTCGTTTCAAGATGGTGTTTTGTTTGAGCTACAAACTGTAATTCCTGGGAAATGCTCATTGGTTGTTACGTAATTACCCGCTTCCAGGATAAGCCCCGCCCATGCTGAAATCTGGCACCAATCCAAAATGTTTCTATTCTCCTTGCAAGCTCAAGCTCGTTCTTGATTGGCTGTATATTGGCTATGACGTCAACCTTGTCTGTGGCCTGCGGTTGCTTAGCTGACGTTGCAATCTACGTACGTTGGGTATTTGCCGGTATACGATGAACGCTAACAGAGTGTTGCGCATTTCTTCTATAAGATACGGTTTCGAGCTACGATATAATGTTTTAGTCTCCTATCCGTCTGATCGTCGTTCAGTGCTCTACGTGCGTAGCTGCCTATTAACGTCGCGTTGTGTCGCGTTGTGGATCGATCGTTGAAGTCGCTGATGAATACATCTAAAACGAATTTAGTTTTCGGTTTAGTTTCAAGTTTAGGCCTTCCCGATCGTTGTCGAGTTATATACGTGCGTCGTAGCACTTTCGTTGGCGTTGGCGTGTGAGTCGCGGATTGGTGCTCAGAATTCACCTGAATCTTGAAGAATGGACAGAGCAGCAGCTTTGGTGCTTATGCTGATGCTGTCAACAATGGCAGGTAAGATTTATTATCTGTCGCATGTGGTATTTCCTCGAATCCTTGACCTGTTTGTGAGCATTTGTAGACAATCTCCATCAGGATCAGGGACGCAGTGTAGTATTATTATTATTAACTCTTTCTGGTAATGAAACTAAAGATTCCTCAAAAGCGCCTTAGGCACTGTAGCTTGCAAGCCTGAAAAAACCTGCAGAGAGAATACAATTATAAAAAGATACAGTTTTAGAGGTGGGAGAAAACCCCACTGAATCAGGCAGGAAGTGAAAACTCAATCCACATTGACCCAGGCCGGACTCGAACCTGGGTCAAAGCGGTGAAGGCGAGGAAAGAACCGCTACGCCAACCTGATTCCCTCTCAATTGGTTGTGTGTGAACTTTTCGTTTTCAAAGCAATATATATCAAAAATCAATTCAAAGGTATACACATTGGTAATTCAATTTCTTGGAACAATAACAGAATATCTAGCGCAGTCATTTAGCTGGATGCCTGGAATCATTATTTACTTTCAAATAAGTAAGATTATTTTTTAATAATTCGGTAGTAAAATTGTTCGATATCTGTAAATGGTGTACCCTACCTTTAAGGATTTCACTGCCAAAAAGCGGATAATTTACCCAACGATGATCGCATTGTTAACAGTGTTGCAAGTCTCGAGACCTGGGCCGATATTCATAAAAGCCTTCTAAGCCTAGTTGGCTGCTAAAATGGCCCCTAGTTGACAGCTAAGCCTAATTGGAAGCTAAGTGATATTCATACAACTTTGCTAAGCTTATGGTTGCTAAGTTGGCTGCTATTTAGTGTTAACGTTAGAGTTGATCTGGGGTGTTTTTTTAAGTCACTAGTTTGCAAATTGGTCCCTTTGCAAAAGTAAAAGTATTTACTTTGAAGTAAAAGCATTAAGGAAAAGCAAATGCTTCAATTCGTATGAATACAATAAAGTTTTACTGTTTAGCATTTACTGGCTGAAATAGCAGTAAATGCTTTTTACTTGCAATTGATAGCACAGCCGAATGGTTTATAACAATATAGTCTCTATTGTGTGTACATACACACATACGTGCACACGCCCCGTCACACACGTTTGTTTACGGTGTAAATCGAGGAGTTTCTTTTGTTCCTCTCGATAAATTCCTTTGTTTGTACTCTCATTGGTTTTGTACACGAATCTCAATCGAGGACGTCCTCGATTATAACCCTAACCTCAATTCACCTTGGTGTCGCCAGGCATGTGTCCTCCGGTTACACCATAAACAAACGCATGATGACAGGGGTGTTTAATTGAAATCGGAACTTCAAGTTGTTGCTTCGCAGTCATGATGCCCTTTTCTGTCTCAGGAATATTGCAAGAAATTATCGAACATCTACGTCTCATTTCCTTCCCCAAATTCAGTACAACTGCCTGTATTTTAATCCTAGACAATCCATCTTCCATGTTCAAACCTTTTCCTGCCTAACCACATATACGAAAGCTCCTATTTTTCATATTAGTATTTGCTTCTTTTGTTCAAGGTAGCCCCTACCCAACCTTGACAAATTACGAGTAAATACTGTAATTCTGAAGCATTTACTCATTTTTATTCATACCAAATGGAGCAAATACTAATATTCTAGCAAATGCTTGAAACTAAAAAGTAAATACTTTTAGTCTTTGGCAAATACTTTCCAGTAAAACCTTTTGCTTCATTTGTATTAATACAGATGCTAGTAAAAGCTTGCATATTTGTAGTAAAAGCAAATGCTAGTTTTCATTCATACGGCTCCATGTTATCCAATGTAAAATATCCCGTAACAAATGATTTAGTTCTCAAACATCTTTCTTTTTGCGATTGGTGTTGACATCTTTATGCTCATTCTCAAGAACGTCTTTCAATATATCAAACCTTTCCGCTATAAATACTTTTTTTTTAAATCACTATAATTGTCACAGTGGCTTAATCAGCATAAACTTACTTTAAATGTGAGCAAAACTAAGTTCATGATTTTTGGAACTCGCCCACGTCTATCCGCATTTGCCTAAGTTCAGATAGCAGTCAACGATGTGGTCATTGAACGAGTAAATCATTATAAATATATTGGAGTAATTCTAGATGAGCAACTGACATGGGCCGACCACACTGACTATATTTCCAAGAAGATCTCGCAGAGAATAGGGTTTTTAAGACGTTGTGCTAAACCGTGTCTTCTTAGTCCAACCTTCAAAATGTTAAGTTCCGCCATGGTTATTCCTTTGTTTGATTATTGTGATGTGGTCTGGTCCAATAGTGCACACTGTCATTCTGACAAGTTGGTAAAACTACATAATCGTCTTGCCAGATTAATCCTTAAAGGGAAATTCCAGGCTAAATAATATTGTATCTAGTCTACAAGAATATATGGTAACATATGATTGCTTGCCAGCACCTATGATTTCGCAGAGAATTTGTTTCGATTTGTTATTGAGAACGACACACGCCCTTATTATATTCACGATTTCTTGCCATTCAGGAGTACAAGGGCGCGGCCATATTGTTCAAATTTCCCGCCTCGCCCTGGAAATTATGACGTAGTGTCTGCACCACAATGCACATCGCTTTATTGCGTGTTGTTCGCACTGGTATCCTACCTTGAAGCGGCCAACTATACATTATGCAGACGTATGTTGTACGGCGCCCGACTATTGCGAGTACATGTATTGCATTTTCTGTGCAAAATATCGACTTGACGCGCCACAAACTATCGTTTATTTTTGTATTTTCTGAGAAGAATAGAAAATCTGTGAGCTAGTAATTATGGCATCAGGTCCTTCCCCGTATGATTTTGAGCTCACTTTCACATGTACAGTACACATTATGTATACACTATGCCGTACACAAAATGGTTCACTTGCATTTCTTGCGCGTGCAGGGCCGCTAACGATCGGGCTTCGCGTACTGATGGTGCAGACACTACGTCACAATATCTCGGACGTACCGATAAACCAGAACAAAAGGGCGGCTCGCATGGCGGTAAGCGCAGTGCGACAAAATCTCTGTTTTATATGATTACCGAAACCGATACAAATGAAATAAAAATCAAGTTACAATGGCAATTAACACTCTTTAACATTATGCAATTATAAACTATGGGTGGAGTTTCCCTTTAATGCTCATCCTAGGACACATATTAGCGATTTACACCAGGCACTCTCTTGGTCATCATTACAATCGCGCTGGGATTGTCACAGAGTATGTCAACTCAAGTATATAAATGTCTCAATAACCTCATCAGTCCAGCGTAACTTAGTGATCGCTTTGAAATACCTTCTCATACTGCCAATACTCGTTCTAAGACAAATGCCGCCAAGCGCACATTTCAGTATTGCGGGACCCTGGGATGGAACAACTTAACCACAACCCAGCGAAGAGCCAAGTCTTTAAATGTTTTTAAAGCTCTTTTAAATTAATTTTGCTGGCAACTTTATTTTTATATCTTTTAAGTTCATTTTGTCTCTAGATTTTACTTATCGAAAACCAATGTTTATTAAGCCTTGTCCTTGTTTTTATTCATTTGTATTTCTTGTTCATTGATGTTTTTTATTTGTCCTCTTCTTTCTTTACTGTCATTGTTTTTATATGTATTTTAATATTTGTTCTTATTGTCTTGCATATTCAAATTCGTATTTTATATGAATTTTGTTTGCTATAATTATGTTTCATCATTGTATTTGTTTTCTGAATCTTAACACGTTTTTTTAATTCATATGAAACAGCAGTCTTAATGCTTTTAATTAAGGTGCTGTTTGTATTTATTGGAATAGTCTTTGGAACTAATAATATTTTTTTCTCTATGTTCTTTTTAATTTTTATTTGAATGTTAATTTGAATGTTAATTTAAAATGTTAATTTAAATTTTAGATTTAAATTTTAGATTTTTGGTCTTGTTTTATTTCCCATTTCTGTTTTAAATACTATTTAGGTTAAATGCAGGGCCCTTTTGGAAAGCATTTTTTAAACTGATAAGGCCAACCTGGTTAAATAAAACAACAAATAAATAATTAGCTTTTCGTTTTTTCCCTTTATCATGTTTCCCTTCCACATCGCCATGCTTTTGTAGATTTCAATGCACACATGGTAGGCCTCATGTCTCAGAATTACTGCTGTTCATAAAGCCATTTGACTCATCCAAAAATCACCATACCCCATTGACATGCAAATTTACATTTTCCAGTTTGTTTGTTTGACAAACTGCCTACTGTTCTAGCTGCGTGCTTAAAATATCTAGCTGCTAACCACCTTCCAACATTCTTAGCAAGTGTTACCGAGAGGTGATTTTTAAATGAGGAAGGGTCCAGAATGTAGAGGTAGTCTTAACAATAATGGCATACCACCGTCCAGACCCTAAATAAGTTTTAAAGAAACAGTTATGCACAGTAAAGAACACCGAAGGACAATGATTTAGGAAAAATAGATGTATTGGTGATTTTAATTGAATTTTCTCACACACGAAATATACAAGTGACTTCTAATAATAACAATTAACCCCTAAAATGTTTTAACAGTTAGCATTCACTAACTCAGATATCAAGGTTGCAATTCTCAATAATTAACCCCAATTTACACAAGGGTCAAATGAATTTAAATTGCAAAACATTATGTTCAATACAAGTAAATACAGTTAATGTTTGGCCCCAAAATTACACGACAATTTAAATAATCCCCAAGTTTAAGGACAGTCAAATTTCCCCCAAGTTAAACGACAGTCAAGTGGCATGACAACCTGTAATTTTAAGGAGAAAATGTACACACATATCAAATGATTCAACACTGTCAATATTTTACAGTTGGAAAAAAAGGTAATATTGCTAGAAAACTAGTCCATTAAACATGTTTGGAAAAGTTGTAAATTCTAAACATCTTTACATACTTCCTATAAGAATATTGTCAAAATATTGTCAATTATTATAAGATACAATACCAATTATCAAAATACATTAAACACAATTTTTACTACTCATAAAGCAGCATGGTGCTCAAACAAACTAGTTGCTTAAGCTCCAGGTGTAGGTGCAAGTGCAAATACATTATAGGTGTTGACGGTAGCATATCCACTGCAATGCATCGATATCAATTGACATAATACCAAGGCAAACATCAAATACACAAATGTTTATAAATGACATTATCAATTACCTTAAATATGTTCAAAATACAAAAGTGTGGACTACCTGCATCCAAGCGTCTAACTTTGCAACACTAATCGGTATCAATTCTTCCAATGCATACAAGTATTTAATGCACGACCACCACTACACAAAGTGCTAATTTAGCACTTGAAGATCTAAAAAGTTGCACTTCTAGGTGCTTGTATAGTGACTGCACGCGCTGTGCTGATTCAGCACATTTATGAGTGCTACAACAACAGCACTCAAAAAAGCTACTTATAATACACTTCAGGTGCAATGAGCTGATTCAATATGTGCACTCGCAGGGAGCTAAAATAAACACTATAAGTGCCACTTTTCTATAATTCCAAAACACAATAATTCAATCAATGAAGCATGATGTTGGGTTTTTTCTCTAGCAAATTTCATTTTATCCTATCCAGAATGTTGCATCAAAATGCGAAGTGTAGACACTTAAATTGTCAATTATACTATTCAAATTAAGTACCAAACTTTAAACCAAGTTTCTCATTATGCGGTGCAGAATAAATGTGGTTATAGAAACCTAAAAAATAGTCAAGATTTTCAAGTACATGAACATTTGTAAACAAATTTACTTTCCTAAATTAGGCAGGGAACCATTCACATACAAATTCATTAATTATTTAATCGATAATAAGGTTTTACCATAAAAATAAAAGAACATGAATCTTCTGAAAACTAAATCCACTCTCCAAAAGTGATTTTAGTGATTTTTTTCCTTAGTGACACCAGCAATTTAACTTTAAAGGAAACATGTAATAGGCCTAAGTTGTTTTGTTGTTTAAATCAATGAAGTATAATGTTGACAACAACATCATGGGTGTGGTTGTGTTTATTTTCTGTGATAAATGGGGAAAAATAATTGTTGAAAACTTTGGTCAAACCACTCCGCCCCTCGAAGGGAAACCTCGCGTGTGGTACCACGAAATCCGATGCAGAGACTCGACGCGCTGCTACCCGGCCTATCGTATACTGACTGCGCGCATTGCAACAAGTGTCCGTCTTTACATGGTTTTTCATTCTGAATCAGAGTAAAAATACAATAGTTTTCGGTCATGCCGACTAGGTGTGTAGCTGCTAGGTGTAGCAAAACTACTAAGGATGGAGTAAGCCTTCATTTGTTTCCGGTTGATCCTAAATATCGGAAGATTTGAACAGCCAAAGTAAAGCTTACCAGAGCGAAGTGGTAGTCCAGGCGGGCATATAGTGATTTTCGGCCCTCTGCAGCAAACATTTGGAGCGGTCGTGCTTCGACCTAGAGCGCCTAGAGAGACCCCATCTTTATCCTCGCTCGAGTCTGTGTCTGAATAAGAAATACTGTGATTCGAATCAGACGAATCAGTACTGTTTTCGTCGGATTCACCAAAAAACCGAGGAAGAACTTTCACGATCTTCCATGTGAAATTCGATTACCGTGCACAAAGCGTACGCGATTCGTACACTGTGGGTGCACACAGCTTTACCCTTCATACGTACTGTGGACATTCCTTTGTCTTCGTGTAGTTAAAAAACGTTAACTAAATACTCATTTTTCTCGCTTCCCCATAACAAATTTACCCCCAAATTTTAATTCTGGGCCTCTCAGCTGTTCCTTCTATCTTTTCTATATATAACCCTAACCCGTATTTTCCTCTAGCGCTCTTTTTCGGAAACTGAAAAACGGATTGTGGACCTGGGCAATTAAGTCCACAAACCGTAACCTCGTCCCGCATCGTGTGGACCTATATTTTTCGGAGGTCTACACTGCGTATGCAAGACTAACTCATCAACACACAACAATGTGCATACGTGGCCACGCGAACCCGTCTCGTAACTAGACGTCGCGTACCGACTATCGAGAATTTGTCCGGGTCCTGCCTCGGTTTACGTCACTCATTTTTAGTGGCCGCGAAATTTAAAAAAAGGGGGTCAATTTTTGGACGGCAAATTACCACACACACTAAACGTACACTAAAACCAGTTTTGCTTTGTATTCACATTTAATACACATAAATCTAATAATTTAAAACAAAAATTGCGTAATGAAAATGTTAGGCTGCATGTTTCCTTTAAATATTGTAACCAGTGTGATGTACATCAAAAATTGCAATCTTCATTGATTTTCATCAGAAATTACTTATCACTGAATAACACATTTGGCTTTTCTGATTGTATGTGTTTATAGCCCAGGTTAGACTTCTCCACAATTTTAGCGCTTTGGCAGGAAACATTTATATACCATTTGCAACGAAGGAGTCCAGCCTACCTGGCGTTGTTTGGTCATGGTTTGACAAATTATTTACTGTGCCTTAAGTGTCATGGCAACTTTAGTCAACTTCAGATGTGTTTTTATACATCATCAGAACTGACCTTAACACTTGTAATAAAATAGCTTGGATTTGAAAACTTCAAGGGTATGCCATGCTCTTTCTCATAGTATCACCATGCATGATCGAGATTTATAGATATACTACATGTACCTCTAACTGCACTTATCATATTTCAGTTAAGTTGCCAATGTCACAATCAATAACTGGATGGGGGGGGGGGGGGGTTAGATTGTGCAAAACATCAAATCTTAACCCCCTCCCTATAATCATGTTGACCTGGTTCCTTTCTTGTCTGTCAGTTACTCTTACTCTCAGCAGTCATTGCTGTAATCCTTTCAATGCATATCAGCAATTCAGCTTTAAAAAAATGTTGAGACCTACCTTATAATCACAAGCTGCTTGTCTACATCTTGATGCTGAGAGACATGACCTTCTGTCTTTGTGTTGTATGATAGCAACCATGGCAACAGCTAATCCATGAAGCCGTAGCGTGCCGACCGTGAGTTCTACAAATAGAAGTTAATCATGTATTAAACAGTACTTCATTTGCAAGAAATACTGTTTGTTGGCAAATATGAAGAAAAAAGACAGTCGCTAGGCCTATTCTAGATTGATAAATAAGACGCACACTCGACGTTGACGTGCGTCACCATGACACGGCGATGAAGACAGTGACTGCACGTCAGACTTGTTAGTGCATTATTATTAAATCATCATCAACAAAGCTACTCAAATGTTAACTAGGTCTATGTATATTAAAATCATCTCAATGAACAAATGCATCATTTTTATTTGCTAACCTTTTCGCTTCCAAAGGATGGGTCCCCTGTCAGCAGACACCAGCACACATACGATGACAACAAACATGTAAACTTAGACGCAACAAGCCCAGACTTGTCGAAACAATCACATGACGCAATAGACCAATCCAAATAATTTTGCTTGCCAGCACCTATTTTCAGCACTTCATTTTTAGCACTTCAGACACAGTTTGCTCCAGTGGTGCTGGTTTATGTACGTGAAAGGCAGGTCATTGCGTAGCACTCACTTTTTAGCACTTTGTTTCTCAGAGTGTATTATAGCTGCAATGTTAACAGGAATGCCAAAACATACAACAATGTACAATATATATATATCGCAAAGGACCAAGTAATTATTAAAGTTAGGTATACTCACTCACCAAGGGTCCACTGCAAACTGCCTGGCTGCCCACACTCGGCTAATTTCAACATTGCCATTCGGCAACAAGCCGAAAACAACAGGCTAAACAGCCCACGTAGTATCCCTAACTTAAGGTTCATCTGTGAAAACATTTAAAAGAAGCTAATTTCAACTGATTTGGGTAGGTATGGGTATGGACAACTACAAAAAAAAAGGAAGGAGGGATAGGGGTTGGGGAACTTTTTTTATTAAAGGTCAAGGGTCATTGACCCCTGCCCAAATCCCTAAAAATTATATTTCAGCAACAAAATATGGTATATAGATGATCTTGGTGTCAAAATGCACAGAATTACAATAGAAGATGACATCAAATAATTACAAGTTTCAAGAGAACCCCTCCGTGTTTTTCGTTATTTTCTTGAGACGCGGTTCTGCTGACAAGTATCATATGGATTGTATTTGTGACTGGCAGAGTTAAATCTGTAATTGTACGTTATCTAGTGGGTATGCCCGGTATGCCAGGGAGTGGTTGTTTGACTGGCCTCACCGGAGCGTAATTCTTAACTCTTTTTTTTGGGTTTGTGGTTTGTGTATTGCAACAGTGGTCCTTTGTTTTTAGTTCACTCAGTGATTGATTATTACCGGTAATAATATGCCGTCCCCCTTTTCTCTCCTTTTTTGGAAGGGGAGCAGGGCATGTTTTTTGTGCTATATTATGCACTTCATCGGTCACCATTCTTTCAGTTTACTTTTCTTTTTCCTTGTTTTTAAGGACAAATACCGGCTTTTGGGGGGTATTGATCGAAAGGAAGGCATCTTGACTTATTTATTTTGTTTTAGTCTTGATAGCCATTTCTTTGATCATTGTTTTGTTCTTTCAATAGTTCCAATAGGATTTGCACATTCTCCTCATCCAGGTTGTTTTCTTCTTGGTTGGATTGTGAAGATGCTTTAGTCCTAGATCGAACAAGTTCATATTTTATGTTTTTGTGCCGTTTGTATGCCAAGGGTTGGGTATCAAATAGCCTACATGTATTTAGGTATTCGTTTTCACTAATCCAGTGCCAGTGCTTGAGGAGCGCCCGTTTGAGATGGTGCGCGACTCGTGGGTAGTATGGTAGGACGAACACCAGTGGGGTATTGTGGTGTTTTTTTGTGTTTTTTTCACGCTTAGAGTCCGCGGAAGGCTCGCCCCTTTGAGGAAGGGCTAGGTCTTCGTTTGTGTATCCGCGCTTTTTAAGTTGGTCCTTGAATAATTCAACCCTCTCCTCAAAGTCTTTTAAATGGGTACATATACGGTTGTTCCAGTCACTTCGCCCTTGATTAAGCCGCCAAATACCGACTTAGGGTGTGCTGAATCTCTCTGCTGTATACAAGACTCTCTGCAAGATGCACAAAACTCCTCTTCTTATTAATAGGAAACTTTTGGGACATCTCACTTCACTGGGGTAACTAGTCAGGGTACATGTAGGCTAACTAGGTGATATGAGTAATCACTTCTTAAACAAAGACATAATTCATGTTGTTTTATGTTATACGTACATGTATATCTCTAGGGTGGTGCTTTGTGGATTCAATATGGGTCTTCGAATAATGACCTTTGACCTTTAAGGTCATATGTGGCGGTCAATTTGTATCCTACATTTATATCACAAGAATTTACATTTGTCTACTTCCAGTGTAATTATGACCATTTTGACACCAAGATCATACAAGTACATATGTTGTTGCCGAGATACAATTTATAGTATTTTAGTCAATGACCTTTGACCTCTGCTCCTAGAATAAATAATAACTCCCATACCCGCCACGTAAGTTAAAATTAGTCTCTTTGGTTTGTTTGTGCTCATTTTTATTTAATGATAATTTTCCTGTTATAAATATGACATTTTAGTAATAAAATAGTTTTTTGACCTTTGACCTCATTTTCGGAGGTCAGGATTTGGTCCCAAGGGTCAATAATTATTTGATGTCATCTTCTTTTGTAATTCTGTGCATTTTGACGCCAAGATCATCTATATACCATATTTTGTTGCTGAAATATAATTTTTAGTGATTTAGGCAGGGGTCAATGACCTTTGACCTCTCATAAAAAAAGTTCCCCAACCCCTATTAGTCCTTCCTTTTTTTGGTAGTTGTCCATACCCATACCCACCAAAATACCCACCAAAATCAGTTGAAATTAGCTTCTTTTAAAATTTTTCACAGATTGGCTCAATATATGACTAATTTAGAATTACTAACGGCCCAAATATCGGGATAGCGTTATGCGTTATTAAATGTCATCGACAAGTCGACGATTCAGTTGATGGGGTGAGCAGCGCTAAACTGATAGCAGCAACATGGAAGTATATATATACATCCAAGGCAAGAAGCATGAAAAAACAAGGCCCCGCAAGATGCCAGTTTATATACCATTACCAAGTCAAATAAAAGCTTGACCCACGATGTGGAGAACCCTACCCAAGTTACATAACTGCTACAAAGGAACAATGTAAACTCGAGGAACGAATGCATTTCTCGAGTGCCGCAGCAGTGAGGATTTTTACACACGAGAGGGCGCACCATATGTTTTAATTTTTATATTTACTTTTTAAATATATTTTCACAACTACGTGATCGTTGACGATAAAGTCAACTGGTCACACAAGGTTTTATGATTACAAGATTAGTTGGTTTCCACCGAGCAGACAAGTACGGATTTAGCAGGCTTCTAAGGCCTAGTTGGCTGCTAAGGTAGAAGGCTTTTTGTATGAATATCGGCCCATTATGCACCAAACATGTCCTACATTCTTGTCGTAAGATTAGGAATTTAGGACAGCCCAAAGACATGTAGTGACTGCGGTTGCACCAAAAAGCTTTTAGGCTTATCCTAAAATGCATACGACACGTCGTAAGACAATATTATCGTGTAGAACTGTATGTGGACCGAGGTATAACACTAGGCTCCGAAGTATTGCGTCTCCCGTGTCGATTAAAACAATTCCGAGCTGTATATTTGAAAACTTAACCTTTGCGTTATTTTAGCATAATTGTTGTAATGTTCTACCTCAAATTAAGCTAGGAAATCTAAATAAGTAAATCCCACGTGTAGTTTCCAAAACGTCTTTTATCATTGCTGTCTGGTTGTTCTTTGACCTCGGCTACTGATTTTATTAAGGATTTCGTTATAAATTATTGACTAATCGTTTTTAACACGAATTTCGTGTTTTCGAATAACTAAAACTTATCTAATGGGATGCTAGATAATTCATAGATTTGACCCAAGTCGGACTTACCATGGAGTTAAGACTACCAATCTGCTTTCGTCAATCCGGCCGAATAATTATGTGCATGCTTTGTTGGCTTTAGATATAGGGCGCCCTCATCTGGTTGTCGTTCCGCATCAAAGTGATGCCATAATTATCATGTCAGTGCAGTAAATCTGACTTGACGGGTCGGCCAATCAAACCCCCCGCGGTGATATGTAGTTATTCATATTTGCATATGCATCACATGGTTATGCGCGATGTATGCCAAATAAGTTCGCCAATCGGAGTACCGACTAGCAAGACCGCTAACGGTCTATGTAGGAATGGTAGACAGTACTGACACTAGTACACAAGGATGCTTTTTTAAATTCAATAGCTTCGTTTTTTTAGTTAGAGTACGGTATTGTAACGTAGATTTGTCCTGGGGTCGACACAACACACAAGATAGACAAGTGTTCCTTGATTAATACCGTGATTCTCTGCCGTTTATTCTGTACTCTTGCCTACAAAACAAGTCAGGCAGCTCATATTATAACGCGGCACCTAGAACTCTTCTGAACTGGTTCGGCGTATGCGCAATCCGGGGACGGGTTTCCGGAGTGCACCAGCAGGAGCCACCAGGGCTATCCCACCACCGTAGAATCGCTCCAGCGCCCTCTACCGGCCAACTGGCACGGACGCTACAGTATAGTGCAAACTTAACGGCCGGAAAATGTACACGATAGCTAGACTATATACATTGTTTGTACATAATACACATAATATACACATAATATACACATTGTACATGTACATTGTACATGTACATTGTACATGTACATTGTACATGTACATTGTACATGTACATTGTACATGTACATTGTACATGTACATTGTACATGTACATTGTACATGTACATTGTACATGTACATTGTACATGTACATTGTACATGTACATTGTACATGTACATTGTACATGTACATTGTACATGTACATTGTACATGTACATTGTACATGTACATTGTACATGTACATTGTACATGTACATTGTACATGTACATTGTACATGTACATTGTACATGTACATTGTACATGTACATTGTACATGTACATTGTACATGTACATTGTACATGTACATTGTACATGTACATTGTACATGTACATTGTACATGTACATTGTACATGTACATTGTACATGTACATTGTACATGTACATTGTACATGTACATTGTACATGTACATTGTACATGTACATTGTACATGTACATTGTACATGTACATTGTACATGTACATTGTACATGTACATTGTACATGTACATTGTACATGTACATTGTACATGTACATTGTACATGTACATTGTACATGTACATTGTACATGTACATTGTACATGTACATTGTACATGTACATTGTACATGTACATTGTACATGTACATTGTACATGTACATTGTACATGTACATTGTACATGTACATTGTACATGTACATTGTACATGTACATTGTACATGTACATTGTACATGTACATTGTACATGTACATTGTACATGTACATTGTACATGTACATTGTACATGTACATTGTACATGTACATTGTACATGTACATTGTACATGTACATTGTACATGTACATTGTACATGTACATTGTACATGTACATTGTACATGTACATTGTACATGTACATTGTACATGTACATTGTACATGTACATTGTACATGTACATTGTACATGTACATTGTACATGTACATTGTACATGTACATTGTACATGTACATTGTACATGTACATTGTACATGTACATTGTACATGTACATTGTACATGTACATTGTACATGTACATTGTACATGTACATTGTACATGTACATTGTACATGTACATTGTACATGTACATTGTACATGTACATTGTACATGTACATTGTACATGTACATTGTACATGTACATTGTACATGTACATTGTACATGTACATTGTACATGTACATTGTACATGTACATTGTACATGTACATTGTACATGTACATTGTACATGTACATTGTACATGTACATTGTACATGTACATTGTACATGTACATTGTACATGTACATTGTACATGTACATTGTACATGTACATTGTACATGTACATTGTACATGTACATTGTACATGTACATTGTACATGTACATTGTACATGTACATTGTACATGTACATTGTACATGTACATTGTACATGTACATTGTACATGTACATTGTACATGTACATTGTACATGTACATTGTACATGTACATTGTACATGTACATTGTACATGTACATTGTACATGTACATTGTACATGTACATTGTACATGTACATTGTACATGTACATTGTACATGTACATTGTACATGTACATTGTACATGTACATTGTACATGTACATTGTACATGTACATTGTACATGTACATTGTACATCACAATATCCACGTACGTCATGCAACTGGGTCAATATGGTAATTTATACAATTCTGCAATTTGATTGGCTTCTACCGTTTTTGGTAGATAAGCTCGTTGGTTGTGTACAAACGTGTGGTAGATCCGTCAAGTCGCACGAGGACGCGCTACTGATGAGCGTGGACGTGACGCGTGGTGCACAAGGTGGATGACCATGAGCAATGTTGACACAGAATCCCGACTGGGATCAAGTCTAGATAATTTATAGTCCTTCTGTAAATAGCAGCAGGGGGTATACATGTACTTAATCTGCAATTTATCTGCCGATTGCTTCTCTAAATCTTCGCCTCAGCTGTGTTGCGGTTCGCCTCCCGGCCGTACAGCTCCCTGACGCGTTCAGGCAGACGGCGGATGTTCTGGCGGATGTGGGCCAGGATCCTGACATAGTTTTTTCTGTGTTGTTGATAACCTTCACGGAAGGGTGTTATCCCCTCCAGGCCCACGACTACCCTCTGCCATAATTATGATGTAAAATACCTATTATTTAAACTGGGATGTGTGTTATTCGACTACCATCACATAACGCACTAAAACTAGGCCTATATACATAGTCTAAAATTTATGAGACTACATCTCTTCTTCAGCCACCAATGCAACAAGAACCAGGTTGTAGCGGTATAGCGTGCAAGCGCCAACCTCTCCCTCAACCGGGCGACCTACACGCGCTGTGCAGGTGCCCGCAAGCGTTGTGGAGGTATCAACGGCATTTTCTTATTTAATGGCCCTGTCACACCAGAACATTTTAGGCCAACGCGTGAGTAGCGTGTTGTAATTTTGGCAACACGCTGGCAAACGCTAACCAACGCTAGGCCAGCGTTAGCAACACGATGAGCGCGTTACTCACACGCTGGGACACGCTGTCATACGCCGAGGAAATTTTTTTTCTTCAAAATAGCTACAATTTCCAGCGTTTGCCAGCGTGTGACTGCACACGCTGGCGGCGCGTTTTAGATTCGTTACTCACGCGTCGAACACGCTAGGCGATCGTTATCAACCCGCTACTCACACGCCGGCGTACGCCGGCGTACGCTTGCGACACGCTGGTTATGGCCCTGCCACACCAGGACGTTTTAGGCCAATGCATGAGTAGCGCGTTAAAAATAGTTGATACGCTGGAAATTGCTGAACTTTCACAGAAAAAGTCAAGTGGAACCGTGATTTCAGCGTGTTCATACAGGTTGATAACGGGTTCATAGCGTATGCCGGCGCGTAAGTAGCGTGTGAGGAACGCGCTCAGCGTGTAATGAACGCATCACTGATTTATATAAAAAAATACGACAGCGGGTCGCCAGCGTGAGAGTAGTGGGTTGGTAACGATCGTCTAGCGCGTTCGACGCGTAAGTAACGGCCTTCTTGCGCGCCGCTAGCGTGTGCAGTCACACGCTGGCAAACGCTCAATTTTTTAGGTATGTTGAAAAACGTATTTTTGTCTCAGCGTGTGACAGCGTGTTACAGCGTGTGGGTAACGCGCTCAGCGCGTTGCGAACGCTGGCCTAGCGTTGGTCAGCGTTTACTCGCGTGTACTTGCGTGTTGCGTTGGCCTAAAACGTTCTGGTGTGACAGGGCCATTACTGTAGTAGCGCGTCATCTTTTTGTACAACTAATCATGTGTTCGTTGCCGTACGCTGGCGCGCGTTGGACCGCGCTACTCACGCGCTGGGCAGTCGTTCATCATTTGTCGAGCGCGTTACTAACGCGTTATTCACGCGCTGGCGAACGCTATGAACCCGTTATTAACGCGTTATGGACACGCTGAAACCACGGTTCAACTTGACTTTTTCTGTGGAAGTTCAGCGTTTGCCAGCATATATTTTTAACGCGCTACTCACGCGTTGGCCTAAAACGTTCTAGTGTGACATGGCCATTAAGAAGGTCAGAGGAGAGCTTCTGCCGCCGGCCGTTGATCGCTGGCCACTCGAGAGGCACACTACAGATGCCTGTCCGGCCGCCGTACGACCTGTACGAATTGGTTGGCACCCTGCCGGATACCGCAGGGGTATCGCAAGGACATAAGCAGGGCACCGGACGAGTGCCTGCCGGACACCGGCCGATAAACGGGCCAATAATTCGACTCCATTTCCAAGAAAGTCGGCCGATCGCCGGTCGGCGACCCCCCGGGCCCCGTCATGGCAGCGTACGGGGCACTTTTAATTGTGACTGTGACCGCCATATCGCACGATCTTTCGCCGACCTCTACACGCCGGCCGATGCCTAGAAATCGCACACGCCGCCCGGGCTCCGCTTTAATTGTGACTGGGGTATTAACAGCAAAAAATGATTCCTGCCCGACCAAAATGAGAAAAACAATGGCCGAACATACATGTATTAAGTATGTGTCAGCAATGCGATACCAGAAATCACATTAAAGACATCAAGTAAAAACTCAAAATTAGTACATAAATCACAATAAAATGTTTTACAAAAACAATCAAATATTATAAGCAGTTTCAAATAAATGAGTTTTTAACAACGTTTTGAAAACATTGATGAAACTACAACTGCGAAGTTCAAATGGCAAGGCATTCCAAAGCTTGGGAGCAGCTGCATAAAATCCACGATCACCATACGACGAAACAGTTCTAGGGACAGTCAGAAGAATTTTGTCAGCAGATCTCAAAGTGCGTTTTGGAATATATGGAGAAAGAAGTTCATTAACATACACTGGTGCCATAGCATTAAGTGATTTCCAAGTGAGCAAAAGTAGCTTAAATTGAATTCTTTGACGAATTGGTAACCAGTGTAGTTGTTTCAAAATTTGCGAAATATGATCAAATTTACGAGTGCGGGTTAACATGCGTGCTGCAGCATTTTGAGCACGTTGGAGCTTTGCCAGTAGTTGTTCATTTATACCATATAATAGAGAATTTCCATTGTCCAATCTCGATATTACCAAAGCATGGACTAAAGTAGATGCTGTATCGTCATCCAAAACTTTACGAATTTGATTAATGTTCCTGATTTGGAAATATGTAGCTTTGCAGACACGTTTGATGTGATCCTCCATAGATAGCGTGTTGTCAAAAATAATTCCCAAATTACGAGCACTTGGCGAAGCATGAATGGGTGATGACACTATTTGAATAGAGTTGTTTGTGGCTCTGGATTGAAGGTATTTTGATGTGACTATGATGAGCTCAGTTTTGTCGTCATTTAATTTCAGTTTATTAGAAGTCATCCAAGATTTTATGTCCACAATACATGATTCCATGCGTTTGCGAGTAGCTAGTTCATCTTCGTTGTCATACAAATCAAATGGTAAATACAGTTGCGTATCATCCGCATACATGTGCACCAGTAAACCATGTTTACGAGCAATATTTGCAATGGGAGCTGAGTAAATAGTGAAAAATTGAGGGCCCAGAACAGAGCCTTGTGGGACACCGAAGAGAAGCGGGAGGATTGAAGATAAACATCCATTTATGTTGACTGCTTGAGATCTATCACTCAAATACGATCTTATCCATTCAAGGGCGCTACCTTTGACACCAATAGATGAAAGACGTGATAGAAGGACACCGTGGTCTATGGTATCAAAGGCAGCCGACAAGTCCAGTAGCACCAGAAACACACCACGTTTGTTATCCATAGCATGGAGAATATCATTTTACACCCGTAGCAAAGCTGTCTCAGTCCCATGGTTTTTCCTGTAGGCAGATTGGAATGGTTCGTAGAGATTATTTTCAGTAAGATGATCTGATAACCTAGTCGATACTACTTTTTCGAAGATTTTTGAGACAAAAGCCAAATTTGAAACAGGACGGTAGTTCTTTAGGTTTTCTGAGTTCAATGATGGTTTCTTAAGAAGAGGTGTAACGAGAGCTGTTTTGAAGCATGATGGGAAAGTGGCCGAGTCCAGCGAGAGGTTGACGATCCTTGTGATTACTGGAACAAGTAGACTAAGATGTTTCTTTAACAGCCAAGTGGGGATTGGATCAGTATCGCAGGATTTTGGTGGAGATGCATCGATTATTTTGCGAATTTCAACTTCAGTTGCAGGAAGTAAAACTTCAAGATTGGCAATCGATTTATCATCATCCGTCTGGGGGAAAATTGTGTCATTGCTTATGCCAACATCAGCAGAAGTATCGAGTTCCTTGCGTATTTTGCAGATTTTGGAAATTAAGAACTTATTAAATTTCTCTGCCAGTTCTGCTTTAGAATTGTGAGAGGGAAGTTTAGATTTCCCTTTTTGATGAAGTAGTTGTTCCACAATCTTAAGTTCTTTCTGGTCTGTACATGTTGATATTTTGTCTCTATAATAAGAAGCTTTGGCATCATTGATCATGTTATAAACTCGTTGACGTTTAGCTTTGAACAGTTCACGATCTATTTCCAACCTGGTTTTCCGCCATTTTCTTTCTAGTCTTTTTCTCAGCTTCTTTGCCTCATCGATTTCAGGAGAGTACCATGGATTGGAAGGTCGAATTGTGATGCTGCGGGATTGTAAGGGGGCATGCTTGTCCAAAATGCTCGTAAGTGAAGAATTATACTGATCAACAATAGAATCTAAATCTGATGAGGGATCAAAATTCAAAAGTGATTGTTCTAGATCAGTAGAGAATTCTGCATGGTCGATTGTTTTCAGCTTTCTATAAGAAACTTGCTGTTTCATAGGTGGAGGCTTGTCAAGGTTCAACTTGCAGTGAATTGCAGCGTGATCCGTTAACAAACAGTTAACTTTCACAGATTCAACGAGGTTATCAGAAGCACGTGCAATTATTAAATCTAAAACATGGCCACTAATGTGAGTTGGTGAGGTGACAAACTGTTCAAGATTAGAGACATAAATTATTTATTTCAAGTGGTTTGTATCAGGATCAGTCAAAGATTCATAGTGGAAGTTAAAATCTCCAACAATTAGAAGTCAACAGCAATGAGGTGACAGTCAGCGCTTAAGGTGCAAGAAACCGGGTGACCAATCAATTCTTAGGTTACAAGCCAGAACGTAATCATACGTCCATTTTAGGTTTACGTCCGTCCATTTTAGGTTTACGTCCGTCCCTTACGTTGACTTATGAGACAGGCCTAATACGTACGGCGTTATAAGGCCGTAAAATATATGAACAAAAAGAACAGACACAAATAATGCTTCACACATAGATGTGTGCCCACACTCGATCGAAGTTGTTGTTATAACGCCGTTTGTAATAGGTCTTTATAACGCCGCAAATTTAGGGCGACAATCTGTACTAGGACGTTTAACGCTGTAATTAGTATGTAATTGGCGAAAATCAACCACTGTAACAATCACCGTTAGCTTGGGCTATCTGCTTTGTTTAACCACCCTGTACAAAATACTAAAGTGACGTTACATTACAGTGATGGTCATGTGCCATCAAGTCTGCTTTATCGGCTCGGAGTACAACCCACAAGCTGGTATCCCACCTCGCTGGTTCCTACCGTACAACGATCCTTGCACGTGTACCGCTGTACGTCTGGGTGGGATGCGCATCCCTGCCTCGTCATACCGCCAGAGGGAGCTCCACTACCTTGACGAGCTGTTTCTGAGTGAGGATGCTGACGAGATTGGGGCTTACTTCAACTGTACGCCCGAAGTGCAAAGTACAGGTTAGATGCATACTTGTAGTGCAACAAAATAACCTTCTTTTTAAGAAAACAAAATTTAGGTGTGTTTTGTAGGTAGAATACACCATTTGCAGATATCGAAATTATTTACTACCGAATTATTAAGAAATATCTTACTTTTTTTAAAGTAAAAAATATTGTTTCTTAGTATCCATGGTTGTTAAACTTGGACAGGTCAGGTAAACGGAATTTATTATAAAATGTAACCCCCCAGATCCACCCATTCTTGACAATTCAAGCAATTATTAATTGTGTATCCTACCCTTTTAACAATGCAATAACTTACTGTCGCTTAGGTTGATCAGATGAAAACAAAATGCTGTAACGTGTTTTCTTTTTTCCGGAACACAGAGTTGATAGTGAAATGAGCCCTTGAACAAAATTATATCTTTAGGTATCAACATCAGTAACACTTTGGTTTGTTTTCTTGTTTGTTACCAACAGAGTGTTTGAGTCCGCAGCCTCTTGGTATAGAGGACGGGACAATCCAAGATGCTCGCATCACAGCGTCCAGTAGTCACAAAGAGTGGCCTCCACACAACGCACGCCTCAACCGTCCCGGCCTCGTATGGGCACCCTTGAGGTTAGCATCAAAGTGAAATACTATGCCTGATACGTATCTTTATAAAAATACCACAAAACGCGCCTAAATGGTTTAATAATCATCAAATTGCCGACTCGGTTTTGTCTGTCTTTTGTGTGTTATTCTAAACAAAATCTAGCCCAATCCCGATGCGCTGCTCAATTATTGCACACTATTATACAGTTTCAATAATTTTCAATGTCGCTTCACGTTGGAATCCCTCAGTCTCCTGATGACGGGCAGGGCATTTTGTCCGAAACGTTGATATCCCTCCGTTTCTTGTTAGAACCACACAACTCACTAAAGAAAATGTTCACATGGTGCTACCGCAAATTACTTATTGCTATTTCGCCACGCAAACTTTAAAACCTCTGGTTCTTTATAGAACAGCACAACTCACTATAGATAATTACCACAAATGATTTTTCAGCATGCATATAATTCAAATCTCACAATTGTTTAATCATGTACCAGCTAGCAACACAAAATGGTGATTTACAGGCGATTGTTGTTGTCAAGCCACATAACTGACCCGTAGGCGTATAGAATATAATGGTTCCTATTCATCATCCCTTCACTCTGTGCACATAGCCCTGTTGGTTCCTGGATAAAGGTGGACCTCGTTGAGAGTACAGTGTTGCTAGGCGTGATCACACAGGGATACATTGTGAATTGGTATGTGACGCAGTACACGGTGGCGTATCAGAAGCAGCCCTCATCTGCCTATGAACACGTGACAGATGGAAACGGAAACATTAAGGTAAATGTAAATATTAACATAACAGGTTTTGCAGGTATTTACAGTATAAAGGGCCGATTTCACGAAACGCCAAAGACGGGTCTTAGAAAGAGTAACTCATCCTAACTTGCGACTCGTCCTAGGATTGATTTTATCAAAGTTAAGACGCTTCTCAACACGCCCTAACTTCCATAGCAACGCGGCTAAACTCATCTTAACTTAAGATCGGTCCGAGGGTCGTCTTATCTCACGTGCGTTAATCTATATATCGTCTGGAAACCATTGCATTATCGTCTCGTTTTTGACCAAATGTTATAGTTTCGAGAAAGAAACAAATTTCAACAGTTTTTTTAGTCGTGTGTATAGTTTTAAAAACAAATTATTTATACCCCAACAACTAGTCGACTCTGTCGTAAAAACGTGCAGAACTACCGTACGGAATTGTATTGCGCAGACTAGTTTGCGCGTTTCTTTTCAACGACTGTTTACTCTAGCGGTAAAAACAAACAGGAAAAAGCTATCAAATTGGTAGTTGCGATGTGTCTTTCATAAGATTTTATTGGAATCGATCTTAGGACACGTCTTAGCTAAGATTGATATTTGAGCTGGGATTTGTCAAGTCCTAAGATAGGTCGTAAGATAAGACGAGTTTCGTGAAATCGGCCCATGGATATTCAGACAATATTTGAGCTAAACTTCGCTTTTGTTGAAAAACAAATGAATTTTCATTATAACGACAAAAACGTGCTGAAATAGAAACACAAGGGTTCGCTAAATCCGTTTCCTGAAAATATTCACATTCTAGGCACACAGACTTACGAAGCTGTATGGAAACATGATGAATATAATTAATATAAATTACTCCAACTAACTCGTACGTAAGACTTAAATGTCGTACGTACGAGTTAGCTGAATGGGATTATATATTTGTACTAGCCTATGTCCCTAATGCAGCTTCGTACAGACTAGATAACTATAGTGCATGTGCTGTGCCGATGCGTTTCTGGGGAACAAAACGTAATCGTTAAAAGTCTTCTGTTCGACGAATAATTATTGATACCGCTGATTGTAAACGTTTTGGTTTCAGGAGTTCGTCGGTAACACTGATGGCAACACCCCGGTCACCAACCTGTTCAAAGAGAGTCTGGTGGCGAAGGTAGTGCGCATTGAGCCTACTGCCTGGGCGAGTACTAATGTTGTTTAGCGGTTGGAGTTGCTTGGATGTCGACTTGGTTAGTTCTGTTGAAGCTTATAAGCGCTGTTCTTAGGCGAGAACATTTTCCAAAGAAACCAAAACGGAAAAATGACATTTGGCAAAAAATAATATTTTTGAACAATAACACAATATACCTGAACAATAACACCGGGCTAAAAATATGTTATATTCTGTAAATAAAAAATATCGCATACCAATTTTTTTTGCTAGAATGTGTTACTTTTGGTGAAACAAATCATCATTTTTATTCACCGTAGGTATTGTATACATTTTAGTGGCGTAAATCTATATCGGCGAGTGTAGGATGGGATAACTCCAAAAATTACGGCTGTGGAGATTCAAAAATCGAGGGAATTTTTTTTAATTTTTTTTATAATTTGTTTTTGGGGGGGAGGAGTGGGAAGGCAGGGGGTGGACAGACATCAGATAACACTATTGGAACACAGTCATGTTCATTACACAAAAGGTACGTTATCTAAGGCAATTTTGCGCAGTAACTTACAATACAGTGATGCATTTAAACGATTTGCAGTGTTCTTTTTAATACAGGTGAAGGATGGAAATAAAATGTTGATTCTCACCACCGAAAACTGGGGAATGATCCAAAAGCGGGGGGTAACATACTCTTCCCTGAAAGTTAGGCCCACAGTGAAACAATATAAAATTCTGGTATTTGGTGTCACTAAAATAAAAATTGCAATATCATCATACAATTATTTAGCTGTACAGTGCGGATTCTCGTAATATAATATATACGTTTTCTATGCTATTTTAAACATTTTTCATTCAAAATCACCAACTATCGGATTCAATTTTGTTCAGAGAAATACACAAAATCACACACTTTTACTTAACAAATTAAGTCATTTTTCATTTTTTGTCACTCTATTTAAACATTGTCTCGCGATAAATTTGTCACCACAGTCTCAGCTGTTGCTAAAAGACAAATATCCACGGATCAATCAATTCCAAACTTATGTGAATTAAATTAGTCTGATGTGTGCTTGAATCACGCACATAAGACTAATTCATTTAACATAAGTTTGAAATTGATCTGTGAATGCTGACTTTCGGCAACAGCTTCAACGAATTTAATCAAAGGGTGAGAAAACGTTGAAGTCGAACCATAAATTACTAAATTGGTTTGGTAAAAGCGTATGATTGTTTTAATAATGTAAAATTCGTTTAAGCTGTTGCCGAAAGGCAGCATTTACAGATCAAATTCGTCTAGATATCAATCAATTTTAAACTTATGTTAAATAAATCAGTCTGATACTTATGTGCGTGATATTATATATATAAACTGTTTTAATTTTAAATGGCAAGGCGGGTCAATTTCTTTACTCACTTTGAAATATATGCAAACTTACCTAGTTGGTTTTCCATGTGTATCCTCATTGAGTGATCCCCACAATGTCGCTTCCCAGGTTGTATCGTACAATTGAGCGTGATCCCTGGTCACACGATATTCAGGTGTTTATGACTTCTGACTATAGCGCCCTTGAACAAAGACACTAACAATTTGGAAGACCGCTAAACACAGAACAAAATAGACTAGTTGGTAAAACGCCGGTCCGGTATTTAGCAGGTTCGAGTCCCGCCTTGCCAATTTCTTTGTTTTAGACAGTATGTCGGTGTATAGTTTTAAAGAAGAAACAAATTTAAGCAGTTTTTTAGTCGTGTGTATAGTTTTAAAAACAAAATATTTATATTCTAACAACTAGTCGACTCTGTCGTATAAAACGTGCAGGACAACCATACGTGATTGTATTGCGCAGACCAGTTTGCACGTTTCTTGTCAAAGACTCTTTACTCTAGCGGTAAACAAACATGAAACAGCTATCAAATTGGTAGTTGCGATGCGTTTTTCATAAGATGGGTTTATTGAAATCGATCTTAAGACAAGTCTTAGCTAAGATTGATATTTGTGCTGGGACTCGTCCTAAGTCCTAAGATAAGTCGTAAGATAAGACGAGTTTCTTGAAATTGGCCCATGAACATTCAGACAATATTTGAGCTGAACTTCGCTTTTGTTGAAAAACAAATGAATTTTTATTATAACGAACAAAACGTGCTGAAATAGAAACACAAACACAGGGGTCCGCTAAATCC
Source organism: Crossaster papposus (assembly GCA_037893245.1). NCBI lineage: Eukaryota > Metazoa > Echinodermata > Asteroidea > Velatida > Solasteridae > Crossaster > Crossaster papposus. Next base: position 1,245,796 of record JBAIAA010000459.1, read on the forward strand.
GTGTTCTAAAAACATTCACATTCTAGGCACACAGACTTACTAAGGCAATATTGCGCAGTAACTCACACTACAGTGGTGCATTTAAACCATTTGCAGTGTTCTTTGTAATACAGGTGAACGATGGTAATAAAATGTTGATTCTTACCACCGAAAACTGGGGAATGATCCAAAAACGGGGGGTAACATACTCTTCCCTGGAAGTTAGGCCCACAGTAAAACAATATAAAATTCTGATATTTGGTGTCACTAAAATTAAAATTGCAATATCATCATACAATTATTTAGTTGTACAGTGCGGAGTCTCGTAATAGAATATATATGTTTTCTCTGCTATTTTAAACGTTTTTCATTCAAAATCACCAACTCTCGCATTCAAATTTCGTCCGGAGAAATACACAAAATCACACACTTTTACTAAACAAATTAAGTCATTTGCCATTTAATTGCAATTTTGTAGTCACTCTATTTAAACATTGTCTCGCGAATAATTCGTCACCACAGTCTCAGCTGTTGCTAAAAGGCAAACATCCACGGGTCGAATTTGTATGATATCAATCAATTCCAAACTTATGCGAAATAAATTAGTCTTACTTGTGCTAGACCCACGCACATATCCGACTAATTCATTTAACATAAGTTTGAAATTGATCTGTGAATGCTGTCTTTCGGCAACAGCTTCAACGAATTTGATCAAAGGGTGAGAAAACATTTAAATTGAACTATAGATGACTAAAGCGTATGATTGTTCTAATAATGTAAAATTCGTTTAAACTGTTGCCGAAGGGCAGCATTTACAATAAAATTCGTCTTGAAATCAATCAATTTTAAACTTATGTTAAATGAATAGTCTGATACTTATGTGAGTGATATTTTAAATTTTAATTGGCAAGGTGGGTCAATTTCTTTGTTCACTTTGAAATATATGCAAATTTACCTAGTTGATTTTTGCATGTGTATCATCATTAAGTGATCCCCAGTGTCGCTTCCCAAGTTGTATCGTAAAATTGGGCGTGATCCCTGGTCACACGGTATTAAGATGTTTATGACTTCTGACTAGCGCCCTCGAACAAAGGTACTAACAATTCGGGAGACTGCTAAACATCGGGCAAAATAGATTAGTTGGTAGAACGCCGGTCCGGTATTCCGGTGGTCGTAGGTTCGAGTCCCGCCTTGCCAATTTCTTTATTCACTTTGAACTTTCTGCAATTAAGTGTATGTATATTAAAATGCATGTTAATAAAAGAATATGGGTCGATTGTCGTGTTCCTGTGTAATCACTAATCGTGTGTTTCAAAATGGGATTTGCAATAGAAAATGATTGGAGGAAAAAATAAGCAAGTGCTTACATAATCACAATGTTTAGCTCCATATTAATGACATATGAATGATCTATTCAGTATAGCCGGATATTTTGGGCGTACTACGGAGCCCCTAAAGGGACATATGACGAATAAAAATCACTTTGACGAAATAATTTGAGTTTTTTATTTCGTGCGCTCGAAATCATTTCGTGCTCACGAATTCATTTCGTGCACTCGAAATAACTTATTTCGTGAGCTCGAAATCATTTTGTGCCCACGAAATAATTTCGTGCACTCGAAATAACTTATTTCGTGAGCTCGAAATCATTTTGTGGGCACGAAATGATTTCGAGCTCACAAAATAAGTTATTTCGAGTGCACGAAATGATTTCGAGCGCACGAAATAAAAAACTCAAATTATTTCGTCACGGTGATTTGTATTCGTCATATGTCCCTTTAGGGGCTCCGTAGCCCACTTATTTTTAATAAAAATTAATTTTGATGTAATCGTTTATTTTTACTCAGCCTATACTTTGTTTCTACAAAATAGAATTTTAGGGATGTGTGTAGCAAGGCGGGGGTAACTAGAGAGATTGGTGAATTAAAGTAGCTAGCTGCCACCTGCCTTGGATGCTTACATCCGGTCTTAAAATACTCCAGAGACACAACCCTTCCATATACCATACAAGTGCCAAACCCTTTCCCCAAAACGAAACGACAGATTCCAGGAGCTGGCTCCCAGATTATATCACAAGAACGCCACCAACAAATAAAGGTATACAAAATAAAATTCATTCAAAAGATTTCGCACGCTTTTAATACCAAACCAGTTTTGTCATTTATTATTCAATTTCAACGTTTGGTCACCCTTTTTAAGCACCAGGTTGAGAATATTCATCATTACAAACTGCAGTTTAAATGCATTATATAAGAACTGTCTATTATTGTTATTACAACATAAAACAAATCTTGTTAAGATCGAAATATTAGGCCCTTCTACCTCCTTGGATTCCTATATTTCAGGTTATTCGAGCCAGTAGGCAGTTTGCAGCAGTTTTAATCTTATTCATATTATTATTATTATTATATAAATTCCAACTTATGTTCATTATACAATTAGGCTGTTGTTTGCTTGAGTCAAGAACACATCAGACTAATTTATTTAACATACGTTTGAGATTGATTTATTTGTATATGATGACGAATTGTATCTCTGAATGCTGCCGTTCGGCAACAGCTTGAGACGAATTTGATCTGTAAGGACGAACATTCCCGAGACAATGTTAAAATAGAGTGATCCAAACGTTGAAATTGTATAATACATTACTAAATTGGTTTAGTAAAAGTGTGTGAATTTTAAATTGAATGTGAGAGTTGAATGTGTGAAATAGAACTTGTGAAAATGTTTTGAAATAGCCGGGAAAACCTATAGTTTGGCCCATTGGACAGGACCTGAAAGTGAATGAAAGTAGTGCAATGTTTATTCCTTTCTGGGCTAAGCTGACACTTTTCCCCTACTCGGTGTGACACGTTCCGGCTAAAACGACCTAAACAAAAACACTCTAAGTGAATCCGAACCGCAATATTTGGGCCATCATTGTAGCTGCTTGATCAATTTTTCACATCCGGCATTGTCAAGATTTCAAGGGAACAAAAAATATTCATTATTTCTAATGCTATGAGATTTATTGAGTCCATTTGTTCAGTGGTACGTGCTACTAACTTGGGTATGTGAAAGCTTTGCCCTGTCTGGTCTCAGTGTTGCGTAACCAAACAATGAATTAAAGGTTGGGTTAAATAAGTGCGTTTTTAATGCCAAGTGCGTTGGACATCGAGGTCATTTGCTGCGATACGTTCTAGCGCGTCAGGTGTGTTCAGTTCAGTTCAGTTCAGTTCAGTTCATTTATTTATTTCCACTTATTCAATTCATAAGGACTGGGAGTTGACAAGCTAGTTACAACAACTATAAGTGGAGGTGGTCTCCAAAAAGTAAAGCTTGTGAACCGGAGATCCCCTTAGGTGTACTTAATGACCTTTAAATTATAAATGTTCAAGTATGACATCAATAAACGTATACAATGAGTTTATTAAGTTACTATACACATCTAAGGACATACATGTAGGACAACACGGCAAGAAAATATGAGGAGGCTAACAATTGATCAAGAGTATCAATTACAAAGATTTACAAAACAAGTAAATACAAATAGCATTAATCAATCCTGACAATATTTTTCCAGAAGCCATGATTTAAGTTTCTTTTTAAAATCTTGGACACTATTAACTGTTTTGCGATTATCACTCGGAGAGTTCCAGAATTTAGGACCCTGAAATGACACACAATTCATGGATTTAGAAAGACGTATACGGGGAATATGAACATCTCTGGCAGATCTGGTATGATACGAATGAATTTGAGTATTTAAAATAAACATATTCTGAACAGATTTTGGTAATGTTTTAGCCTTGAATTGATGCATAAATGCACTAAGCTGCAACAAATATATATCACTAACCTTGAGAGTGTTGTGATTATAAAACAACGGGTCAGAAGAACATTTGTAAAACAAGAATTCTGTTCAATAAATATGCACTCGATTTTCTCCATGCAAGAATACCGTAAAATATATGCGGTAGTACTAGAGCATTATAAATATTATACAATATATTTGAAGGAAAGAAATGCTTTAATTTATTAATAATGCCAATATTTCTAGAAATCAATTTGCATAAATAATTTATATGATTGCTCCAATTAAGTTTTTCATCAATGAATAAACCAAGACATTTAGTACAATCAATACGTTTAAGGGGCTCATTGTCAAATATAATATCACATGGATTATTCATCTTTGAACCACTAAATAACATAAAGAAAGTTTTGTTAATATTAAGCGATAATTTATTGGCTTTAATCCAATTGGAAATGTGACAAAGTTCAGAATTCACAGTGTCCAAAAGTATGTCAACATTACTATGAGAATAAAATATAATTAGAATCATCAGCAAACATAATAAAATGAACGTTGGTTGAAGAGGTTGGAAAATCGTTAATATAAATAGAAAAAAGAAGGGGACCCAAAAGAGAACCTTGAGGTACACCGCAAGACAATAACTTAAGCGAAGATTTGTTACCATTGATACAAACATACTGATGCCTATTGGAAATCCCTGAACCACTCCAAGGCAATACCCCTAATACCATAATAGCAAAGTTTGGCCAAAAGAATGGAACGGTCTAAGGTGTCAAATGCCTTGGAGAGGTCCAGAAAAACGCCCAATGTATGCAATGATTGTTCACGACCAGCAGTAATTGTATCAATTAACTGTAAAATGGCATGTGTAGTAGAGTGGTTCTTTCTAAAACCAAACTGAGAATAGGATACAATATTATGTTCTTCCAGAAAATTTGATAAACGAATGTAAACCGCACGCTCAAGTATTTTTGAAAACGAATTAAGGATAGATATAGGACGATAATTACTAACTAATTGACGGTCACCTTTTTTAAAGATGGGTGTAACTCTAGCAATTTTCATTGAGTCGGGTACAATGCCTGTTGTTAAAGATAAGTTTCTAATGAAAGTCAAGGGCTTAGCAATAGCATGAAACACCTGCTTTATAAGAGGACAATTAATAAAATCATGCCCGAAACTTTTCTTATTAGGTAGATTATATACAATGGTAAACGCTTTCTGTTCGGTAAGTGGAGTGAAAAAAATAGAAGAGGGATTAGGGTCCTGTAAACAATCCTGAAAATTAGAATGGCAAGTGGAAATCTCGCTGGCCAATTTAGGTCCAATGTTAACAACAAAAATGTTAATTCTATGCAACAAGATTAGAGTTGACGACGCTCTGGTTGTTGACAAGAATACTTGTGATTTGAGAAACGTTATTATTTAAGACGCTATTGGTAATCTTCCAGGTGTTCTTAAGATTATTCTTTTCCTTTTCAAATTGCTGGGAGTAATATAACCGTTTGGCGGAACGCAAAAGAGTTGTAAGATAATTTCTGTACTTAAAATTAGAACGATTAAAATCAGAAGGAGAACAAAGAAATTTAAGATACAGCTTATTTTTATGATTGTAATAGACTTAAGAATAGCGGATGTTACCCACGGCGACCTAGGTTGGGATTTCCTGTCATGACCTCTCACTTTTACAAGGGGAATATTTTTATCGTATAAATTTATAAAAGTATTCAAAAAATTGTTCAAAGATTCGTTGGTATTATCACAAAATACCGCAGAACAGTCTGTAGAATTTAGATCATTTCGAAAATGACGCAAATTATCGATGGATTGTTTTCGAAAAGAATGTCGATTTTGATTGGACGTGGAGGGGGTAACAGGAAATGAGGTAAAAATAGGGAAATTATCAAAAATATCACAAATTAAAATACCAGAATTTGGAGGGGGGGGGAAGCTTATACAAATATGTTCACTAAGCGTGGCCGAAGTGCTAGTAATTCTAGTAGGTTTATTAATCAAAGGTAGACAAGAGTTGGCCAATATTGTTGTTGAGAAGATTAATATTGAAATCACCAGAAGTGAGACATGATTTGTTCTCAATTGTGATACGATTTTTAACATTCTGGAATGTCAACATAAAGTCATCAAAGGCGACCGATGGTGGCTTATAAACAACACCTAGAATTATATTCTTACTGTTAGCGTTATTTATTTAAATACAAATAGATTCGAATGGGTCAGTACAGTATGACATGTCTTGACGAACAACATACTGAAGATTTGTAGAGATGTACAATGCCACCCCTCCCACCCACTCTATCCTCTCTAGCTGATAACCAGGAATAGAATACATAATAAAAGGCGATTCCTGCCGTTTTAGCCAAGTTTCAGATAGACCGACAACAGAGAAATTAGACTGAATTGAGTATAGGTAAGTGATAAATTGGTCGTAATGTTTTGGAAGACTCCTAATATTCATATGGAAAAAAAACTGAAAAGGGTTATTCAAATCAAATGACGTATTCAGATCAGCTCCTGTAAAATAATTACAGGAATTTTGACTAGAATTCGTATTGTTTGAATCAATCACATAATGAAGACGACTAAAATCCCTGAATAGTTACAATTCACACGGTACCGTATACATGTTACATACATTAACCAGTATAGGCAATTGTCATTTACTGCCTCATAACATGTACAAGACAAACAGAACAAGGATACTACACACACACAAGACATAGACAAATTACACAAAATGTCTTCCCCCAAAAAAGGAAGACGAGGTGAACGATTATAGATAGAAAACAAATTATGAGTCCGAAAAAGCGTCCAAACAGGGAGTTATATATTAAGGCCATATTATTATTGCATCAAATACATCATGGGTTATGAAAATACAGATACGTTTTACATACACTTGCGTGACTATTTCTTGGAAAGTTTCTTGAGATTTACTTTACATTCTACGATGATTCGGGAACCATCTTGCCGTCGAACTTCAATCCTTTCATCTTGTGACCAGACTTTACTTGTTTTGGGATGAGTCTTCGCGGTCCTGAGTCAGCTTTGACGTTTCTTGGTTAGGCTTTCGTGAACGTATATGTTTGAGCCTTTGAACTTAGATCTTTGACGATAGAATTCGGCACGGGTGTTATAGTCAACGAATTTGATTATCAACGGCCTAGCTCGGGGTTGATCAGTTCTGTCAAGGCGCGTTCCAATCCTATGCTTGGTCGCCTCAATGATTGCATTGTCACTATTCTCTGGCTGTATAGATTCTGGAATGCCATGCACAATAAGACAATTGCGCCTCGAATACTGCTCGTGGGTGTCGACCATGTCTGACAAATGGCGGGCATCTTGTTCTAGTTGACCAATTCGGCTCTCTCAAGACTGTAGCTCTAGCTCAAGGGCCTTGTGGATGTCATTACTAATGATATCGGCAATAGCTTCATTCAAAGCAGGAATCAAAACATCAAGAAGTGCTTTTTACCTCAAAGCCTCAGAAACAGCAGCAGTAAGAACTGTGGGGTCGAGATATGTCGGTTCGACCACGGGGCCAGCCACGGTGGCCGTACTCGATGTAGTTGAGGCATGTCCGTGTTTCGGAGGCATAGCCACGAAGACAAGAAGACCCCAAAATCTTCACCAAAATAAATTGGAAAGGTTCTAATATGTGTTTCTGCTAACTCCGCCAAAGTGTTTCTTCCAGTGATGATGATCCGTACACATTTTTTAGTAAAAATACATCGGAGATAATGTTGTGTGACCCTCAAGAACTGACCCGCCAATTTATTTCGATGGTGATTCCAACCAGTATTTTTGGACATATCCGATGATGATTGTTACTCCGTTGAGGATTTATACTAAAAGCGACGTATTCGAAGGTGAATAAACTTTCTACACTCACGGATGATTTGGACCCCTTGTAACAGATCAGGAAATGATGGAAAATAAAAAAAGGCAACAATCCTTTTTTTTCTCTCAACATTTGGCTAATATTTTAGCCGTCGTCGCGTCGGTGTATATGGCAAGGGCAGATCGAGCTACTAGATAAACCTTCTACTGTCATTTGTTTTAAAGGATTTTGAAATATATGTTTAATATTTCATTTACCTATCAATTATATCAACAAATTGCTGATTAAAGGTAGTATACACCATTGGTCATTGCTTGAATTATCATGAATGAGTAGATTTGGGGGGTTGTATTTATAGTAAATATCGTTTAACTGAGCTGTCCGAAGTTTCAGAATCATGGATGCCGAGAAAAGCACGAAAAACAGCGGGTTTTTTCAACCGGTGTCGAGCAGTTTATTCTTATGTTATCTTTGTTTTTTCGCGATCGCCGTCCGGCGATCGCAAATTTGTCATTATAAAATTATATTTTTCGAAATAATTACAGGATATCTAGCGCAATCATTTTGCTGGATGCCCAGAATCAACATTTACTTTCAGATGAGTAGGATATTTCTTAGAAATTTAATTTCTTAAATATTTTCGATATCTGCAAATGGTGTATACTACCCTGAGTAGAATATGAAGCTAAACGTTGCTATCCATATGAAGCAATTTATGAGACGGACTGAACCCCTATCCTCTGTGGTGATGTTTGTGCTTGCGGAATGTTGTGATTTCTCAGGAATGATTATTTTTGTATTATTAGTCTATAGAGTGTATGGGTATGGGGGATGGGGGGGGGGGGGGGGGGGGGGGGGGGGGCGACTAAGGGGGGGGGGGGGGGCGACTAAGGGGAAGTTATTCGGTCTCGTATCGTGCAGGGTGTATTGCTATCAGGCGGAAAGGTTTAGTTATCCTTTAAACAAGTGACGTCAAGGCGAGTTTGCGCATGCGCGAGCGAAACATCGCGTTGGCTTATACCCCAGCCTTTTGTTAGGTTTCATTATCACGTGTCGAACCAGACTCGGAACAAATTGTTCTTTATGCTCTGTTATTAACGTCTGCCGTTTTGCCACATGGGTACGGCAGGACTAATTGAGTTAGCGAATGTATACCGCACGTGTACGTGCTGTACGTGTATATACCGGCCCTTTTGAAGGACAATTGCAATTGTAATATCCAATGATGCATATACAACCTCGAAGGTAATTTACAACAATTGCTTTTGCTGTAATTTTCAGAAATGGATGTATTTTTTTTTTGGGGGGGGGGGGGGGGGGGGCGGGGTTAGTGTCTTGCATCAAATAACACTGACTTGTTTGACGTTTTAGGTTCGCGTCGACGCTAAAAAAATCAAGAAAACCAATCATGTTTTTGTAGTCTGGTTCCCTGACTCCACATAAGATGGAACAGAACAATGTATAGATGTTGGGAATTCTAAGTTCGGGGAATCAGTCTAGCTGGCTTGTACCCCTTTACAGGTGTGTAATCAATTGCAAAGAAACTGCAAAATAAGGGGAATACAATGTAATTATGAACAATTACGAGCAGTATTTGAAGAAAACAAAAAATCAAGCATCACAGAGGATATACATAATTAATAGTCAGGTTTCTTATGTATTTTTGTTCACTTTTTGTGTAGATTTGCTAAACTATACATTTTTGGAAACGTTGGTATTATACTTAACATGAAAACCCGCTTCTAGCGGTAGCTCCGCCCATGCTTTATTCTTTCACCAATCCAAAATGGTTCTACTTTCCTCGCAAGTTCAGGCTCGTTCTTGATTGGATGTAGGTTGGCTATGACGTCAGCCTGGTCTGTGGTCTGCGGCTATAGCCGACGTGGCAAACGCTGAACGCTAATACCCCAGTCACAATTGGCTTGCGATGGGTTTGCGATTAGTTTGCGGCGGATTTCTAGGCATTTTCGGCCGGGGCCCCACGGGACTCCTTGCGGCTGCCGGGTCATTTTTTGGCATCGGGCGGGCATCGAGTTACTTTTAACTCGGACTTAAAACCTGGTGCGGCGTTTCGCATCGCAAACTGATCGCCAATAAATCGGTCGATGCCTAGCCGATGTCCGGCAGGGCATCGCACACGTCGGGCGGGCGCCGAGCCAAATTTTGGACAACCCAGACAATCAATATATCGGCCAGGCGCCGCCCACACGCCGGCCGGGTTCCGCCAGGCGTCCGGCCGACTTGGCGGTGCCTGGCCGGAAATCGGCCGGGGGCCAGACGGCGCCCTGCCGGCGCCCAGCCTGAAATCGGTCATGCATCGGCCGGTGCTCGCAGGGTAAAAAAGCGGCTCTTCTACATCTACACACAGTTTATCACACAAGTTTCATAGTGCAAGTACTACATCTCTTCTTCAGCCACCAATGCAACAAGAACCAGGTTGTAGCGGTATAGCGTGCAAACGCCAACCTCTCCCTCAACCGGGCGACCTACACGCGCTGTGCAGGTGCCCGCAAGCGTTGTGGAGGTATCAACGGCATTTTCTTATTTAATGGCCCTGTCACACCAGAACATTTTAGGCCAACGCGTGAGTAGCGTGTTGTAATTTTGGCAACACGCTGGCAAACGCTAACCAACGCTAGGCCAGCGTTAGCAACACGATGAGCGCGTTACTCACACGCTGGGACACGCTGTCATACGCTGAGGAATTTTTTTTTCAAAATAGCTACAATTTCCAGCGTTTGCTAGCGTGTGACTGCACACGCGGGCGGCGCGTTTTAGATTCGTTACTCACGCGTCGAACACGCTAGGCGATCGTTATCAACGCGCTACTCACACGCTGGCGTACGCCGGCGTACGCTTGCGACACGCTGGTTATGGCCCTGCCACACCAGGACGTTTTAGGCCAATGCATGAGTAGCGCGTTAAAAATAGTTGATACGCTGGCAATTGCTGAACTTTCACAGAAAAAGTCAAGTGGAACCGTGATTTCAGCGTGTTCATACAGGTTGATAACGGGTTAATAACGTATGCCGGCGCGTAAGTAGCGTGTGAGGAACGCGCTCAGCGTGTAATGAACGCATCACTGATTTATATAAAAAATACGACAGCGGGTCGCCAGCGTGAGAGTAGTGGGTTGGTAACGATCGTCTAGCGCGTTCGACGCGTAAGTAACGGCCTTATTGCGCGCCGCTAGCGTGTGCAGTCACACGCTGGCAAATGCTCAATTTTGTTACGTATGTTGAAAAACGTATTTTTGTCTCAGCGTGTGACAGCGTGTGGGTAACGCGCTCAGCGCGTTGCGAACGCTGGCCTAGCGTTGGTCAGCGTTTACCCGCGTGTTGCCGAAATTTCAACACGTTTGCCTAAAACGTTCTGGTGTGACAGGGCCATTACTGTAGTAGCGCGGCATCTTTTTGTACAACTAATCATGTGTTCGTTGCCGTACGCTGGCGCGCGTTGGACCGCGCTACTCACGCGCTGGGCAGTCGTTCATCAGTCGTCGAGCGCGTTACTAACGCGTTATCCATGCGCTGGCGAACGCTATGAACCCGTTATTAACGCGTTATGGACACGCTGAAATCACGGTTCAACTTGACTTTTTCTGTGGAAGTTCAGCGTTTGCCAGCATATCAACTATTTTTAACGCGCTACTCACGCGTTGGCCTAAAACGTTCTAGTGTGACAGGGCCATTAAGAAGGTCAGAGGAGAGCTTCTGCCGCCGGCCGTTGATCGCTGGCCACTCGACAGGCACACTACAGATGCCCGTCCGGCCGCCGTACGACCTGTACGAATTGGTTGGCACCCTGCCGGATACCGCAGGGGTATCGCAAGGACATAAGCAGGGCACCGGACGAGTGCCTGCCGGACACCGGCCGAGAAACGGGTCAATAATTCGACCCCATTTCCAAGAAAGTCGGCCGATCGCCGGTCAGCGACCCCCCGGGCCCCGTCATGGCAGCGTACGGGGCACTTTTAATTGTGACTGTGACCGCCATATCGCACGATCTTTCGCCGACCTCTACACGCCGGCCGATGCCTAGAAATCGCACACGCCGCCCGGGCTCCGCTTTAATTGTGACTGGGGTATTACAGAGTGTTGCGCATTTCTTCTGTAAAATACGGTTTAGAGCTACGATATATTTAGTCTCCTATCCGTCTGATAGTCGTTCGGTGCTCTACATGCGTATCTGCCTATTAAAGTCGCGTAGTGTCGCGTTGTGTATTGATCGTATAAGTCGCTGGTAAATAAATCTAAAACGATATCTCGATAACGATATATCTTTGCATTAATCGGGCAAAGCTTCGGTTTAGTTCAAGTTTAGGCCTTCCTGATTGTTGTCGAGTTGTGTAATCAATTGCAAAGAAAATGCGAAATAACTGAATACAGTGTAATTATAAACAATTACGAGCAGTATTTGAAGAAGAAAAAATACAAGCATTACACAGAATATACAGAATTAACTAAACAAAAAACACCTAATTCAAGCTGGCCAGGATTGACAGACTGTGAAACACTGTGGTTCGAAAGACTGCCAATCGATGAGAAATGTAATACAAAAATACCACTTTACTTGAAAATGTCAGCACACCAGGAGCCATGATTTTACATGATGTTTCAGACTGTCAGTATTTTGTGATAATTTAGGCTTTAAAAAATATATAATGGCAAATGTTGTATACTTAGACCGTTTAACAAACAAATGTGTTTTTTTAGTTTTTTATTGGTTTTGTAAAAGCGTGTGAAACTTAGTTGAAATTTAAATGTGAGAGTTGCTGTATGATACACTTGAATAAACATGTTGGGTACAACGAATTCTTCTGACTACATCGTGGGGATCCCATGAATTTGAGAGGCATAGAGTAATTTGTTGCACGCCACCTGACTTGTTGCCTTTATTGTCTTCGTATTTAATCATTTCGATTCTCTGGGTACGTTTCGTTTTGTAAAGGTTCGTTGTTTACACGTTTGTGTAATTGCCTAGACCAACCTTGATTGCTACTGAGGAGTCTGCATTTGTTACTATATAGAAGCCGTGTCCGTTTGTACGCGGTGCCGCTTCATAACGGTTGGTGACTGTTTACGAACGAGATGGTAATCATTGTTCAGTTTCAAGGTGATATTTTCGTTAGTTTCTAGACGGTGTTTTGCTTTAGCTAAAAACTGTAATTACCAGGGACTGCTCATTGGCTGTTACGTTACCCGCTTCTAGCGTTAGCTCCGCCCATGCTGTAATCTTGCACCAATCCAAAATGTTTCAACTTTCCTCTCAAGTTTAGGCTCGTTCTTGATTGGATGTAGGTTGGCTATGACGTCAGCCTGGTCTGTGGTCTGCGGCTGCTTAGCTGACGTGGCAAACTACGCACGTTATAGTGCTTGCCGATATACGATGAACGCTAACGAAGTGTTCAGCATTTCGTCTATCAGAGACGGTTTCGAGCTACGAAACTATATCTCTTTTCTGTCAGTCTGATCGTCGTTCAGTGCTCTACATGCGTAGCTGCCTATTAAAGTCGCGTTAGTGTATCGATCGTTGAAGTCGCTGATGAATAAATCCAAAACGATATTTCGATCTTTGCATTATTCGAGCAAAGCTTTGGTTTAGTTTAAAGTTAAGGCGCTTCCCGATTTTTGTCGAGTTATAAACGTGCGTATAGTACAAGTAGCACTTTAGTTGGCGTTGGCGTGTAAGTCGTTGATAATTACATCCTAGCGGATTGGTGCTCAGAATTCACCTAAATCTTGGAGAATGCACGGAGCAGCAGCTTTAGTGCTGATGCTGTCAACAATGGCAGGTAAGATGCATTATCTGTCACATGTGGTATTTCCTCGAATCCTTGACCTGTTTGTAAGCATTGGTAGGCAATCTCCATCAGGATCAGGGACGTAGTGTATTATTATTATTAATTCTTTCTTGTAATGAAACTAAGGATTACTCAAAAACGCCCTTGGCACTGTAGCTTGCAAGCCTGAAGAAACCTGTAGAGAGAAGACAATGAGAAGAAAATACAGTTTTGGAGGTGGGAGAAAAAACCCACGGAATCAGACAGGGACTGAAAACCCAATCCACATTGACCCAGGCCGGATTCGAACCCTGGTCCCAGCGGTGGAAGGCGAGGAAAGAACCGCTACGCCAACCTGATTCCCTCTCATTTTGTTGTGTGTGAATTGTTTGTTTCCAAAGCAATATTCATTACAAATTAATTCAAAGGTAAGATACACATCGGTAATTTCATTTTTCGGAACAACTACAGGATATCTAGCGCAGTCATTTTGCTGGATGCCTGGAATCATTATTTACTTTCAAATAAGTAAGATATTTCTTAATAATTCAGTATTAAAATTGTTCGATATCTGTAAATAGTGAACCCTACCTTTAAGGACTTCACTGCCAAAAAGCGGATAAATTACCCAAAGATGATTGTATTGTTAACAGTGTTGTAAGTCTCAAGACCTGGGCCGATATTCTGGAAAGCCTGCTAAGCCTATAGTTGGCTGCTAAAATGGCCCCTAGTTGACAGCTAAACCTAGTTGAAAGCTAAGTGATATTCATAAAACGTTGCTAAGCTTATGGTTGCTAAGTTGGCTGCTATTTAGTGTTAACGTTATAGTTAATCTGGGGTGTCTCTAAGTCACTAGTTCGCAAATTCTCGTCATCCAGCATAGGGCTATATTCTCCACAACCAATTATTATTATTATGTCAGTTTTCTTCTTGCGATTGGTGTTGACATCTTTATGCTTACTCTCAAGATCGTCTTTCAATATATCAAACCTTTCCGCTATAAATACAGTTTGTCTCATCACTATAATTAGCTTTACCATGTTTACCTTCCACATCGCCATGCTTTTGTAGATTTCAGTGCGCACAATATACTAGGCCTCATATCTCAGGGGGCCGTAGGGAAACAATAGTCAAGAGAGTGTCACGGTATGGGTTACTAAGTGGAGGGCGGGGGGGGGGGGGGGGGGGGGGTCTGTCGGTCCCATGTCTTGCTGGGTATAGAATTAGTAGGGGCGGGTGAAGAGATTTCCGGTGGCGTTATAACGCCCTCAAACAGCGTTATAGCGCCCTAATATAGGTATGTCTCGTAAGTCAACGTAATGGACGGACGTAAACCGAAATTAACGTGCATGAGTGTGCAGTAGGCCGGCCATAACATTACAATGAACTTTGCACTGGATAAAATAAATCGATGCATGGCAGAACTATATAGACCGCCCATTTTGGAGGGCCTATGTGGTACCTTTTCTTAATAAATTAATAGCCTAATCCCGGTGGTTGAATTGATTGTAATGGTAAATAGTGGCGTATTAGAAATGGCCGGAAATTTTTTTTCTCCTAACCTGAATTGATGAGGCAACTGACATTATTGACGCCATAGTGTGCATATTGGCAATATATGGTGTGAAATGAAAAAATGCACTAGATGTGCATGTATATATTGAGAGCCGGCAAAGATGACAGAATAGGACAAGTTTTTATAAGAATTCCGCAACGGCGATATCATTCATGATCAAAATGAATGAAAGCAACAATGATCGACTTATACAATAATGGACAACGTTCAGAACTGTCTACCCCCTTCTGATAAAGATATTAACCCCATATCGGGCCTGATATCTCCGTCTCGAGCATACATCTTCAAAATAGTCGTCCCCCTTTCTTTGATTTCTTGGGGAAGCTATCTTAACATTGACCCTCAATGTTCAATTTCTAGGGGATTTCACACCCGAGTTTTGCTTTCAAAACACCCCCTCCCCTGAGACAATCGGAACGTGCATGCTGCCCCTTAGTTACTTGAGTGGGGATGGGGGTATACATGTACTTAATCTGCCATTTATATGCCGATTACTTCTCTAATTCTTCGCCTCAGCTGTGTGGCGGGTCGCCTCCCGTACAGCTCCCTGACGCGTTCAGGCAGACGGCGGATGTTCTGGCGGATGTGGGCCAGGATCCTGACATAGTTGTTTCTGTGTTGTTGCTAACCTTCACGGAAGAGTGTTATCTCCTCCAGGCCCACATCCACCCTACCAATTGCCTCCGCCATAATAATGATGTAACAGTAAAATACTTAGTATTTAAACTGCGATGTGTATTATTCGCCTACTACCAAATAACGCACTAAAACTAGGCCTATATACATAGTCTAAAATTCATGAGATAATTAGGGAATCAGTGCGAGGACCCGGTCATTACTGCGGGATAATGACCGGGTTGAGGGATGACCGCTCCATTACCAACCAGGTCATTATCACGCAATAATGACTGGGTCCTCGCATTAATAAATACATGTTTAATAACCAAGAACAATTGTTAAAATGCTAGGGCCATGTTTTACCTTACGCATGGTACCCAATCTCTTCTATATGCGTTGTTAGTGTTACCCATACTTCGGGACCACCATGCATAGCAACGCGCTAGCGAAAACAGACGACACGCGCATATTTTAAAATGCCGCGCGTATAGAAACAAACGTTCTACGAGTACAGTTTATTCATAAATACCTGGGACGGTTTAGGCATTCCTATTGGTCGAGAGCCCGTCACGTGGCCGGTATTAAACGCACGATAAAGACATGGCTGGAGGTGTTTAAAAACAGCTGGCAACAAAACACGTCACGCGATGTCGCATTATACTCGTCCCAGGGCTCACTATATTTCCAACGGTACATCGTCTCCAATAGTAAGAACGGGTAGTGTAGGGGGCGTACAGCTCGATACCCTGAGAACGAGGTTTCCAATGGCAGTAATAGTCTGGTTCATAGTAAATACGCTTTCTTGCATGTATTGTGTAGAGCGACGGAGGCGGAAACATGTAATTTGACACACACAGAATGGCGAAACACTGAAATGTAATTGCGACAATTTTCTGTGATTTTCGGGGCTTTTTTAGCTGAATTTTACAAAAAAGGTAGGCCTATGCATGGGAATAAATGTGTGTTCGGTCGGTATTAACCACTATGTTTAATACCGCTTGGAGTCTGGGTGCTGATAATTACCCTCGCCTTCGGCTCGGGTAATCATCAGCACCCAGACTCCAAGCGGTATTAAACAGAGTGATTAAAACCTCTCGAACACACATTTATTCCCTTATTGTTTGTTACAAGTTACCATAGGACTGTTGCATTCGGCCAATCATTGGCTTACCTGAATGCTGGTTCAGGGGGAAATTTATTCGCTTCTTCTCGAAAACCAGGCAATTACTAAAAAATAATGCCCTCCACGTAATCAAGTCTCGACCAATCAGAAGCCATCGACTCTCCTAGGTATTTATTAACAACAATTCATGTTACTCAATTCAATTTGAATAGCCGGCTTTTATATGCCGATTACTTCTCTAATTCTTCGCCTCAGCTGTGTGGCCGTTCGCCTCCCGTACAGCTCCCTGACGCGTTCAGGCAGACGGCGGATGTTCTGGCGGATGTGGGCCAGGATCCCGACATAGTTGTTTCTGTGTTGTTGCTAACCTTCACGGAAGAGTGTTATCTTCTCCAGGCCCACACCCACCCTACAAATTGCCTCCGCCATCATTATGATGTAAAATACTTATTATTTAAACTGCGATGTGTATTATTCAACTACTACCAAATACCGCACTAAAACTAGGCCTTTACACATAGTCTGAAATTCATGAGATAACAACAATTAATGTCACTCAATTCAATTTGAATAGCCGGCTTTTCCACTGTCCACAACCACACATCCCTTATGTCATAACATAGGATTAGTGCTAGGTCCACTATTATTTCTGCTCCAAATCAATGATAATACTGATGGGGTGCAGTCGGAAATACGTCTTTTTGCAGATGACTGCATAGTCTACAGGAAAATTCAAAGCCCCACTGATTGTACCAAATTGCAGGAAGATATAGACAGTCTTCATAGATGGACTGCTAAATGGCAAATGCAGTTTACTGTCAAGAAATCTTACATTATGCACATGGGAAACAAACAAATGAAGATCCAACACATGCACAATTACACACTAAATGACCAATTATTGGAAACAGTTGAACAACATCAGTATTTGGGAGTTAAATAAATTCAAATAGAATTGCCAATATGATCACATGGTTAAGAAAGCTAATCAAACATTAGGGATGTTAAGAAGGAAACTGAAGCAGTGCTCAAAATCAGCAAAAACAACAGCTTATCTTGCTCTAGTTCGTCCACATCTTGAGTACGCATCGACTGTCTGTCATCCGTTAGAGGCAAAATATATCAACCAACTTGAGATGGTCCATCAGAGGCGTGCAGCACTCTTTGTTTGTAATGAGTACACTAGGATAACCAGTGACTGAGATGATAACCAACTTGGAATGGGATACTTTACAACAGAGACGCGAAGCAGCCAGATTAATCTTGATGAAGAAAATTCACATGGGGAAATCAGGTGTTTCAAAAACCATCATTCACCTAGCACCAATAAGGACTCGTAGATCCACAACTGGCAACATGTACCAGCTGAATCAACCCTATGGGAGGACAGATGCATACAGATATTAATTTTTATCCAGGAAATATGGGGACTGGAACTAGTTACTAGACTATGTAGTTACATCACCAAGTGTTAAGGTCTTCAGAGACAGCGCCATAGAGTTCATAAGGCAAAGGGACTACAAAGTCCTTAAAAATGTGTATATTTAATTAAGGCGTAATAGCAATGACCACTTCGAACTCTCCCGTGGCTTTAAATGGATTCTACCGGATCTGTTGCCATGTATTTAATCAAGATCAAGAAGATGCCGATCTTTTGTGTAACGACATTTGGACAATAGGGCTATAGGTGCCTCCAAGTGAAAGATCATTTATTTCCATTGTTGTACACGGGGGCGGTCGTAGTGCGCCGTTCCGACCATCTCTCAGAGAATGAAGTTTTGCATACGTCCAACAGCAATGATGTGACAGTAAGCGCACCGGGTGCAAGAAATCGGGTGACCAATCAAATCCCAGGTTACAAGCCATTTTAGGTTTACGTCCGTCCCTTACGTCGACTTATGAGACAGACCTAATACGTACGGCGTTATAAGGCCGTAAAATTGGAGAACAAAAAGAGCAGACACAAATAATGCTTCACACATGGATGTGTGCCCACACTCGATCGAAGTTGTTATAACGCGGTATAATAGGGCGTTATAACGCCGCAAATAAGCCATTTGCGCGTGACCCCGAGTTAAATTTAAATAATATCTGGTACACTGACTTGTTCACACAGCTTTGCACAGTTTAACTTTAAATTCTCCAGACCAAAGACACTGTTGCTATATCACGTGATTCGGGGCTAGCTTTTGCATAGTTACGTAAGAGACGCTCAGCACCAATACATTGTTTACAATGGGTGAGAATGGCAAAAAGACACTAGACCATTCCAGAGCTGGGGGTTGCTAGCGTATGACGCGTAAGGCTTGCCCCGAATCACGTGATATAGCAACAGCGTCTTTGGTCTGGAGAATTTAAAGTTAAACTGTGCCAAGCTGTGTGAGCAAGTAAGTGTACCAGATGTTATTCAAATTTAACTCGGGGTCACGCGCAAATGGCTTATTGAGGGCGTCATAACGCTGTACTAGGGCGTTATAAGCTGTAATTAAAACAGATATGTTTTTAGCGGAGATCAACTTTGTTACCTTTGTTATCTGCTTTCTTTAACCATCCTGTACAAAAGACTAAAGTGACGTTAGGCATTCTGTGCGAACTTACATTACAGTGGTGGTCACGTGCCATCAAGTCTGCTTCATTGGCTCAGAGTACAACCCACAAGCTGGTATCCCATCCCGCTGGTTCCTATCGTACAACGATCCTTGCACGTGTACCGCTGTACGTCTGGGTGGGATACGCATCCCTGCCTCGTCATACCGCCAGAGGGAGCTCCACTACCTTGACGAGCTGTTTCTGAGTGAGGATGCTGACGAGATTTGGGCTTACTTCAACTGTACAGGTTAGATGCATACTTGTAGTGCAACAAAATAACCTTCTTTTTAAGAAAACAACATTTAGGTGTGTTTTTTTAGGTAGAATACGCCATTTGCAAATATCGAATTTTGTTTACTTCCGAATATCTTACTTATTTGAACGTAAATACTAGTTTTGTTCTCAGCATCCATGATTCTTAAACTTCGTGCAGGTCAGTTAAACGGAATTTATTATAAAATTCAACCCCCCAGATCCACCCATTCTTGACAATTCAAGCAATTATCAAAGGTGTATCCTACCTTTTAAACAATGCAACTATCGTTGAGGTTGATCAAAAGAAAACAAAATGCTGTAACGTGTTTCCTTTTCTTCCGGAACACAAAATTGATAGTGAAATTAGCCCTTTAACAAAATTATATCTTTAGGACTTTAGGTATCAACATCAGTAACACTTTGATTTGTTTTCTTGTTTATTACCAACAGAGTGTTTGAGTCCGCAGCCTCTTGGTATGGAGGACGGGACAATCCAAGATGATCGCATCACAGCGTCCAGTAGTCAAAATGGAGAGCCTCCACAAAACGCACGCCTCAACCGTCCCGGCAACGTATGGTCACCCACGAGGTTGGCATCAAAGTGAAATACCACGCCTGATACGTACCTTTATAACAATGCCACAAAACGCGCCTAATTGGTTTAATAATCATCAAATTGCCGACTCGGCTTTGTTTTCGTATTTTTTTATTCTAAACAAAATCTAGCCCAATCCCGATGCGCCGCTCAATTATTGCACACTATTATACAGTTTTAATCATTTTCAATGTCACTTCACGTTGAAATCCTTCAGTCTCCTGACGACGGGCAGGGCATTATGTCCGAAACGTTGATATCCCTCCGTTTTTTGTTAGAACCACTCAACTCACTAAAGATAATTTCCACATGGTGCTACTGCAAACTACTTATCTCATTTATATTTTGCCATGCAAACCTTCAAACCTCTGGTTCTTTTCAGAACAACACAACTCACTAAACATAATTACCACATGGTGCTACCGCAAACTACTTATCTCATTTCTATTTTGCAATGCAAACCTTCAAACCTCTGGTTCTTTTCAGAACAACACAACTCACTAAAGATAATTTCCACACGGTGCTACCGCAAACTACTTATCTTATTGTTTTTTTGCCACGCAAACCTTCAAACCTCTGATTCTTTTCAGAACCACACGACTCACTAAAGAGAACTATCACATGGTGCTACCGCAAACTACTTATCTCATTGCTTTTTCAGCATGCATATACTTCAAATCTCACAATTTTATGTACCAGCTGATTTAACAACACAAAATGGTGATTTACAGGCAATCCTTTTTTTCAAGCCACATACGTATCCCGTACGCGTTTAAAATCGAATGGTTTCTATTCATCATCCCTTCACTCTGTGCACATAGACCCGCTGGTTCTTGGATTGAGGTGGACCTCGTTGAGAGTACAGTGTTGCTAGGAGTAGTCACACAGGGGTACGTTGGTTGGCATGTGAAGCGGTACAAGGTGGCGCATAAGAAGCAGCCCTCATCTGCCTATGAACACGTGACAGATGGAAACGGAAACATTAAGGTAATTGTAAATCTTAACTTAACAGGCTTTGCAGGTATTTACAGGACATGGGGCCGATTTCACAAAACGCCAAGACGGGTCTTAGAAAGAGTAACTCGTCCTAACTCGCGACTTGTCCTAGGATCGATTTCACCAAAGTTAAGACGCTTTCAACGCGTCTTAACTTCCATAACAACGCGGCTAAACTCGTCTTAACTTAAGATCGGTCCGAGGGCCGTCTTATATCACGTGCGTTAGTCTATATATCGTCTGAAAACCATTGCATTATCTTCTCAGTTTAGACAGTATGTCGGCGTAGAGTTATAGTTTTGAAGAAGAAACAAATTTAAGCAGTTTTTTAGTCGTGTGTATAGTTTTAAAAACAAAATATTTATACGCCAACAACTAGTCTACTCTGTCGTATAAAACGTGCAGAACTACCGTACGTGATTGTATTGCGCAGACTAGTTTGCGCGGTCTTTTTCAACGACTGTTTAATCTAGCGGTAAAAACAAACATGAAACAGCGATTAAATTGGTAGTTGCGATGCGTCTTTCATAAGATGGGTTTATTGAAATCGATCTTAGGACACGTCTTCGTTCAGACTAGATAACTATTGTGCATGTGCTGCGGCGATGCGTTTCTGGGGAACAAAATGTAATTGTTTAAAGTCTCCTCTTCAACGAATGATTATTGATACCGCTGAATGTAAACGTTTTGGTTTCAGGAGTTCGTCGGTAATACTGATGGCAACACCCCGGTCACCAACCTGTTCAATGAGAGTGTAGTGGCGAAGGTAGTGCGCATTAAGCCTACTACCTGGGCTAATGGTGTTGCTTTGCGGTTGGAGTTGCTTGGATGTCGACTTGATTAGTTCTGCTGAAGCTTATAAGCGCTGTTCGTAGGCGCTGTGAACATTTTCCAAAGAAACCAAAACGAAAAAATAACCTTAAATTTGGCAAAAAAACACTGGGCTGAAAATATGTTATATTCTGTAAATAAAAAATATCGCATAAAAAAATATTGTGCTGGCAGCAATGTGTTGCTTTTGCTGGAAATATCATCTTTTTTATTTACCGTAGGTATTTTGGTATAAATTCCAGTGGCGTAAATCTATATCGGCGAGTGGAGGATAGAATAACAACAAATTTAGGGCCGTGGAAATTCAAAAATCGGGGAATTGGTGGTGGGGGGGGGGGGGGGGGGGGGGGGGGAAGGAAGGGGAGGGGTAGGCAGGGGGGAGCACGGGGTGGGGGGGGGGGGGGGGACACCAGCTAACACTATAGGAACACATGTTCATGACACAAAATGTACGCCATCTAAGGCAATATTGCGCAGTAACTTACACTAAGTGGCTCATTTAAACCATTTGCAGGTTTTTTTGTAATACAGGTGAAGGAAGGACACCTTTTTGTATTCTTACCACCGAAATCTGGGGGATGATCCAAATACAGGGGGTAACATACTCTTCCTTGAAAGTTAGGCCCATAGTGAAACAATTTAAAAGTCTGGTATTTGGCGTCACTAAAATACAAATTGAAATATCATCATACAATTATTTAGTTGTACAGTGCGGAGTCTCGTAATAGAACATATATGTTTTCTCTGCTATTTTTAACAGTTTTCATTCAAAATCACCAACTCTCGCATTCAATTTTGTCCGGAGAAACACACAAAATCACACACTTTTAGTAAACAAATTAAGTCATTTGCCATTTAATTGCAAATGTTTGGTCGCTCTATTCAAAAATTGTCTCGTGAATATTCGTCACCACAGTCTAAGCTGTTGCTAAAAGGCAAACATTCACGGGTCAAATTCGTATGATATCCATCAATTCCAAACTTATGTAAAATAAATTAGTCTGATGTGTGCTTGACTCACGCACATATCAGACTAATTCATTTAACATAAGTTTGAAATTGATCTGTGAATGCTGACTTTCGGCAACAGCTTCAACGAATTTAATCAAAGGGTTAGAAAACGTTGAAATTGAACCATAAATGACTAAATTGGTTTGGTAAAAGCGTATGATTGTTTTAATAATGTCAAATTCGTTTAAGCTGTTGCCGAAAGGCAGCGTTTACAGATCAAATTCGTCTTGATATCAATCAATTTCAAACTTATGTTAAATACATTAGTCTGATACTTATGTGCGTGATATTTATATTGTTTTAATTTGAATTGGCAAGGTGGGTCAATTTCTTTGTTCACTTTGATTATATGCAAATTTACCTAGTTGGTTTTTCATGTGTATCCTCAATGAGTGATCCCCGCAATGTCGCTTCCCAGGTTGTATCGTAAAATTGGGCTTGATCACTGGTCACGCGGTATTCAGGTGTGTATGACTTCTGACTAGCGCCCTTGAACAAAGATACTAACAATTTGGGAGACGGCTAAACATAGGGCAAAACAGATTAGTTGGTAGAACGCCGGTCTGGTATTCCGGAGGTCGCAGGTTCGAGTCCCGCCTTGCCAATTTCTTTATTCACTTTAAACTTTCTGCAATTAAGTGTATGTATATTAAAATGCATGTTAATAAAATAATATGGTTCGATTGTCGTGTTGCTGTTTAAATGTTCTACGCAGATCTTTCGAGGAGAATTGCTGTTTAATAATTTAAAATGTGCCTTGGTGTGTAAGTAACAAGACCAGGGGTGATAAAATGGTATAAAATGACATCAATTGGGGTTAATCACCGTAAATGTAATTGGCCCCCTCATTAACATGCTCAAACACTGAAAAATGGTGGCGCTGTTCGTGACGAACATTCGGCAACCCCCCAAAGGAGATGCCATTAGCCTCTGTCATGAAATGACGAAAATCAACCGAAGAGGGCGTTTTGCGGAAATTTGTCAATATGGCTTCCGAGCTCTCGCGTAAGACTAACGTAAGTAGCTATACCATGGAGGAAAGACAACAGATAGTTAGTGAATTGCGGGGAAATACTTAATAAAAAATGGCCAATCATAAAACTAGATTTTCTTTCCTGCACTTGAAAAGACCCGCCGTGTATTTATGCTCCTTAGAAAACCGGTTAGGCCCAATTAACATTTAAACAAAACAAAAAATTCAGTGGCACTGAACTGAAGCTTTATTTGAAAGCCATATTTGAATGCCATACAGTAAACAAATTCTGGGGCCAATTCATACAACTTGATACATGTACAAGCAATATTATTTTTGTATTTTTAATTATTGTTTGACATCAAATATAAATTTGGGGCTTTACACACAAGCACTTGGTTCACATAATTACTATATGGACGTTAAACCTCAACATTCCTGATCCTGCAATGTTAATTTAAAAACCAGTTTTAAATACTGTCACATTAAATGTACAGACGCCTGTGAAATCTAGTAATATTTTACCCTTTTATTGACTGAAACCTGACATTAAAAGAAGTTTGTAAATATTAAACTTGGATTTTTCAAGAATTATTCAATTGCGCCACGACCAATTAGGGAGCACTCGGTCGATTGTGTGCACAATTTCTGGACGCCACCGTTTTGGGTTTTTTTTCGGACTAAGCTTACACCTAAATTGTTAACAGAGGGTAAATAGCAAGCATTAATAACATTAACATGGTAAAGGTACAATGAATTTGCAGTTTGTCAACAAAGAAGTATGGCAACATTGCATGAGGAAAGTCAGCCCAACATTAACTGTTTATAAACAATGTAAACGTCGAAGTACGGCTATAGCTCTCCCAAAGGTCGAGTTGTCTCAACGGGCGAGTTGTCTCAACGGGCGAGTTGTCTCAACGGTCGACTTGTCCCGAGTCGAGTTGTCTCAACGGTCGACTTGTCTGACATCCGCTAGCTACGCACGTACGTATATAGCGCAGCACGCTTTCACAAACTGACCATTTTTTCAGTCGCTGTTTCTTTCTCTTTCGTAATTTTACGGTTTTGGATGACATTTAGCCTTATGCCTACGGTTTATCCTTTCGAAATAA
This sequence comes from Crossaster papposus, assembly GCA_037893245.1. NCBI lineage: Eukaryota > Metazoa > Echinodermata > Asteroidea > Velatida > Solasteridae > Crossaster > Crossaster papposus. The sequence goes on from JBAIAA010000459.1 coordinate 1,270,891, forward strand.
CCACAGCCTTTAGAGCTCCGTCGTAAGCCATAAAGTTCTGACATCGACGACACACGTGTTGCTGTTGGTAAGCGCCGCCATTTTGACAATTTTCCGCGCGTTGACCTTTTAGAAAGGTCATGACAGAGGCTAATGCACGCGGGTACGCACGCAGCAAATTTTGTTCAGACATGGCGAGTGAAGACGACAGTTCGGGGCCGGGGAGCGCATATTCCACAGAATCGGACGAAATATCCGCAGTATCATCAGGTCCTACATCTGAAGAAGATATTCCACTTGACAATTTCTTTTACAATAACTTGAGTCGACCATCGACTGAATGATTTTGCATCGATACGCATGGCACATGATGCATGCATGCACCGGCACGCTGGTCGCGACGTCGAAGTCTTCCCAAACATACGTCACAATTATGCAAATTTTACATGTTAATAAGCTACCATTCTAGGGGCGGGGCCGGTCCCCCAAAGCACTTTATTATGATTTTTCTCATATTAATTACCCAAAAATAAACCTTTTATAAACTGAAAATCACTCAATTAGTTATAATCTTTCATTTAAACTAATACAAACATTTCTAGGACCCTTTAATCATGTGTTTCAAAATGGGATTTGGAATATAAAATGATTGGAGGAAAAAATAAGCAAGGGCTTACATAATCACAATGTTTAGCTCCACATTAATGACATGGGAATGATCTATTCAGTATAGCCGGATATTTTGGGCACACTTATTCTATTTCTAAAAGTTAACTTTGATGTAATCGTTTATTTTTACTCAGCCTATTCTTTGTTTCTACAAAATAGAAATTTGGGGAATGTGTGTAGCAAGGCGGGGGTAACTAGAGAGATTGGTGAATTAAAGTAGCTTGCTGCCACCTGCCTTGGATGCTTACACCCGGTCTTAAAATACTCCAGAGACACCACCCTTCCATATACCATACAAGTGCCAAACCCTTTCCCCCCAAACGAAACGACAGATTCCAAGAGCTGGCTCCCAGACTATATCACAAGAACGCCACCAACAAATAAAGGTATAGGTATAAGTATAAACGATTACGCTAAAATATTGAAATAAAATTCATTCAAAAGATTTCGCACGCTTTTAATACCAAACCAGTTTAGTCATTTATTATTCAATTTCAACGTTTGGTCACCCTTTTTAAGCACCAGGTTGAGAATATCATTACAAACTGCAGTTTAAATGCATTATATAAGAACTGTCTATTATTGTTATTAAATAAATTTGGTCTAAATAAGATCTTCTTCAGAGACAACATAAAACAAATCTTGTTAAGATCGAAATATTAGGCCCTTTTAACTCATTGGATTCCTATATTTCAGGTTATTCGAGCCAGTAGGCAGTTTGCAGCAGTTTTAATCTTATTCATATTATTATTATTATTAATTAAATTCCAACTTATGTTCATTATAAAATTAGGCTGCTGTTTGCTTGAGTCAAGAACACATCAGACTAATTTATTTAACATAAGTTAGAGATTGATTGATTTGTATATGATGACAAATTATATCTCTGAATGCTGCCGTTCGGCAATAGCTTGAGACGAATTGGATCTGTAGGGACGAACATTCCCGAGACAATGTTAAAATAGAGTGATCCAAACTTTGAAATTGTATAATAAAGGACTAAATTGGTTTAGTAAAAGTGTGTGAATTTTAAATTGAATGTGAGAGTTGAATGTGTGAAATAGAACGTGTGAAATGTTTCTTAAAAAGACGGGAAAACCTATAGTTTGGCCCAGTGGACAGGACCCGGAAGTGAATGAAAGTACTGCAATGTTTATTCCTTTCTGGGCTAAGCTGACACTTTTCCCCTACTCGGTGTGACACGTTCTGGCTAAAACGCTACCTAAACAAAAAGACTCTAAGTGAATCTAAACCGCAATATTTGGGCCATCATTGTCGCTGCTTGATCGATTTTTCACATCCATTGTCAAGATTTCAAGGGAACAAAAATATCCATTCTTTCTAATGCTATGAGATTTATTGAGTCAATTTATTCAGCGGTACGAGCTACCAAATTGGATACGCGAAAGCTTTGCCCTGTCTGCTCTCAGTGTTGCGTAACCAAACAATGAATTAAAGGTTGGGTTAAATAAGGGCGTTTTTAATACCAAGTACGTTGGACATCGAAGTCATTTGCTGCTACACGTTCTTGCGCGTCAGGTGTGTTTCTGCTAACTCCCCCAAAGTGTATCTTCCAGTGATGATGATCCGTACACATTTTTAAGTAGAAACACCTTTGAAGATAATGTCGTGTCACCCTCAAGAACTGACTCGCCAATTTGTTTCGATGATGATTTAAACCAGTATTTTCGGACATATCCGATGAGGATTTTTCCTCCGAGGAGGATTTTTACCAAAAGTGGCAGATTCAGGGGTGAGAAAAATCCTTCACTTACGGATGATTTGGACGTCATGTAAAAGATCAGAAAATGATGGGAAATAACAATGAAGTTAACAATACATTTTTTTCTCTCATAATTTGGCTTATATTTTAGCCGTCGGTGCATGTGGCAAGGGCAGACCGAGCTATCCAAAAACTGTTTACTGTCCTCTTTTTTTACAGGATTCTGAAATATAATAGTTTACTTACATATCAATTATATTTAACACCTGATTAACACCGAGTAGAATATGAAGAAATCCAAGCTAAAAATTGACAAACTTTCGTCCGGAGAAATACACAAAATAATACGCTTTTACTGAACAAATTAAGTCATTTGCCATTTAATTGCAAATTTTTGGTCACTCTATTTAAACATTGTCTTGCAAATATTCGTCACCACAGTCTAAGCTGTTGCTGAAAGGAAAACATCCACGGGTCGAATTCGTATGATATCAATCAATTCAAAACTTATGTGAAATAAATTTGTCTGATGTGTGCTTGACTCACGCACATATCAGACTAATTCATTTCACATAAGTTTGAAATTGATCTATGAATGCTGTCTTCCGGCAACAGCTTCAACGAATTTGATCTAGAGTGATCAAAACGTTGAAATTGTATAATAAATGACTAAATTGGTTTAGTAATAGTGTGTGAATTTGAAATTGAATGTGAGAGTTGAATGTGTGAAATAGAACGTGTGAAAATGTTTTAAAATAGCCGGGAAAACCTATAGTTTGACCCATTGGACAGGACCCGAAAGTGAATGAAAGTAGTGCAATGTTTATTCCTTTCTGGGCTAAGCTGACACTTTTCCCCTACTCGGTGTGACACGTTCTGGCTAAAATTGATTGATTTTTCACATCCATTGTCAAGATTTCAAGGGAACAAAAAGTATCCATTCTTTCTAATGCTATGATATTTATTGAGTCAATTTATTCAGTGGTACGAGCTACTAACTTGGATATGCGAAAGCTTTGCCCTGTCTGGTCTCAGTGTTGCGTAACCAAACAATGAATTAAAGGTTGGGTTAAATAAGGGCGTTTTTAATGCCAAGTACGTTGGACATCGAATTAATTTGCTGCTACACGTTCTTTCGCATCAGGTGTGTTTCTGCTAACTCCGCCAAAGTGTATCTTCCAGTGATGATGATCCGTACACATTTGTAAGTAGAAACATTTTTGAAGATAATGTCGTGTCACCCTGAGGATTTTTACTCCGATGAGGATTTTTACCAAAAGTGGCAGATTCAGGGGTGAGAAAAATCCTTCACTTAGGGGCCTACGGATGATTTGGACGTCATGTAAAAGATCAGAAATTGATGGGAAATAACAATGAAGATAACAATACATTTTTTTCTCTCAAAATTTGGCCTATATTTTAGCCGTCGGTGCATCTGGCAAGGGCAGACCGAGCTATCCAAAAACTGTTTACTGTCCTTTTTTGTTTACAGGATTCTGAAATATAATAGTTTACTTACATATCAATTATATTTAACACCTGATTAACACCGAGTAGAATATGAAGAAATCCAAGCTAAAAATTGACAAACGCGTGTCCAAGACGTGCATTGTTATCGGGCGGAAGGTTTGTTTATCCTTTACAAAGAATGACGTCAAGGCGAGTTTGCAGGTTGGCTTATATCCCATCCTTTTGCTAAACCCTGAACGATTTCCTTATCACGTGTCAAACCAGACTCGGAACAAATTGTTCTTTATGTTCTATTAATTGTCTGCCGTTTTGCCACACGGGTATACGGCATGACTAATTGAGTTGGTATACGGCATGACGAATTGAGTTTTCTAGCGAATGTGAACAGTACATGTACGTGTATATCCCTTTCAGTACCAAGGCATATTTTGTCACTATGCTTAGGTTACCAGAGTAATGCGCATGATATGACCAGTTAGTGACCAAGCACTTTTTTGCCAAGTTTTAGTGTATAGCGCCCTCGCCTTTTGTTGATACCCATGCACAGAAGCAAGGCCACGAATGCCATAATTTCAGGAACAGTAGTTGGAGTCAAGGCAGGCTAATGAATGGCCACATCTATACACATTGTTTGGTCAGCATAGCGATTGGTCTCATTCACCATCAACTCCCACACTGCTTGGCAGAAAAAGAGCTGAAGGATTTGCATGGGCGACAGGTGACTGAAATCCTCCGTAAAGCCAGTCTCTTCACTGAATTTCATCGGTGGGCTCTTGCTATAAGAGGTACTTGCTTGATTTCATCCACACCTGAAATAGGAACATTCAGAAAGGTTAATTGGACACTATTCATTTCATGGCACATTTTCTTTTAAGGGTAGTATACAACATTAGTTTTTTTTTGTTTTTTTTGTTGGGGGGGTGGGTCGGGTCAAACAGATTTATCCGGGGTTTAGTATTTTTTTGGGACGACGGTTGGCCAACCATCTTTGGAAATTGCTAAACAATATCAGTTTTGTTAAAACAGAACAGCACACCAGGTGCCCTGATTTTACAGGATGCTCGAGACCATTCTTGACTGTCAAATTTGGTCATTCATTAAATGAAGTAGTTTTTCCTTGTTTTGTTGTTGTTGTTGTTGTTGTTGTTGATTTTTTTATTGATTTTTTGGGCGGGGGGTGGTCGCAAATGTTGTATTACCTTTAATGACAAACTGTTTTTACAATGCTGTTTGTGGATGCTCGTATCTAGTGTTCCCACTGAAATAAGTCTTCTTTTTTTAACAAAATAAAATCTCATGAAATAAAATCTCCTTTTAAAGATTATTATATAAAAATAGATACAAATTTACAATCAATAGAAAGTTAAGAATATCTTAACAAAAAAAAGTTAAAAAAAACAAAAACAAAAAAAGTTATCTTTTCTTTTTTTTCAAATGTTCATCAATTTCTAATTGGATTCCATCGGATTATGCAATGCAAACTGAAACGTTCAGTGCTTTTAATAATTTTTCCTGCAAAAGGTCATCAAAAAGTAAAGGTTACATTACAGTAGCCTAAGAATGTTGGATGCGAAACATTTCGAGAATAGCCAAGTTGAACGGTGTGTTTTTAGTAACTTTCCTACATGTAATTTGGCTTTCCAGACGAAGTTGAAGAGGCTTATGTTGCCTCTTCTTAACTTTCCTCAGATGTTGCTACAGAAGATTCATCATTGGACATATCTGAACCGCTATCTGCAAAGATTTCCTCCAAAATCTTGGAAGCGTTTTCGGCCATGATGCCAGCTAAGTGGCGTTAGACGCAAACTGCTAGTGATCGCATCCTTTTGAACCAGTTTGAAACCAACAGCAATAATAAACCACACAGCTGCCAAAAGTGAGGGCGCTGTTGACATTTCAGTTGCAAGCAATATCGGTTTGTGCCAACAGAGAACGCTGGTCACGTAACGACTATTATAATGGGGACATACAAGCTCTTTGGTTTCGAACGTCCATGCAACTTTGAGCCCAGGTGGCGCGCTCGGTACTGGTAGGGTTACAATGTGCGGTGCTTGTATATAGCGCTTTATCACCAATGGGTTCAAAGCGCTTAACATTATTATCCAGGTCATTGGGCCCATGAAACATTCCAAATACCATCTCAGCTCCCTGGGGAGCATACAGCTCGATGCTGCCATTTCGGGGTAAAGCAGCTAAATTTAACCACAATACCCACCTCTGCCCTCACAGGTACCAATTTACTCCTGGGTGAAGAGGGCAATTAGTGACAAAGTGCCTTACCCAAGGGCACATGCACCATAGCCCCAGGCCGGACTCGAACCCACAACTTGTAGCTTTACCTACAGATTACAAACTAAATGCTCTAGACCACGAGGCCACGGCCCTTTTGAAAGAAAATTTCAATTGTAATATCCAATGGTGCATATACAACCTCAAAGGTAATTTTCAACAATTGCTTTTGCTGTAATTTTCAGAAATGATTGTATTTTTTATTTGTATTCTTATATACATATATATATTTTTAAAATTATTTTTAGAGGGGAGGGGGGCGGGGTTAGTGTGTTGCATCAATTAACACTGACTTGTGCGACGTTTTGGGTTCGCGTTGAGGCTAAGAAAAGTTCAATAAAACCAAATAGCCGAGAAAACCTATACAGGTTGAGTTTTTTCCCCTCAAGTGCACGACGTAGGGTATTATGTTGGGTACAACGAATTCTTCTGACTATACCGTGGGGATCCCATGAATTTAAAAGGCATAGAGTAATTTGTTTTACGTCAACTGACTCTGGTCACGTTTTGTTTACACGTTTGTGTAATAGACCAACCTTGATTGCTACTGGGAAGTCTGTGTTTGTTACTAGAAACCGTGTACGTTTGTATACGCGGTGCCGTGCTGTTTCATATCGATTCGTGAATGTTTACAAACGAGATGGTATTCATTGTTCAGTTTCAAAGTGATATTTTTGTTAGTTTCAAGACGGTGTTTTGCTTTAGCTAGAAACTGTATTTATACCAGCGAATGCAGATTCAGGGGTGAGAAAAATCCTTCACTTAGGGGCCTACGGATGATTTGGACGTCATGTAAAAGATCAGAAAATGATGGGAAATAACAATGAAGATAACAATACATTTTTTTCTCTCAAAATTTGGCCTATATTTTAGCCGTCGGTGCATCTGGCAAGGGCAGACCGAGCTATCCAAAAACTGTTTACTGTCCTTTTTTGTTTACAGGATTCTGAAATATAATAGTTTACTTACATATCAATTATATTTAACACCTGATTAACACCGAGTAGAATATGAAGAAATCCAAGCTAAAAATTGACAAACGCGTGTCCAAGACGTGCATTGTTATCGGGCGGAAGGTTTGTTTATCCTTTACAAAGAATGACGTCAAGGCGAGTTTGCAGGTTGGCTTATATCCCATCCTTTTGCTAAACCCTGAACGGTTTCCTTATCACGTGTCAAACCAGACTCGGAACAAATTGTTCTTTATGTTCTATTAATTGTCTGCCGTTTTGCCACACGGGTATACGGCATGACTAATTGAGTTGATATACGGCATGACGAATTGAGTTTTCTAGCGAATGTGAACAGTACATGTACGTGTATATCCCTTTCAGTACCAAGGCATATTTTGTCACTATGCTTAGGTTACCAGAGTAATGCGCATGATATGACCAGTTAGTGACCAAGCACTTTTTTTGCCAAGTTTTAGTGTATAGCGCCCTCGCAAGGTAAAGTAAAGAAAGGCCACTCTTCTTTGATGGTGTTGAATTATAATGGATTGACAGTACCCCAAAGCAATGACTATTAGATTAATTAAAACAACAACATTGGCCTGTGAAACGTTTTTTGGAAGGGGTGGAAAGGATTCCATATCTCACCCCCCCCCCCCCCTTTTTGTCCTTAATATGACTTGACAACTACCAAGAAGAGTGTAAATCTGATGAATAAACACCAATTTAGGAGTGAAAAAATTTCAATCTTTTCTTTGAAAATACTTTGATTTTACTTAGATACTTAGATTTTATTCAAAATAAGGAAATCCGGACTATGAAGGTAATTGCACCAACATACAAAATGGGTACACTATGGATGCAGGTAAAAGTTCAAATGAAGGCGGCCACGTACAATGTCGAGCAGCGGGCGGACCTTGGAGAGTTTGTCAGGGGGAGCATTACCTGGTTGAGCTCTGTTGTTGGTAAGGTGGACAAATCGAAGGATCCCAGTGAATCGATTGCGAGACATGGTCGCCGAATACAGGGGACTTCGCAGAACTTCTGACCTGGACCAGTGCATGCTGTAGCGAGGCCTTTTGTTGATACCCATGCACAGAAGCAAGGCCACGAATGCCATAATTTCAGGAACAGTAGTTGGAGTCAAGGCAGGCTGATGAATGGCCACATCTATACACATTGTTTGGTCAGCATAGCGATTGGTCTCATTCACCATCAACTCCCACACTGCTTGGCAGAAAAAGAGCTGAAGGATTTGCATGGGCGACAGGTGACTGAAATCCTCCGTAAAGCCAGTCTCTTCACTGAATTTCATCGGTGGGCTCTTGCTATAAGAGGTGCTTGCTTGATTTCATCCACACCTGAAATAGGAACATTCAGAAAGGTTAATTGGACACTATTCATTTCATGGCACATTTTCTTTTAAGGGTAGTATACAACATTAGTTTTTTTTGTTTTTTTTTGTTGGGGGGTGGGTCGGGTCAAACAGATTTATCCGGGGTTTAGTATTTTTTTGGGACGACGGTTGGCCAACCATCTTTGGAAATTGCTAAACAATATCAGTTTTGTTAAAACAGAACAGCACACCAGGTGCCCTGATTTTACAGGATGCTCGAGACCATTCTTGACTGTCAAATTTGGTCATTCATTAAATGAAGTAGTTTTTCCTTGTTTTGTTGTTGTTGTTGTTGTTGTTGATTTTTTTATTGATTTTTTGGGCGGGGGGTGGTCGCAAATGTTGTATTACCTTTAATGACAAACTGTTTTTACAATGCTGTTTGTGGATGCTCGTATCTAGTGTTCCCACTGAAATAAGTCTTCTTTTTAACAAAATAAAATCCCATGAAATAAAATCTCCTTTTAAAGATTATTATATAAAAATAGATACAAATTTACAATCAATAGAAAGTTAAGAATATCTAAACAAAAAAAAGTTAAAAAACCAAAAACAAAAAAAGTTATCTTTTTTTTTTTTTCAAATGTTCATCAATTTCTAATTGGATTCCATCGGATTATGCAATGCAAACTGAAACGTTCAGTGCTTTTAATAATTTTTCTTGCAAAAGGTCATCAAGAAGTAAAGGTTACATTACAGTAGCCTAAGAATGTTGGATGCGAAACATTTCGAGAATAGCCAAGTTGAACGGTGTGTTTTCAGTAACCTTCCTACATGTAATTTGGCTTTCCAGACGAAGTTGAAGAGGCTTATGTTGCCTCTTCATCACTTTCCTCAGATGTTGCTACAGAAGATTCATCATTGGACATATCTGAACCGCTATCTGCAAAGATTTCCTCCAAAATCTTGGAAGCGTTTTCGGCCATGATGGCAGCTAAGTGGCGTTAGACGCAAACTGCTAGTGATCGCATCCTTTTGAACCAGTTTGAAACCAACAGCAATAATAAACCACACAGCTGCCAAAAGTGAGGGCGCTGTTGACATTTCAGTTGCAAGCAATATCGGCTTGTGCCAACAGAGAACGCTGGTCACGTAACGACTATTATAATGGGGACATACAAGCTCTTTGGTTTCGAACGTCCATGCAACTTTGAGCCCAGGTGGCGCGCTCGGTACTGGTAGGGTTACAATGTGCGGTGCTTGTATATAGCGCTTTATCACCAATGGGTTCAAAGCGCTTAACATTATTATCCAGGTCATTGGGCCCATGAAACATTCCAAATACCATCTCAGCTCCCTGGGGAGCATACAGCTCGATGCTGCCATTTCGGGGTAAAGCAGCTAAATTTAACCACAATACCCACCTCTGCCCTCACAGGTACCAATTTACTCCTGGGTGAAGAGGGCAATTAGTGACAAAGTGCCTTACCCAAGGGCACATGCACCATAGCCCCAGGCCGGACTCGAACCCACAACTTGTAGCTTTACCTACAGATTACAAACTAAATGCTCTAGACCACGAGGCCACGGCCCTTTTGAAAGAAAATTTCAATTGTAATATCCAATGGTGCATATACAACCTCAAAGGTAATTTTCAACAATTGCTTTTGCTGTAATTTTTAGAAATGAATGTATTTTTTATTTGTATTCTTATATACATATATATATTTTTAAAATTATTTTTAGAGGGGAGGGGGGCGGGGTTAGTGTGTTGCATCAAATAACACTGACTTGTGCGACGTTTTGGGTTCGCGTTGAGGCTAAGAAAAGTTCAATAAAACCAAATAGCCGAGAAAACCTATACAGGTTGAGTTTTTTCCCCTCAAGTGCACGACGTAGGGTATTATGTTGGGTACAACGAATTCTTCTGACTATACCGTGGGGATCCCATGAATTTAAAAGGCATAGAGTAATTTGTTTTACGCATGCGCGAGCGAAACATCGCGTTGGCTTGTACCCAAGCTTTTTGCTAAACCCTCAACGGTTTCATTATCACGTGTCAAACAAGACTCAAAACAAATTGTTCTTTATGCTCTGTAAACGTCGGCCGTTTTGCCACACGGCATGGCTAATTGAGTTGATATACGCATGGAGGAAGGAAAACAGCATACGGCATGACTAATCGGGTTAGCGAATGTATACAGTACATGTACTTGGTGTACGTGTATTTAATGTGCGGTGCTTGTATATAGCGCTTTATCACCAACGGTCTCAAAGCGCTTAACATTATTATCCCGGGTAATTGGGCCAATGCAACAATCCAAATACCATCTCAGCTCCTTGGGGAGTATACAGCTCGATGCTGCCATTTCGGCGCAAAGCAGCTAAATTCAACCACAATAACCACCGCTTCCCTCACAGGTACCCATTTACTTCTGGGTTAAGAGAAGCAATGAGTGACAAGGTGCCTTGTCCAAGGGCACACGCACCATAGTCCCAGGCCGGACTCGAACCCACAACCTGCAGCTTTACCTACAGATTACAAATTCAATGCTCCAGACCACGAGGCCACTACACTTTTAAAAGAAAATTGCAATTGTAATATTCAATGGTGTATATACAACCTCGAAGGTAATTTACAACAATTTCTTTTGCTGTAATTTTCATAAATTGATGTTTTTTGTATTTGTATTTTTTGTATATATTTTGGTGTTTTTTTTGGGGGGCGGGGTTAGTGTGTTGCATCAAGTAACACTGAATTATTCGACGTTTTGGGTTCGCGTCGAGGGTAAAAAAATCAAGAAAACCAAATAGCCGGGAAAAAATATACAGGTTGAGTCTTTTCTCCTCAAGTGTATGACGTAGGGTATCATGTTGGGTACAACGAATTCTTCTGACTACACCGTGGGGATCCCATGAATTTAAAAGGCATAGAGTAATTTGTTTCACGCCAACTGGCTTGTTGCCTTCATTGCACGATCTTTTATCATTTCGAGCCTCTGGGTACGTTTCGTTTTCTAAAGGTTCGTTGTTTACACGTTTGTGTAATTGCCTAGACCACTCTTGATTGCTAATGAGGAGTCTGTTTTTTACTCGAAGCCGTGTCCGTTTGTACGCGGTGCCGCGCTGTTTCGTATCGATTCGTGACTGTTTACAAACGAGATGGTATTCATTGTTCAGTTTCAAAGTAATATTTTTGTTAGTTTCAAGACGGTGTTTTGCTTTAGCTAGAAACTGTAATTACCAGCGAATGCTCATTGGCTGTTACGTTGCCCGCTTCTAGCGTTAGCTCCACCCATGCTGTAATCTTGCGCCAATAAGAAATGTTTGTACTTTCCTAGCAAGTGCAGGCTCGTTCTTGATTTTTACTCCGATAAGGATTTATACCAAAAGTGGCAGATTCAGAGGTGAAGAAAATATTCCACTCACGTATGATTTGGACGTCTTGTAAAAGATCAGAAAATGATGTAAAAAAACAATGAAGGTAACAATACATTTTTTCTCTTTCAAAATTTGGCTTATATTTTAGCAGTCGGTGTATCTGGCAAGAGCAAACCGAGCTACCAAAAAACAATTTACTGTCCTTTTTTTTTACAGGATTCAGAAATATAATAGGTTATGTACATATCAATTATAAAAAAAAAAATGCTGATTAACACCGAGTAGAATATGAAGAAATCCCAGCTATAAACTGACAAACGCGTGTCCAAGACGTGCGTTGTTATAGGGAGGAAGGTTTGTTTATCCTTCACAAAGAATGACGTCAAAGCGAGTTTGCACAGGCGCGAGCGAAAAATCGCGTTGGCTTATACCCCATCCTTTTGCTAAACCCTAAACGGCTTCACTATCACGTGTCAAACAAGACTCGAAACAAATGGTTCTTTATGTTCTGTTAAACGTCTGCCGTTTTGCCACACGGGTATACGGCATGACTAATTGAGTTGGTATACGGCATGACTATTTTTTTTTTGCGAATGTATACAGTACATGTACGTGTTGTAAGTGTATATAATGTGCGGTGCGGTGCTTGTATATAGCGCTTTATCACCAACGGTCTCAAAGCGCTTAACATTATTATCCCGGGTAATTGGGCCAATGCAACATTCCAAATACCCTCTCAGCTCCTTGGGGAGTATACAGCTCGATGCTGCCATTTCGGCGCAAAGCAGCTAAATTCAACCACAATAACCACCACTTCCCTCACAGGTACCCATTTACTTCTGGGTTAAGAGAAGCAATGAGTGACAAGGTGCCTTGCCCAAGGGCACACGCACCATAGTCCCAGGCTCTGTAAACGTCTGCCGTTTTGCCACACGGGTATACGGCATGTCTAATTGAGTTGGTATACGCATGGAGGAAGGAAAACAGTATACGGCATGACTAATCGGGTTAGCGAATGTATACAGTACATGTACGTGGTGTACGTATATTTGATTTGCGGTGCTTTTATATAGCGCTTTATCACCAACGGCCTCAAAGCGCTTAACATTATTATCCCGGGTCATTGGGACAATGCAACATTCCAAATACCATCTCAGCTCCTTGGGGAGTATACAGCTCGATGCTGCCATTTCGGCGCAAAGCAGCTAAATTCAACCACAATAACCACCGCTGCCATCACAGGTACCCATTTACTCCTGGGTTAAGAGAAGCAATGAGTGACAAAGTGCCTTGCCCAAGGGCACACGCACCACAGTCCCAGGCCGGACTCGAACCCACAACCTGTAGCTTTATCTACAGATTACAAATTCAATGCTCCAGACCACAAGGCCACGGTCCTTTTGAAAGAAAATTGCAATTGTAATATTCAATGGTGCATATACAACCTCGAATGTAATTTACAACAATTGCTTTTGCTGTAATTTTCAGAAATGGATGTATTTCGTATATTTATTTGTATTTATATGTATTTATTTAGGAGGGGGCGGGGTTAGTGTGGTGCATCAAATGGGTCTTGGGTACGCGTTAAAGCTGGAAAATTCAAGTAAACCCAATAGCTGAGAAATAGCTGAATAGGGTATCATATTGGGTACAACGAATTCTTCTGACTACACCGTGGGGTTCCCATGAATTTAAAAGGCATAGAGTAATTTGCTTCACGCCAACTGACTTGTTGCCTTCATTGCACCATCTTTAATCATTTCGACCCTTTGGTCACGTTTCGTTTTCTGAAGGTTCGTTTGTGTATAGGCCTGGACCAACTTTGGTATCTACTGAGGAGTCTGTGTTTGTTTCATATCGATTCGTGACTGTTTACGAACGAGATGGTATTCATTGTTCAGTTTGCTTTAGCTAGAAACTGCAATTACCAGGGAATGCTCATTGGCTGTTACGTTGCCCGCTTCTAGCGTTAGCTCCACCCATGCTGTAATATTGAGCCAATTAAACATGTTTCCACTTTCCTCGCAAGTGCAGGCTCGTTCTTAATTAATGTAGGTTGGCTATGACGTCAGCCTGGTCTGTGGTTTGCGGCTGCTTAGCTGACGTGGCAAACTACGTAGGTTTGAGTACTTGCCGACATACGATGAGCGCTAACAGTGTTGCGCATTTCTTCTATAAGATACGGTTTCGAGCTGCGATATATTCAGTCTTCTATCCGTCTGATCGTCGTTCAGCGCTCTACATGCGTAGCTGCCTATTAAAGTCGCGTTGTGTCGCGTTGTGTATCGATCGTTAAAGTCGCTGATGAATAAGTCCAAAACGAAATCTCGATCTTTGCATTAATCGGGCAAAGCTTCGGTTTATTTTCAAGTTTAGGCCTTTCCGATTGTTGTCGAGATAAATACGTGCGTAGTAGCACTTTTGTATGAGTCGTTGATAATTACATCCTAGCGGATTGGTGCTCAGAATTTAACTGAATTTTGGAGAATGGACGGAGCAGCAGCTTTGGTGCTGATGCTGTCAACAATAACAGGTAAGATTTATTATCTGTCACATGTGGTATTTCTTCGAATCCTTGACCTGTTTGTGAGCATTTGTAGACAATCTCCATCAGGATCAGGGACGTAGTGTATTATTATTATTAACTCTTTCTGGTAATGAAACTAAGTATTCCTCAAAAGCGCCCTAGGCACTGTAGCTTGCAAGACTTAAGAAACCTGCAGAGAGAAGACAATAAGAAGAAGATACAGTTTTAGAGGTGGGAGAAAAAAACCACGGAATCAGGCAGGGAGTTAAAACTCAATCCACATTGACCCATGCCGGACTCGAACCCTGGTCAAAGCGGTGAAGGCGAGGAAAGAACCGCTACGCCAACCTGATTCCCTCTCAATTGGTTGTGTGTGAACTTTTCGTTTTCAAAGCAATATTCATCAAAAATCAATTCAAAGGTACACATTGGTAATTCAATTTTTCGGAACAATAACAGAATATCTAACGCAGTCATTTTGCTGGATGCCTGGAATCATTATTTACTTTTAGATAAGTAAGATATTTTTTAATGATTCGGTAGTAAAATTGTTCGATATCTGTAAATGGTTTACCCTACCTTTAAGGACTTCACTGCCCCAAAAGCGGTTAATTTATCCAAAGATTAACTCATTGTTAACAGTGTTGTAAGTCTCGAGACCTGGGCCGATATTCATAAAAGCCTGCTAAGCCTAGTTGGCTGCTAAAATGGCCCCTAGTTGACAGCTAAGCCTATTTGGAAGCTAAGTGATATTCATACAACTTTGACCAGCGTTTTTAATTTTTTTTATTTTAAAGGCATACAAAAAAGGTTATGTTGGCGTAACCCGACCGACCCTAAAAATACGGCCGACCCTGGATATTTGTTTTCAAGGGACGAAATTTAATGAATAAAAACTATATAAATCTAGTTATAAATACGTTTGAAACCATTTCTGACCGTTTCTCATTGTTGTGTGTGTGGATTGTGTATAAATTGAACCTGGACACGCACGTAAAAGAACCCAGTCACGCTTATCGCTAAGAGAAGGGGTTCGCCCCGGTGTTTCTGGCATTTCGTTCATCCTCCTAACGGTACTGGTTTCTTCAGGCTTACGAGCTACAGTGCCTTGGGCGCTTTTGAGGAATCCTCGGTTTCATTGCCGAAAGAAATAATAGATAATAGATAATGTACATGTACATACGGAGATAGATGCACCAAGTATATACGTTGTACATGTATAGTCGCGTCCCCGACTCCCACTATACTGTGCTGCGTTTCACAATGGTGAATACACGGGCTGCTTAAACAATTAGAAAACATATCATTTTTATTGCTGGGAGAGAAAAAAAAAAAAATCCCTACCTACCTACCCTATTTTTTGGGGCCCGTTAGTACGCCAACATAACATTTTTTTGTTATGCCATTATGGTTGTTAAGTTGGCAGCTATTTAGTTGATCTGGGTGTCTCTAAGTCACTAGTTCGCAAATTATCCTCACCCAGCATAGGGCTAGATTCTCCACAACCAATAGAACATTGGGAAACCTAACAAATAGACTTTCAAAACTCAAATCTGAATCAATAACCATGGGTCTTATGTCTACAAACTAGCAAATGCTATGAAGTACAAGCAAAAAGTAAAAGTATTTATTTTGAAGTAAAAGCATTAAGGAAATAAAGCAAATGCTTCAATTCGCATAAATAAAATAAAGTTTTACTGTTTAGCATTTACTGACTGAAATAGCAGTAAATGCTTTTTACTTGCAATTGATTGCACAGCCGATGGTTTATAACAATAGAGTCTCTATTGTGTGTACATACACATTCAAACTTGCATGTGTGTGTTGATGTTTGTTTATGGTGTAAATCGAGGAGTTTCCTTTGTTCCTCTCGATAATTTCACCAATTCACCTTGGTGTCGCCAAGCATGTGCCCCCTGGTTACACCATAATCAAACACACGCCGACAGGGGTGTTTAAATGAAATCGGAACCTCAAGTTGTTGCTTCACAGTCATGATGCCCTTTTTTGTCTCAGGAATATTGCAAGAAATTATCGGACATCTACGTCTCATTTCCTTCCCCAAATTCAGTACAACTGCTTGTGTTTTAATCCTAGACAATCCATCTTCCATGTTCATACCTTTTCCTGCCTTACCACATTATACGAAAGCTCCTATTTTTCATATTAGTATTTGCTTCTCTTTTTTCAAGGTAGCCCCGACCCAACCTTGACAAATTACGAGTAAATACTGCAAATCTGAAGCATTTACTCATTTTTATTCATACCAAATGGAGCAAATACTAATATTCTAGCAAATGCTTGAAACGAAAAAGTAAATACTTTTAGTCTTTAGCAAATACTTTCCAGTAAAACCCTTTGCTTCATTTTTATTCATGCAGATGCTAGTAAAAGCTTGAAAATTTGTAGTAAAAGCAAATGCTAGTTTGTATTCATACAGCCCCCATGCTATCCAATGTAAAATATCCCGTAACAAATGATTTAGTTTTCAAACATCTTTCTTTTTGCGATTGGTGTTGATATCTTTATGCTTACTATCAAGAACGTCTTTCAATATATCAAACCTGTCCGCTATAAATACGTGTTTTTTTAATCACTATAATTAGCTTTACGTTTTTATCATGTTTCCCTTCCACATCGCCATGCTTTTGTATATTTCAATGCACACATTATAGGCCTCATGTCTCAGATTTACTGCTGTTCATAAAGCCATTTGACCCATCAAAAAAATCACCATATCCCATTGACATGCAAATTCACATTTCCAATTTTTTGTTTGTTCGACAAACTGCCTAATGTTCTTGCTGCGTGCTTAAAATATCTAGCTGTCAACTAGCTGGCAACATTCTTAGGTTTTATGAATACAAAATTAGTTGGTAACCACCGAGCAGATAAGTACGGATTTAGAAGGCTGCTAATAGTCCAAGGAAAATAAGTTTTGACCTCACACAAATTGCAATAGAATATTTTTCACCACAGTGCAATTATATAAGGTCCCTAGAATGACTTACTAAAAATCTCAAAAAATCCAAGTGGTGGAAATATGACTAATTTGCATAAATCGTTAATCCCTGCCGCGTAATATATTTATTTCTATATTTGGGTATATTATTATTATTATTATTATTTTAAGTTTATTTTTGTGATTCTACTTACATATCCTTACTTCAATAAGATTTCCTCAAGCATATAAGTGTCTGAATAATTATGTGAACATAGTAATTCTCTAAAAATACAACTTTGTGAACCCATAAATGTGCGCACATTACACTGTCTTCAGATAGCATCACGTAGTTAGTATTGGTGATCTTCAAACTCACCAAGTTGCTTACTGGCACAATTATCATATTAAAACCTTATGGAAACAATGATAACATTGTGATATTTAGCCCAGCAAACAAAAACTGGGGAAAAGGGTGTGTCCATAAATTGGGCGAAAAAGTAGTTAAATGGTTGCCTAACACGGGAGACCTAAACAAGTTCAAGAAAATTCTCGAAATACATTTTAACGTAGATGTGATTATTGTAAGCAACAACAATCTTTAATTTGGGGGGGTTCCTTGAACTTGTTCAAGTCTCTAACCTTAGGCAACCCTTCACCTATCTTTTAGCCCAATTTATGGACACACCATTTCCCCCCAGTTTTTGTTTGCTCATTGTTCATATAATTTCCAATAAGGTTTTAATAGGATAACTGTGCCAGTAAGCAACTTAGTGAATTTGAAGCTCGTCAATACTGACTACTTGATGATATCTGGAGACAAGGTAAATGCGTGCAAATTATAGGGTATAATTGTAGTCATTTTGACCATTACTATATTTTCATAATTCTTCAGTTACTTGCAAGCTTTAGAAATTGTTATTCAAGTAAGGATGTGTAAGTAGAATAACCAAAATAAATAAACTGTGGTGAAAAATATTCTATTGCAATTTGTGTGAAGTCAACAAAACAAAATTAAGTATTTTCCCTGGACTATAAGGCCTAGTTGGCTGCTAAGTTAGCAGGCTTCTGTGAATATCGGCCCAGGGTCCGGTTGCACCAAACATGTCCTACATGCTTGTCGTAAGATAATGAATTTAGGACAGCCCAAAGACATGTAGTAACTGCGGATGCACCAAAAAGCTTTTGGGCTTGATATCCTAAAATACATATCTTACAACACGTCGTAAGACATTGTATAACTGTATGGGTGCCTAGGTATAACACCAGGCTCCGAAGTATTGCGTCTCCCGTGTCGATAAAAACAATTCTGAGCTGTAGATTTAAAACCTTAACCTTTGTGTTCTTTCAGCTTGTATTCATTGCTATATGTTATTGTTGTAATGTTTTAGTTGAAACAAATTAAGCTAGGAAATCTTAATAAGTAAATCCCACGTGTAGTCTCCAAAACGTCTTTTAACATTCCTGTCTGGTTGTTCTTCTACATGTTCTGGATGGCTAGAGTGGGGGGGGGGGGGGGGGGGGGAGTCCGTCGGTCACATATTTTGCTGGGTATATAGAATTAGTAGGAGGCGAGTGAAGAGATCTCCGGGTGGCTTATTTCCGCCAAGAACAAATGTTTTTTGTATTACGGCGTTATAACGCCCTAACACGGCGTTATAATACCATCAAACAGCGTTACTAGGCCCTATATGTTCCTTCGTTTTAGACGGTTTCATACGACATGATAGACGGTGTACGTCTCCTATCCAATCAAAAGCTGTGCAAAACAATACGGCACTCCCACCGGGGCCTCGTCCAATCGTTGGCCAGATGACGACCTGTCGTAACATTAGGCTTTTGTTATTAGTAATGCAAAGATAATGTTACATATCTAGCATGAATTAATTTATTTAAATTAAGGAAGATTTTTCTGCGTTTTGTTTATAACAACAATGTACAGGGGACGCGCTAAGCTGCTCATCTAATTTGGGTTTGAAGAAAGCGGCTGGGGGGTGGTTTATTAAACGTCATCGCCTAAGGCCAAATAAAAAAAAAACATGTTTAGCGTCACCGCCCGCTTCCTTTTTGGGGACCGCCTCCTTTTTTTTTTTTTTTTTTTTTTTTGGAAAAAAATGATAAATTTGACCATTTTGATAAAAAAAAAAAATTAAAAAAAAATAAGATCGTATTTTAGACTTTAGCATCACTGTGTACATGCTCTGGGAATATATTTTTTATAATAGGAAGGCTAGGGTGTGACGTGTAGTCGTGTACGGTGCATACATGATCGACCCACATAAATTTTGATTTTTAATCGTGGGTGAACCATGTTTTAATTTTAAATTGGAAGATAGGATGTGACATGTTCACTACATGTCGGGCGGCCATTTAAAAAAAAAACAACAACAAACAAAGGCCTCCTCCTTCCTTTAAAAAAAAAGGCATGACGCTAAACGTGTTTTTATTTTTTTATTTGGCCTAATGACTGCAACATTTATAGTTGACAAAATTGCAAATTGTTGGTGCTACTACTAGTGAATAACAAATAACCACTCAACTTGCTTCCAAGCTCGAAGGTGGATGCAAAGGCTTAATATTAATATTAACTTATTATTATTAAATTATTATGAGCGAACACTAATGTTCTTTGCTCATTATTCACCAAAGCTCCCTGCCTCAATACCGAGAGCTTAATCGTCATTTGGGTGACTGATTGATACTACAATATTCACAAATTAGAACACAAAAGGAGCGAAAATGTTTCAGCTTGTCAGAAAGATAAAAGGCACAGTTCGTTTCATTGGTGGCTTTTAGCTTTATTGAACTAGAAATAAATACAGTTAATATTTCATTTAGTTACTATGGGGATTTCGGTAATGATCGCCACGTCAAATGTTTACAATAAATCTTACAATTGTGCCTGCATACAAAATTGTACAAAGACCGCAATTACTGTGTATGTGTATTGTGTTTTCGGGGGAAAATAGAATAGAAGTAAATATATTTTCATTTATTTTGATGCCTCAAAATAGGTCAAAGTGTTAAATAGGATGTTTAACAACAAGGCCTACTCTGTTGAAGTCTTGCTCAATCGATATTACGTTTTCTGTTTAGGGGAAAACAGAAAACATAATGCACATGTTTGGGTCTTGTGAGGTTTTTTTGCTGACGCATGGGTACAAACCATTTCTGGTGAAATTAATTCACACAGGTTTGATGTATAAAAGGACGAGCTTGTCAAAAATGACAATGTTTTCAATATCGATTTTGTTGCTTTAAAGGTAGGATACACCATTTGAAGATATCTAAAAAACTTACTACCGAATTATTAAGATAGGTCTTACTTATTTGAAAGTAAATAATGGTTGTAGGCATCCAGCAAAATTATTGCGCTATATATCCTGTTATTGGACGGCAATCACGAAAAAAACAAGAACAACATAAGAGTAAGAGCAACTACCCAACGCCGGTTGAAAACGAATGCATTCTTTATTGTTTTTCTCAGCATCCATGATTGTAAAACTTTGGACAAGTCAGTTAAACAAATATTTGCTATACAATACAACCCCTACCCATATCCACCCGATCATGATAATTCAAGTAATTACCTATGGGGTATCCTACCTTTTAAAACATATCACTTAATCATTCTGGCTTGCTTCTAGGAGCTAAACCTGTGTAATGTCTTAACATTAATGTTGTAAGGGGCAGGCATCTCAATAAATGTAATTGCATTTTTCGTTTTCACGAAGAGACGCGCTTGTTGTGCAAAAAAAATCATATTTATCGAAATAGCGTAAAAAATGGGATTTTTGTTTTCACGAAAGGACGTACATCTTTGCATTTTAGACTCACTCCCCCTCCTATGACAAATTACACGGCGCTGTAAATTTTAAATACAAGTAAACTGAAAAATTCGTTTTTACGAAGAGACGGATATCTTTGCTGATAAATTTAGCTAAGAAACCATTATTTTTTTTTGCAATTATCTCAAAACTTGACATGCCCGTCCCTTCCTGAAACCGGTGACGTATAATAATGCAAATAAGTTTGAAAGAATTTCAACGTGAACAAAGAAATTAGCAAGGCGGGACTTGAACCTGCAACCTCTGGACCAGTGCTCTACTAACTGAGCTATTTTACCCTATAGTATCATGGCGGTCTCTCATATTGTCAGTATTGTCAAAAACACCAGAATGTCCGTGTGGCCAGGGATCACGCTCACTTTTACGATACAACCTGGGAAGCGACATTGTGGCGATCACTCAATGAGGATACGACATTATATCTTTAATACACATAAACCACAAGGGAAACTGACTTGGTAAATTTGCATAGATTTCAAAGTAAACAAAGAAACTGGCAAGGCGGGACTCGATCCTGCGACTTCCGGAATACTGGACCGGCGTTCTACCAACTGAGCTATATTGCCCTATGTTAGCGAGCTCCTAAATTGTCAGTATTTTTGGTCGCAGTGGTTAGCAATTTTGTCAAATATAGATGTTACAGTCAACAGGTAATAAAGTTTAATAAAGCCCCCGCTCCGCCCCACCCCACCCCACCCCACAAGCTTCCTAAATTTAAATAAATTAATTTATGCTGAATATGTAACATTATCTTGCCTTATTAATAATAACTTAAGCCTAATATGACGACCGGTGTCATCTGGCCAACGATTGGACGGGGCCCCGGTGGGAGGGCCGTATTGTTTGGCACGGCTTTTGATTGGATTTAGACGTATGCCGTCTACCATGTCGTACGAGACTGTCTAAAACGAAAGAACACTAGTAGGTCTGTCTCATAAATCTGTCTCAATAGGAGGTCGGCCATTATAACAATGAACTCTGCACTGGATAAAATAATTCGATGTCAGAACTATACAGACCGCCCATTTTGGAGGGCCTATGTGGTACCTCTTCTTAATAAATTAATAGCCTAATCCCGGTGGTTGAATTGATTGTAATGGTAAATAGGGGCGTATTAGAAACGGCCAATGAAAATAATGATTTTTTCCTAACCTAGCCTTGGTCAATGCGTTCAAACAACGACCTCACGCGGCCACTATTGTATGTAAATCAACTGAAGATGTATGGACGCCTTGGATCAATCATTAAGTTGAGGTTTTGGGGGCGGTGCTCATTATGCTAATAGTTAAGCTGACCTTTAAGGTTGTTTTCTTATTGGTCGATCGTTGCGTAAAAACTGCATAACTAGAGCTAGCGGTGAAGGGTCATAGCTAGCTATAGTCCAGGAAAAATAGGTTTTGACCTCAAACAAATTGCAACAAATTGTTTTTCACCACAGTGCACTTCTATAAGGTCCCTAGAATTGCATACTAAAAGTCGACAAAAACCCAAGTGGTGGAAATATGACTAATTTGCATAAATCGTTAATCCCTGCCGCGTAATATATTTATTCCCATATTTGGGTATATAATTTTTTTTTTTTTTTTTTGAAAAGTTTATTTTGGTGATTCTACTTACATATCCTTACATCAATAACATTTGCTGAATCATATAAGTGACTGAATAATTATGGGAACATAGTAAATATCAAAAATGACAACTTCGTGACCCTATAAATGTGCGCACATTACACTGCAGATATCATTAAGTAGTCAGTATTGACGTGCTTCAAATTCACCAAGTTGCTTACTGGCACAGTTATCCTATTAAAACCTTATGGAAAATCACATAAACAATGTTAACATTGTGATATTTAGCCCAGCAAACAAAAACTGGGAGAAAATGGTGTGTCCCTAAATTGGGCTAACAAGTAGGTGAAGGGTTGCCTAAGGTGAGAGACTTGAACAAGTTCAAGGGAACCTCCCAAATTAAAGATTGTTGTTGCTTACA
Organism: Crossaster papposus; assembly: GCA_037893245.1. Taxonomy (NCBI): domain Eukaryota; kingdom Metazoa; phylum Echinodermata; class Asteroidea; order Velatida; family Solasteridae; genus Crossaster; species Crossaster papposus. The sequence goes on from JBAIAA010000459.1 coordinate 1,293,993, forward strand.
ATAATCCTATCTACGTTAAAATGTATTTTAGGGATAAATAGTGTTCGTGTGAGGTCGCTGTTCCCGCTGTATCTTTGCACTGCGCGCTATAAGCGCTAACTAGCATATGCATCGCGCGCGTGGTGTGTATTTCTGTACGGATAACGACAGACGGACGAACGCGCCTTGATCAAGGCTACTCCTAACCTGAATTGATGAGGCAACTGACGTTATTGACTCCATGGTGTGTATTTGCAATATATGGTGTAAATTGTAAAAATGCACTATACAGGGTGAACCTAAAAAAAACGAAACCCACCTGAAAATAGCCATAATTCCGAAAGTATATATTTCATGGAAAAACCTGAAGTCAATATCAGAAAGTAGGAGCTACAAGCTTTCTTCTGACACATACATCGCAGGCCTACGGTCACTGGTAACTGAGTACCATTGTCTTGAAAACCATAGGCAGATTTCAGAAATGTCCAAATAGGTGTGCGTGTTGTTATCTTTGTGTAGGCAAATAAGGTCGCCTGGAAAAGAACAAGAACATAGGCCCTAATTCCCTTTGTTATAACCTGTATATTTGAAACAATAAAAATGAAAACACTTAGTTGGCTTTCATAAGCATCTTTCTCAGTCCTTAAGGTTCGATTCCTTCAACATGGCCGCCACCTCTCTCAACGCAAATTTCACATCGTCTTTGCATATCCTGCACTGCTCTCCTCACCATCCCCGGATCTTGTCGTAAAATGTAAACTTCTTGCTGAATCCTCTCCCGTAATTCCACAAGGTCCCGTGGGGGACTAGCGTAGGCCTTATTCTTAAGGTATCCCCAAAGGAAAAAGTCACATGGAGTTAGGTCAGGGGATCGTGGTGGCCACTCCACTTCATGATTCAAGGCAATCACACGGTGTGCAAAGAGTTCTCGAAGACGTTTCCTGACAGCGATAAGTCGATGGGCAGGAGCACCATCTTGGGCCCACCACAGACTGATTTGGACATTTCTGAAATCTGCCTATGGTTTTCAAGACAATGATACTCAGTTACCAGTGACCGTAGGCCTGCGATGTAGGTGTCAGAAGAAAGCTTGTAGCTCCTACTTTCTGATATTGACTTCAGTTTTTCCATGAAATATATACTTTCGGAATTATGGCCATTTTCCGGTGGGTTTCTTTTTTTTAGGTTCACCCTGTAGTAGGCCAGCCAACGTGTGAAAATAAACTTTGGACGGCTATGTTTGTTAATGGCCGGCATCCATGCTAGATATGTTGTTCATGGGGTCAGGAAAACGATTAGGGTGGATGCCACGCATGTTTTTGAATTTTAAGGTCATTTTGAGGTCAACAGGTCAAATAAGGTAAAAAATCTGTATTTTCAAAATTTGTACAAATTGTTACCGCTATTGATAGATCTATCCATACAAGTTATTGTTAAATTTATGTTGATACACCAAACCTATGAAATTAACGGGTAAACTTTCATCTTGTACACAAATATATAGCAAAATTTAACTTAAAAGTGTGATTTCTCAAAAAGTGCATATTTCAAGAATAACGAAGTTGTTTGCACTCCCAATCTCAACGGTGCATATATTGGTTTCAAATAACTTTTTTTCCAAGGTAGAGGTACCCCCAGGCAGTTTTTGTATGTAAAGCAAAATGTCACACCACACCCTCATATAATGTTATGATGTAATGAACAAATTTGAACGAAGTAAATTTGAACGTGTATTGGTTTTATAGTTTGACATTGTGCTTGCCACTTTGACGATTATTTGGACCGGTCCGGCCTGTCAATCAGTATACGAGCGCATTGACCAATAAGATTACGAGTTTGTTCAGGTAACTTAGCAACGGTTGCTACAGGCGTGGTCCGCCATTAGCTCGGTCAAACTATATCACACGTGGTTAGAAAAGTGTACACAAACAAATGGCTTCGGTACGGAAAGGCACCGTGTTTGTCTATCAACACGGCTGTATGGAGTTTTAAAAATTGTCAAAAATATGCATGAAATGGTCATGAAATATGTAAATAACACGCTGGTACTCGGATCACGACATCATTTTTTCTGTTAAATACCAAAACAAATCTCGAAAATGAGAATTACCGTTGAACTCGTGTGACGTGAACGGCGGGAATGTCAAGAAGATAAACAAGATCAAGTACAGTGCAGTCTCAGGTAGGAGGCCTATGTACAGTTAATAGTAATGCTCTACATCATGTATAGCAGTCTATTAATTAGGCTATGGTTTAATCCTGTTGTGACAAAATACGCGATTTATTCCAGTACCGGTAGTGACTTACCAAGCAACACATACATGTACACCGTCCATATAAATTGACATGCATGCTTGCTTCATTTCCCCCAACTGCAACTTAACCATCCTTCATGTACTGTACCCTTCCTTAAAATAATGGTCATCCTTTTAGTTCGCCCACTAGCTTGCTGATAGTAATTTTGTCCCCGCCTAAAGTTAAAATCAATATTTTCGTTGTACGTGTTCTACGCCTAGCCTATGATGTACACGTTCACGTGTGTGCAACTTGACCGAGGTAATGGCGTCGGCATGTCGTAGCTAAGGTGGGCGGGGCTTATGGTCAAATCCGGATCGGTCCAATGGACAGGGTGCATCACTTTTTTCTTTGTACATATGAATAATTATGTGCCCACCTAAGCTTGCTCACAATAACAGAATGGGAAAATTAGTTTATTGGCCAGCTGTGTTGCTGCAGTCAGTTGCGTCAAATACATTTTATGGATAGATCTACCACCTGGGGTCAAGTTTGGTGCAAAATCCCAAAATACGAATTTTGATCTTATTTGACTCTTTTGACCTCAAAATGACCTTAACATTCAAAATCAAGCGTGGCATTCACCCTAATCGTCTTCCTGATCCCATGAACAACAGGTCTAGCATGGATGCCGACTATACAAACAATGCCGTGGCAAATTTTTCTAGGGGACTTTTTAAGTTTGGCTGGTCTACTACTAGATGTACGTAGATATTGAGAGCCGGCAAATATGACAGAATAGGAACAGTTTTAATAAGAATTCCACAATTACATTAAGAGTGCTGCAACGGCGATATCATTCATGATCAAAATGAATGAAAGCAAAAATGATCGACTTCTACAAGATTAGACAACTTTCAAGACAACTTTCCACCCCTTCTGATGATAGGGGTAATAACCCCTGCTGGGGCCTGATATCTCCGTCTCGAGCAACATAGTACCCCTTTCTTTGATTTCTCAGGTAAGTGATCTGAACATTGACCCTCAATGTTCAATTTCTAGGGGATTTCACACCCGAGTTTTGCTTCCAAAACACCCCCTCCCCCTGAGAAAATCGAAACGTGCATGCGGCCCCTTAGTTACTTGAGTGGGGGTGGAGGAGGGGGGGGGGGGGGGGGGGGGGAGGTATACATGTACTTAATCTGCCAGGGTGGCACGGGTGGCTTGTGTGTAAAGCGCTTGCCTCTCACCAATGTGGACCGGGTTCGATTCCCGGCCGGACCATATGTGAGTAGAGTTGTGCGTTGGTTCTCTCCTGTGCCACGAGGGTTTTTCTAGGTCATCCGGTTTTCCCCCCTCCTGAAAAATCAAACACTTTCGATCTCAGGCTGTGCTCCGTATTCATAATGAGTCGATGTGGCCTGCTGCCATAGGCGCCTTTACGTGCCAGCGACTCGACCCCGTTGTAGCCGCGTCCTTCGCAATTCAGCACACCAGCTGCGAGTAAGGATGATTAGCCTCCCCAATTATTATTATTATTTATATGCCGTTTACTTCTCTAATTCTTCGCCTCATTTAATTTTCAATAAATGTCATTTAAAAAGTGTATGTTATTAAATGGGTTTTGATGTCATGTATATTTGTTCGCAGATAATCTGAGATTTTAAAATGCGATGTAATGATGAAAACAATTTTTTTTATTTATTAAAATTAATGTTTATTACATGCACATTGCTGAAGTAATTATTTACAGTAATAGCTTACTTCTTTTTTACCTGCCATGCTCTTTCGAAAACACATGATTCAAAGAGATCACAATCTGCTTTTTTATACAAACCATTTTTTGAGTTTGGAAAAAGTCATCTTCAATGTCAAATTTGTCCTGAAAACCATCCTTTCCCTTAATGCCTAACAAAACGGAGCGTCTGTATTTCAGTTTAAATTTTGCGCTTGTCATACCAATTTTGTTTGGTTTGAGGGGTTTATTAAATCACGAATATTCTTATGAATAAACTGATGAAAATTGAAAAGCCCCTAATGTTAGTATTCATTGGTAATTTCCGTTTTTTTATCGTCCCTCTCACCGCTGTTTCTGCCATTGTGTATAGCGACATACAGTTGTGCGCATGTGCCATTTTCAAATCTAGATTAAATAAAATGCATTATTCATGAGCGGTGACCCGCGACAGAGGGACGATCAAAAAACGGAAATTACCGATGAATTCTGACATTAGGGGCTTTTTTTATTTTGATGAGTTCATTCATAAGAATATCCGTGATTTAATAAACCCCCAAAACCAAACAAAATTGGAATGACAAGCGCAAAATTTAAACTTAAATACAGACGCTCCGTTTCGTTAGTCATTAAGGAAAGGATGGTTTTCAGGACAAATTTAACAGTGAAGATGACTTTTTCCAAACTAAAAAAATGGTTTGTATAAAAAAGCAGATTGTGATCTCTTTGAATCATGTGTTTTCGAAAGAGCAAACCCAGCAAGTGATAAACAAAACTAGGTTTGAATGTTTACTTTTTTCCATCTTGAACGGAGTTTTCCGCAACGCGACATTGCGGTTTAGCATGATACCCGTCCAAATGGGAATACGCATATCGTTTGGGAATACGCGGTTCTAGATTTCGAATCCAAGTTGGCAAATCTCGGTCCGAATACGCGGCAAATTAAAAATTGTAAACAGTATTCAGCCTGATATTTGCCCACTCTGGTTCAAAATCTAGAACCGCGTATTCCCAAACGTGTCCTTAAACAATATGCGAGACTTATTTACACGGGTATCATACTAGGCCGCAATGTCGCGTTGCAGAAAGCTCCGTTAAAGATGGAAAAAACTAAATATTTAAACCTAGTTTTGTTTATCACTTGCTGGGTTTGCTCTTTCGAAAACACATGATTCAAAGAGATCACAATCTGCTTTTTTTATACAAACCATTTTTTGAGTTTGGAAAAAGTCATCTTCACTGTCAAATTTGTCCTGAAAACCATCCTTTCCCTTAATGCCTAACGAAACGGAGCGTCTGTATTTCAGTTAAAATTTTGCGCTTGTCATACCAATTTTGTTTGGTTTTGGGGGTTTATTAAATCACGAATATTCTTATGAATAAACTGATGAAAATTGAAAAGCCCCTAATGTTAGTATTCATTGGTAATTTCCGTTTTTTTATCGTCCCTCTCACCGCTGTTTCTGCCATTGTGTATAGCGACATACAGTTGTGCGCATGTGCCATTTTCAAATCTAGATTAAATAAAATGCATTATTCATGAGCGGTGACCCGCGACAGAGGGACGATCAAAAAACGGAAATTACCGATGAATTCTGACATTAGGGGCTTTTTTTATTTTGATGAGTTCATTCATAAGAATATCCGTGATTTAATAAACCCCCAAAACCAAACAAAATTGGAATGACAAGCGCAAAATTTAAACTTAAATACAGACGCTCCGTTTCGTTAGTCATTAAGGAAAGGATGGTTTTCAGGACAAATTTAACAGTGAAGATGACTTTTTCCAAACTAAAAAAATGGTTTGTATAAAAAAGCAGATTGTGATCTCTTTGAATCATGTGTTTTCGAAAGAGCAAACCCAGCAAGTGATAAACAAAACTAGGTTTGAATATTTATTTTTTTCCATCTTGAACGGAGTTTTCCGCAACGCGACATTGCGGTTTAGCATGATACCCGTCCAAACGGGAATACGCATATCGTTTGGGAATACGCGGTTCTAGATTTCGAATCCAAGTTGGCAAATCTCGGGCCGAATACGCGGCAAATTAAAAATTGTAAACAGTATTCAGCCTGATATTTGCCCACTCTGGTTCGAAATCTAGAACCGCGTATTCCCAAACGTGTCCTTAAACAATATGCGAGACTTATTTACACGGGTATCATACTAGGCCGCAATGTCGCGTTGCAGAAAACTCCGTTAAAGATGGAAAAAACTAAATATTTAAACCTAGTTTTGTTTATCACTTGCTGGGTTTGCTCTTTCGAAAACACATGATTCAAAGAGATCACAATCTGCTTTTTTTATACAAACCATTTTTTGAGTTTGGAAAAAGTCATCTTCACTGTCAAATTTGTCCTGAAAACCATCCTTTCCCTTAATGCCTAACGAAACGGAGCGTCTGTATTTCAGTTAAAATTTTGCGCTTGTCATACCAATTTTGTTTGGTTTTGGGGGTTTATTAAATCACGAATATTCTTATGAATAAACTGATGAAAATTGAAAAGCCCCTAATGTTAGTATTCATTGGTAATTTCCGTTTTTGTATCGTCCCTCTCACCGCTGTTTCTGCCATTGTGTATAGCGACATACAGTTGTGCGCATGTGCTATTTTCAAATCTAGATTAAATAAAATGCATTATTCATGAGCGGTGACCCGCGACAGAGGGACGATCAAAAAACGGAAATTACCGATAAATTCTGACATCAGGGGCTTTTTTTATTTTGATGAGTTCATTCATAAGAATATCCGTGATTTAATAAACCCCCAAAACCAAACAAAATTGGAATGACAAGCGCAAAATTTAAACTTAAATACAGACGCTCCGTTTCGTTAGTCATTAAGGAAAGGATGGTTTTCAGGACAAATTTAACAGTGAAGATGACTTTTTCCAAACTAAAAAAATGGTTTGTATAAAAAAGCAGATTGTGATCTCTTTGAATCATGTGTTTTCGAAAGAGCAAACCCAGCAAGTGATAAACAAAACTAGGTTTGAATATTTATTTTTTTCCATCTTGAACGGAGTTTTCCGCAACGCGACATTGCGGTTTAGCATGATACCCGTCCAAATGGGAATACGCATATCGTTTGGGAATACGCGGTTCTAGATTTCGAATCCAAGTTGGCAAATCTCGGGCCGAATACGCGGCAAATTAAAAATTGTAAACAGTATTCAGCCTGATATTTGCCCACTCTGGTTCGAAATCTAGAACCGCGTATTCCCAAACGTGTCCTTAAACAATATGCGAGACTTATTTACACGGGTATCATACTAGGCCGCAATGTCGCGTTGCAGAAAACTCCGTTAAAGATGGAAAAAACTAAATATTTAAACCTAGTTTTGTTTATCACTTGCTGGGTTTGCTCTTTCGAAAACACATGATTCAAAGAGATCACAATCTGCTTTTTTTATACAAACCATTTTTTGAGTTTGGAAAAAGTCATCTTCACTGTCAAATTTGTCCTGAAAACCATCCTTTCCCTTAATGCCTAACGAAACGGAGCGTCTGTATTTCAGTTAAAATTTTGCGCTTGTCATACCAATTTTGTTTGGTTTTGGGGGTTTATTAAATCACGAATATTCTTATGAATAAACTGATGAAAATTGATAAGCCCCTAATGTTAGTATTCATTGGTAATTTCCGTTTTTTTATCGTCTCTCTGTCGCGGGTCACCGCTCATGAATAATGTATTTTATTTAATCTAGATTTGAAAATGACACATGCGCACAACTGTATGTCGCTTAAGAAACGGCGGTGGGACTGGGACAAGTTACCAGACTCTGTAGTTACATCACCAAGTGTTAAGGTCTTCAAAGACAGAGCCATAGACTTTATAAGACAAAGAGACTACAAAGTCCTTTAAAATGTGTATATTTAATTAAGGCGTCAATGACCACTTCGAACTCTCCCGTGGCTTTACATAGATTCTACCGGATCTGTTGCCACGTATTTAATCAAGATTAAGAAGATGCCGATCTTTTGTGTAACGACATTTGGAAAATAGGGCTATATAGGTGCCTCCAAGGAAAGATCATTTATTCCCATTGTTGTACACGGGGGCGGTCGTAGTGCGCCGTTCCGACCACCTCTCAGACAATGACGCTTTGCATACGTCCAACAGTAATGCGGTTACAGTCAGCGCTCCAGGTGCAAGACATCGGGTGACCAATCAAATCGCAGGTTACAAGCCAAAACGTAATCATACTGTAACGTAGATTTCGCCTGGGGTCGACACAACACACAAGAAGGAATCTGGACACAAGTGTTCCGTGATTTCCGGTGAATACCTGCCGTTTATTGTGGACTCTCGCCTCAAAACACTGACATGAAGCTCACACAATCACGCGGTCTCTAGAACTGGTCAGAACTGGTTCGGCGTATGCGCAATCCAAAGACGGGTTTCCGGGGCGCACCAGCAGGAGCCACCAGGGCGATCCCACCACCGTGGAATCGCTCTAGTGCCCTCTATTATATCAGCCAACCGGCACAAACGTTACAATACGTTCATTTTAGGTTTAAGTCCGTTCATTTTAGGTTTACGTCCGTCCATTTTAGGTTTACGTCAGTCCCTTACGTTGACTTATGAGACAGACCTAATACGTACGGCGTTATAAGGCCGTAAAATTGATGAACAAAAAGAGCAGACACAAATAATGCTTCACACATGGATATGTGCCCACACTTGATCGAAGTTGATCGACCGTAATAATCACCGTTAGCTTGGGCTATCTGCTTTGCTTAACCACCCTGTACAAAAGACTAAAGTGACGTTATATTTTCTGTGCGAACTTACATTACAGTGATGGTCACGTGCCATCAAGTCTGCTTCATTGGCTCAGAGTACAACCCACAAGCTGGTATCCCATCCCGCTGGTTCCTACCGTACAACGATCCTTGCACGTGTACCGCTGTACGTCTGGGTGGGATGCGCATCCCTGCCTCGTCATACCGCCAGAGGGAGCTCCTCTACCTGGACGAGCTGTTTCTGAGTGAGGATGCTGACGAGATTGGGGCTTACTTCAACTGTACGGCCGCAGTGCAAAGTACAGGTTAGATGCATACTTGTAGTGCAAAACAATAACATTTCTTTTTAAGAAAACCAAATTCAGGTGTGTTTTTTTAGTTAGAATACACCATTTGCAGATATCGATATTTGCAGATATTTTTATTACCGAATTATTAAGAAATATCTTACTTATTCAAAAGTAAATAATATGTTTTTCTCAGCATCCATAATTGTTAAACTCCGGACAGGTCAGGTGAACGGAATTTATTATAAAATTGAACCCCACAGATCCACCCATTTTTGACAATTGAAGCAACTATCAATAGTGTATCCTACCTTTTTAACAATGCAATAACTCACTGTCGTTGAGGTTGATCAGATGAAAACAAAATGCTGTAACGTGTTTTCTTTTCTTCCGGAACACACAGTTGATAGTGAAATTAGCCCTTTATATTAACAACATTATATCTTTAGGTATCAACATCAGTAACACTTTGGTTTGTTTTTTGTTTGTTACCAACAGAGTGTTTGAGTCCACAGCCTCTTGGTATGGAGGACGGGACAATCCAAGATGCTCGCATCACAGCGTCCAGTAGTCACACCTGTTGTCCTTCACACAGCGCACGCCTCAACCGTCCTAGCGGCGGCGTATGGGTACCCACGAGGTTGGCATTGAAGTGAAATACCACGCCTGATACGTATCTTTATAGCAATGCCACAAAACGCGCCTCAATGGTTTATTAATCATGAAATTGCTTTGTTTTCGTATTGTTTTCTTTTTTGTCTTTTTTTGTGTGTGTTATTCTAAACAAAATCTAGCACAATCCCGATGCGCCGCTTAATTATTGCAAACTATTATACAGTTTCAATAATTGTCAATGTCGCTTTACGTTGGAATCCCTCAGTCCCCTGAAGGGAGGCAGGGCATTATGTCTCTTGTTAGAACTACACAACTCACTAAAGATAATTACCACATGGTGCTACCACAAACTACTTATCTCATTGCTTTTTCAGCATGCATATACAAATCTCACAATTTTAAAATTATGTACCAGCTGATATAACAACACAAAATGGTGATTTACAGGCGATTTTTTGTTAAAGCCACATACGTATCCCATACGCGTATAAAATATAATGGTTTCTATTCATCATTCTTCACTCTGTGCATATAGCAACATTGGTTCCTGGATAGAAGTGGACCTCGTTGAGAGTACAGTGTTGCTAGGCGTAATCACACAGGGATACAGTGTGAAGTGGCATGTGACGCGGTACAAGGTGGCGTATCAGAAGCAGCCCTCATCTGCCTATGAACACGTGACAGATGGAAACGGAAACATTAAGGTAAATGTAAATCTTAACTTAACAGGCTTTGCATGTATTTACAGGACATGGGGCCGATTTTACGAAACGCCAAAACGGGTCTTAGAAAGAGTAAATCGTCTTAACTCGCGACTTGTCCTAAGATCGATTTCACCAAAGTTAAGACGATTTCAACACGTCATAACTTCCATAACAACGCGGCTAAACTCGTCTTAACTGAAGATCGGTTCGAGGTTCATCTTATCTCACGTGCGTTAATCTATTTATTGTCTGGAAACCATTGCATTATCTTCTCGTTTTAGACAAAACGAAAAAGAAACAAATTTAAACATTTAAACAAAAATATATAGTTTTAAAAACAAATTATTTATACGCCAACAACTAGTAGACTCTGTCGTATAAAACGTTCAGAACTACCGTAGGTGATTGTATTGCGCAGACTAGTTTGCGCGTTTCATTCCAACGATTGTTCACTCTAGCGGTAAAAACAAACACGAAACAGCTATCAAATTGGTAGTTGCGATGCGTCTTTCATAAGATGGGTTTATTGACTCGTCCTAATTCCTAAGATAAGACGAGTTTTGTAAAATCGGCCGATAGACATTCAGACAATATTTGAGCTGAACTTCGCTTTTGTTGAAAAACAAATGAATTGAGTATAACGAGGAAACGTGTTGAAATAGAAACACAGTGGTCCGCTAAATCCGTGTCCTGAAAATATTCACATTTTATGACTATACGAAGCTGTATGGGAACATGATGAAAATAATTAATATATCTTACTTCAACTAAGTCGTACGTACTAGTTAGCTGAATGGAAACATTTTTTTCTTCACTATGTCCCCAATACAGCTTCGTACAGACTATATATCTAGGGTGACGCGGGAGCGTCACGCCCAACGGGTTCGCCCGGCTGGGAGTGGCAGCGCCGCGGCACCCTTACTTTGCCAGTGCACCGATTTTGCGTTAATTTTATTCTTTCTTTCTTCTTCAGTCCGACTGGAATAACTCGCGATCGCTCCACGGAATCGAAAAGAACCCAATAACGAAAATGATCAGGAGATCAAGGGCATGAGTTCTATTGGGACAGAATTTTGATTTTCGACTTCTCAGAGGGGGTTGTCATACGAATCTGACCATCTGACAATGACAACAAAAAAAAGTGAAAATGAATTTCCTCAGTTCGACGACAGAGGGGGTTGTCATACGAATCTGACCATCTGACCAACCACTGACCTCAACACCTGGACAGATCATTGTCCATATTCTGCTGTGCTAACACTTGAAGTCGGCGCGAACTGGAAGTGCAACATGGCGTCACTGCTGTGAGCCAATGAAATGTCCAGTTGTAGAGGTCAGTGGATTTACCAACCAACTGAACTCTACACCTGGACATTTCATTGGCTCACAGCAGTGACGCCATGTTGCACTTCTCTGCATGCCGACTTCAAAATGAAACAATGGATGATCTGTCCATGTATAGAGGTCAGTGGTTGCAACTGACATGTGAATGAATTTCCTCAGTTTGACGACAGAGGGGGTTGTCATACGAATCTGACCATCTGACATGTGAGGGTGACGCGGGAGCGTCACACCCAACGGGTTCGCCCGGCTGGGAGTGGCAGCGCCGCGGCACCCTTACTTTGCCAGTGAACCGATTTTGCGTTAATTTTATTCTTCTTTTTTTCTTCTTCAGTCCGACTGGAATAACTCGCGATCGCTCCACGTAATCGAAAAGAACCCATATAACGAAAATGATCAGGAGATCAAGGGCATGAGTTATATTGGGACAGAATTTTGATTTTCGACTTCTCAGAGGGGGTTGTCATACGCATCTGACCATCTGACATGTGAATTTCCTCAGTTCGACGAAAACGGCACTAAAAGCATATGTGAATGAATGCATTCCTAAGTGAAACTCGGTGCAAGAATGTGTGATATTTCTTGCGTTTTTGTGAGTTTCGGGCGTTTTAGCATTTGCTAGTGTCAGTGCGCATGTACTGCGCAATTGTGCGGCGTTGTTTGCAAGTGTGCGCTGCGCAAATGCCGCCAAAACGCTTGCGCACACAACCACAAATTTCAGCTCTGGTAATAATTTTCGCTGTCTGAATCGCTTCAAATTATCGGCAATTTCGGTCAGTTCTGTGTTTCTGTCTAACTTTCTTGCTTCTGCCACAATTTTGTTTCATTTCCTGCTGAAAATTGTCAAACTATTTCGCTTTTTTGCAGCAGTCACAGTGTGCCCTTTGTAGTGAAGCACAACGGCAACTTGACGCTGGGCAATATCATCACAATCGCAGACGTTCGCCGATGACAACGACGACGCCGACTCGCAGGAGGGGGGTGGGGGGGAGGTTAAAAAAAGTAACAAAACACCCGAAATAACGAAGCTAAAACGTATTTTGGCTTCAAAAGTGACCAATTTAGACAATTAAGACAGAAACAACGAAGTAGCAGCTGCTATTGACTAGTGCTATCTCCTCACAGGGTAGGAGCTAATGGGTATACGGAGAACAATGTAATGGTGTACAGTACTATATAGTATATACATACTAGTAGCCCGTAGGTCTGTGGCAAGACGCAACACCGTAGGTCTGACGGCAAAGTAGGCTGATTGGTTTATTTAGAGTCGGGTAGGTTAGTGGCTCGACTAACTGTAACGGGTGGTTCTGTTCTGTGTGGGAACAACGTGTACCGAGGTGTCAACTTGCATCTATACTCAACAACCGTTTGCTGTTTGTTCGCACATCGGCAAACTTACATTGTGTTTTTTTGCAGGTTTCCTTCGCTCAAACAAAACACAAAACTAACAAAAATAATGGCGCGCAGTGCGGCCGACAAGCGACGGCCACCCAAGGCGTCGCCGCGTCGCCGACTGCGTCGCAAACCCTACGGGGCGCGGGAGAGTGAGCTGCCACTCGTCGACAGCAGCCAGTCGCAGTACACTAGCGACGCGCACGAGATACAAGCGCACATGCCCAAGTCGCCCTGCGGCGACAACACCGGGCCGCAGGCGGCGCATCGCGCGCGGGCGCACTCGTGCTCGCGCGATAGGGCGCATAAGATCAATCGGCGTCGGCGCAGTCACTCCGCGCAGCCACGCGACGACACGCGTCCGGCCCAGCACGTGCAGCTGCTCGATCTACACGCAGTTCATGCACATATGGCTGGACGCGCGTCGCGACCGCATGGCGCGCATTCCGCATCGAAAGCGACGCCCCGAGTTCCATGCGCCGGCGCCGCTCACCATCACCAAGCGAGAGAGTGAGCTGACACTCTGCAACAACAGCCCGCCGCAGTACAAGGGCACCTCACTGCCGCACAAACAGAAGTGTGCCGGCAAGTGCAGCCAGCTGCCCTCCGAGTAGACTTGATCCAAGTCGGGATTATGTGGGATCATTGCTCATGGTCATCCACACTGTGCGCCTCGCGTCACGTCCACGCTTATCAGTAGCGCGCCCTCATGCGCCACCCATGCTCATGTGTGGTTCAGAAATCCCGACTTGACGGATGTGCCACACGTTTGTACACAACCTATGGGCTCATCTACCGAAAACGGTAGCGGCCAATCAAATTGCAGAATTGTATAAATTAGCATATATCTGTAATAATATGAACTTTGACCCAGTTGTGTGACGGACATACGTGAACATTGTGATGTACAATGTACATACACATGTGCATAGTGTACATTATGTGTAAATGTACAAACGGTTTAATAGTCTTGCTATCGTGTACATTGTCCGGCCGTTAAGTTTGCACTATACCATACTCTAACTAAATAAACGAAGTATGGACGCAGTTATTTAATTTGAAAAAGGCATCTAGTGACAGTACTGCCTACCATTCCTCCATAGTCCGTTAGCGGTCTAGCGAGTCCGTACCGATTGGCGGACTTATTTGGCATACATCGCCATAACCATGTGATGCGTATGCAAATAATTTATGAATAACTACATATCACCGCGGGGGGTTTGATTGGCCGATCCGTCAAGTCGGATTTACTGCACTGACATGATGACATCGCGTTGATGCCGATAGCGGAACGACAACCAGATGACGGCGCCTTTTTTCTAAGGCCAACAAAGCACATAACTATTCGGCCGGATTGACGAAAGCAAATTGGTAGTCTTAACTCCATGGTAAGTCCGACTTGGGTCAAGTCTTCCCCTCCGAGGACATTTGCGCGCGCCTCTACGCGGCATACGAGAAAATGCGCCGACTGCGCACGCACAAGCGGCGTATCGCCCGCCTCTTCAAAGAGGATAGGCAGTGGTGGGCGCACACGGGCGTCAAAGCGCTGCTGCCGGCGAGTACACAAAAAACTCCACATCTGGGCAATCGGTCGGGGGAAGGCGCTCGCTCGACTATAAACAAAAAACCCCGGACGCCAGATGGGGAGTTAGTCGAGCGATTGGGTGAGGGACTGCACCCGATGATCCCGAGCCAAAAGCGCGCATGCAAACTTCTTACTGTTCAAACACAAGCTACTAAATAAAAGGAAGTGGACAAGTCAAAGGTAAAATGCTCTGAGAGCATAATAAAAGGGCCAACGGGTTTCCAGTTAAAGTAAAATGCTGTGCGAGCATTCCAGCTAAAGTAAAATGCTGTCTCAGCACTGCACTCGCGTCAAAAAGGAAGTGGACAAGAGAATGCCAACGGGTTTTACCTCTTACCCCCCCAACAAGCGCAGACCGAGCGAAAGGTCAGCAGGTGTGGGCCACTAGTTCGGTGTGGGCGGGTCGAAACCGTTGCCCTCCCACCGAGCAGTAGATGTTAACTGGTTAGCACCGTACCGTAATCACTGCATTTATTTGCATACACTAATGCTGGTGGGTCATCGTAAGATAGCCATTACGGCTTGGATGGAGTTCAATTTTGGTTTTGCGTTGCTATAAAGAGTACTATCACCAATGTTCGATATACGCTGCGCGCTCTCTTGCACTGACGACACTGTCTGAGAGGTCCTAGGTGCCGCTATGCACGCTCTTCTACTCTGGCGCATACTAGCTACGCCCATAATTCTAACCTACACCCTCCAGCTAGCCCAAGACACTTGACAGCCTTCGCTCCGCTTTGCATGCACATCTGCGCCGGCGTACTTTCAGCATCTGTCAGCTACACCTAATACATGAGCGCCTGTGCCTGCATATGGTTGCACTTCATACACTGCAACAGGTCATCACGTCAGTTGACAATGACAATTCTACTTAGCACCGCCTTCTTTCTCCGCCTTTAGACCACCGTACGTAGCTGTGCCTTGCGCGCATTTGTCTCACAAACGCTCGCAAATACACAGCGAACGCACGCTTTCTCTAATTCATCCGACACGTGTGCCGGATTCCAAAAAAACCGATGTCACCTTGCTTCAATACTCAACAACTTTTGCACGGAAACATGTGAGCGCCAACAGCAGCATACTTACTACTTGATACACAGCGCGCACAGAGCGGGTAAGAAGTGAACTTCACCGTGGGCCCACAGCGCGCGTCGAGATTATCCGTTAATAAGCCCATTATAAGCTTATTTATAAGCTCGTGCTCATCCGCCCTATCGCGCGAGCACGAGTTATTGTTTACGCGCCGTCCATTTCGTGCCAGTTATTCAGCTACGTGACCACCGACCGCGTTACATAGCCGGTGATCACCTTCCCACTCTCTTGCGTTGCGGCCTTCTCTCTCTCGCAAAGAGTGCAGCGCTTTCCCCTCCAATGCGTGTGTCTCTCTCTCATTGGCTCATTGAGTCGGTGCTTTAGACTACCCGATTGTGAGTCCATGCTGCTATGGGAGGAGGGGGCGAGGTGGGAGGGCAACGGTTTCGACCCGCCCACACCGAACTAGTGGCCCACACCTGCTGACCTTTCGCTCGGTCTGCGCTTGTTGGGGGGGTAAGAGGTAAAACCCGTTGGCATTCTCTTGTCCACTTCCTTTTTGACGCGAGTGCAGTGCTGAGACAGCATTTTACTTTAGCTGGAATGCTCGCACAGCATTTTACTTTAACTGGAAACCCGTTGGCCCTTTTATTATGCTCTCAGAGCATTTTACCTTTGACTTTAACTATAGTGCATGTGCTGTGGCGATGCGTTTCTGGGGAATAAAAAGTAATTGTTAAAAGTCTCCTCTTCGACGAATGATTATTAATACCACTGAATGTAAACGTTTTGGTTTCAGGAGTTCGTCGGTAACACTGATGGCAACACCCCGGTCACCAACCTGTTCGATGTGAATGTTGTGGTGAAGGTAGTGCGCATTGAGCCTACTGCCTGGGCGATTCATAATGCTGCTTTGCGGTTCGAGTTGCTTGGATGTCGACTTGATTAGTTCTGCTGAAGCTTGTATAAGCGCTGTTCGTAGGCGCTGAGAAAATTTTCCTAAGAAACCAAAACAAAAAAATGACATTAATTTTGGAAAAAATTGAGAACCGCCAGCATATTATTAGACCTAAACACAGGGCTAAAAAGAAATGTTATATTCTGTAAATAAAAAATATCGCATACAACAAAAAAATGTGCTAGAATGTGTTGCTTTTGCTGAAAATATTATCTTTTGTATTGAACGTAGGGATTTTGGTATAAATTCCAGTGGCATAAATCTATATCGGCGAGTGAAGGTTGGGGTAACTAAAAATTTACGGCCGTGGAAATTCTAAAATCGGGGAATTGGAGGGGGTGGGGGGGGGGACGGGACGGACACCAGATAACGCTATAGAAAAATGTTCATGACACAAAAGGTACGTCATCTAAGGCAATATTGCGCAGTAACTTACACAACAGTGGTGCATTTAAACCATTTGGAGTGTTCTTTGTAATACAGGTGAAGGGTAGACACTTTTTTGTATTGTTACTCCCGAAATCTGGAGGATGATCCGAAAGCGGGGGGTAGCATACTCTTCCCTGGAAGTTAGGCCCACAGTGAAACAATTTAAAAGTCTGGTATTTGGTGTCACTAAAATACAAATTGCAATATCATCATACAATTATTTAGTTGTACAGTGCGGAGTCTCGTAATAGAATGTATATGTTTTCTATGCTATTTTAAACATTTTTCATTCAAAATCACCAACTATCGGATTAAATTTCGTTCAGAGAAATACACAAAATCACACACTTTTACTAAACAAATTAAGTCATTTGACATTTAATTGCAATTTTGTTGTCACTCTATTTAAACATTGTCTCGCGAATAATTCGTCACCACAGTCTCAAGGCCGGTTCATACTCTGCGCGAAAGCAAACGCGAACGCGAATTTGTGACGTCAGGGGGAGTTTTCGCGATGCGAAATCGCAAAAGTTGAACACATTTCAACTTGGGCGAATGTTCGCAGCAAATGTTTCGTGGCGTCAAATTCGTATCGCAATCGCTTTTGCGTGAAGTATGAACCGGCCTTCAGCTGTTGCTAAAAGGCAAACATCCACGGGTCGAATTTGTATGATATCAATCAATTCCAAACTTATGTGAAATAAATTAGTCTCATGTGTGCTATACTCACGCACATATCAGACTAATTCATTTAACATAAGTTTGAAATTGATTTGTGAATGCTGTCTTTGTGCAATAGTTTCAACGATTTTGATCAAAGGGTGACCAAACGTTGAAATTGAACCACACAATACTAAATTGGTTTGGAAAAACGTATGATTGTTTTAATAATGTCAAATTCGTTTAAGCTGTTGCCGAAAGGCAGCATTTACAGATCAAATTCGTCTTAATATCAATCAATTTCAAACTTATGTTAAATAAATTAGTCTGATACTTATATATACTTAGATCTGCGTGATATATATATCGTTTTGATTCTAATTGGCAAGGTGGGTCAATTTCTTTGTTCACTTTGAAATATATTCAAATTTACCTAGTTGGTTTTCCATGTGTATCCTCATTGAGTGACCCCCACAATGTCGCTTTCCAGGTTGTATCGTAAAATTGGGCGTGATCCCTGGTCACACGGTATTCAGGTGTTTATGACTTCTGACTAGCGCCCTCGAACAAACATACTAACAATTTGGGAGACTGCTAAACATAGGGTAAAATAGATTAGTTGGTAGAACGCCGGTCCGGTATTTCGGAGGTCGCAAGTTCGAGTCCCGCCTTGCCAATTTCTTTGTTCACTTTGAACTTTCTGCAATTAAGTGTATGTATATTAAAATGCGTGTTAATAAAAGGTTATGGGTCGATTGTCGTGTTCCTGTGTAATCATTAATCATGTGTTTCAAAATAGGATTTGAAATAGAAATGATTGGAGGAAACAATAAACAGGTGCTTACATAATCACAATGTTTAGCTTCACATTAATGACATGTGAATGATCTATTCAGTATTGCCGGACATTTTGGGCACACTTATTCTATTTCTAAAAGTTAACTTTGATGTAATCGTTTATTTTTACTCAGCCTATTTTTTTTAACACAAAATATAAATTTGGGGGATGTGTGTAGCAAGGCGGGGGTAACTATAGAGATTGGTGAATTAAAGTAGCTTGCTGCCACCTGCCTTGGATGCTTACACCCGGTCTTAAAATACTCCAGAGACACTTCCATATACCATACAAGTGCCAAACCCTTTCCCCAAAACGAAACGACAGATTCCAGGAGCTGGCTCCCAGACTATATCACAAGAACGCCACCAACAAAGAAAAGGTATAGGTATAAGTATAAACGATTACGCTAAAATATTGAAATAAAATTCATTCAAAAGATTTCGCACGCTTTTAATACCAAACCAGTTTAGTCATTTATCATTTAATTTCAACGTTTGGTCACCCTTTTTAAGCACCAGGTTGAGAATATCATTACAAACTGCAGTTTAAATGGATTATATAAGAACTGTCTATTATTGTTATTAAATAAGAGGACCCACAAATTTGGTCGAAATAAGATCTTCTTCAGAGACAACATAAAACAAATCTTGTTAAGTTCGAAATATTAGGCCCTTTTAACTCATTGGATTCCTATATTTCAGGTTATTCGAGCCAGTTGGCAGTTTGCAGCAGTTTTAATCTTGTTCATATTATTATTATTATTAATTAAATTCCAACTTATGTTCATTATAAAATTAGGCTGTTGTTTGCTTGAGTCAAGAACACATCAGACTAATTTATTTAACGTAAGTTTGAGATTGATTGATTTGTATATGATGACGAATTATATCTCTGAATGCTGCCGTTCGGCAACAGCTTGAGACGAATTGGATCTGTAAGGACGAACATTCCCGAGACAATGTTAAAATAGAGTGATCCAAACGTTGAAATTGTATAATAAATGACTAAATTGGTTTAGTAAAAGTGTGTGAATTTTAAATTGAATGTGAGAGTTGAATGTGTGAAATAGAACGTTTGAAATGTTTCTTAAAAAGACGGGAAAACCTATAGTTTGGCCCAGTAGACAAGACCCGGAAGTGAATGAAAGTAGTGCAATGTTTATTTCTTTCTGGGCTAAGCTGACACTTTTCCCCTACTCGGTGTGACACGTTCTGGCTAAAACGCTACCTAAACAAAAAGACTCTAAGTGAATCTAAACCGCAATATTTGGGCCATCATTGTCGCTGCTTGATCGATTTTTCACATCCATTGTCAAGATTTCAAGGGAACAAAAATATCCATTCTTTCTAATGCTATGAGATTTATTGAGTCAATTTATTCAGCGGTACGAGCTACCAAATTGGATACGCGAAAGCTTTGCCCTGTCTGGTCTCAGTGTTGCGTAACCAAACAATGAATTAAAGGTTGGGTTAAATAAGGGCGTTTTTAATACCAAGTACGTTGGACATCGAATTCATTTGCTGCTACACGTTCTTGCGCGTCAGGTGTGTTTCTGCTAACTCCCCCAAAGTGTATCTTCCAGTGATGATGATCCGTACACATTTTTAAGTAGAAACACTTTTGAAGATAATGTCGTGTCACCCTCAAGTACTGACTCGCCAATTTGTTTCGATGATGATTTAAACCAGTATTTTCGGACATATCCGATGAGGATTTTTCCTCCAAGGAGGATTTTTACCAAAAGTGGCAGATTCAGGGGTGAGAAAAATCCTTCACTTACGGATGATTTGGACGTCATGTAAAAGATCAGAAAATGATGGAAAATAACAATGAAGTTAACAATACATTTTTTTCTCTCATAATTTGGCTTATATTTTAGCCGTCGGTGTACCTGGCAAGGGCAGACCGAGCTATCCAAAACTGTTTAATGTCCTTTTTTTTACAGGATTCTAAAAATATAATAGTTTACTTACATATCAATTATATTTAACACCTGATTAACACCGAGTAGAATATGAAGAAATCCAAGCTAAAAATTGACAAACGCATGTCCAAGACGTGCATTGTTATCGGGCGGAAGGTTTGTTTATCCTTTACAAAGAATGACGTCAAGGCGAGTTTGCGCGTTGTCTTATATCCCATCCTTTTGCTAAACCCTGAACGGTTTCCTTATCACGTGTCAAACCAGACTCGGAACAAATTGTTCTTTATGTTCTGTTAATTGTCTGCCGTTTTGCCACACGGGTATACGGCATGACTAATTGAGTTGGTATACGGCATGACGAATTGAGTTTTCTAGCGAATGTGTACAGTACATGTACGTGTATATCCCTTTCAGTACCAAGGCATATTTTGTCACTATGCTTAGGTTACCAGAGTAATGCGTATGATATTATACAAATATTGACTGCTTTGAGTGGTATAGTAAAACTAGCCTCCCGAGGTGATCCATGGAGCATTCTATTTTCCCGAGGCGAAGCCGAGGGATAATAGAATGCTCCATGGATCACCGAGGGAGGCTAGTTTTACTATACCGCGAAATAAAGCAGTCAATATTTGTTTTATAACACCTCACAGATTCTGCACAATTTAAGTGTCCTGAAAGTATAGTAATGACAAAAAATCTCCAAAATATACGTCTCTCGATCATACGTGTACTTTGTTGCCTTGATGAACGGGTGCGAAGGTGATAGAGCAATGTTTACGCAATGCACCGAAACACACGTCTGGGTTTCAGTCACGCTTTCGTTGCTATGCCGCATAGTTCGTGTGTTGCTATGCGCATAGTCCTTTTTGCGTGGTATAATTACACAATTTACACGTGGTATAGTCTTTTTGGATAGCGCAAGTAAGAAATAGCAAAAATAGCAAGTGACACGTGCCGCGCTCTCGGCCAATCAAGACACAGAATCTGTGAGTGAGGTGTTATAAGACCAGTTAGTGGCCAAGCACTTTTTTGCCAAGTTTTAGTGTATAGTGCCCTCGCAAGGTAAAGTAAAGAAAGGCCACTCTTCTTAGATGGTGTTGAATCATAATTTACTGAGTAAAGGATCGCGCGGGTCACACGCAGCGTTCCAGCGCTCCCGAGTTTTTAGCAATTTTAAACTGTTTCTGCTGTCATGTCTTCTGTGCCATTTGTTTTCGCCAGTCTGTAAGTGTTTGTGAACGTTGCTGTCTCCAATTTTAACTACAGTCTTCGAGAAATTGCGAAGGATTTCGACTTTTGAATGATTCTAGGTATGAATGAGAATAACATGTTTCACGCTATGCACAACGTTGTGTTAGCATTGAGTATAATCAACAGCCTCGCTGGTACCCAGCATTTTGACCCTGTACAATCAACGCATCAAAGCTGTGACTTGGGACCAACCAAAGATGGCTGCAACCACTCCCTTAATCTGCCACCGAATGAACCACTGTATCACCGGCGAAGATATTCACGTTCAGATATCTTAAGCCTCAGACCAAGCCCGGACGATGAGTTAAGTAAACTACCAAGCAACGTGTGGAACACTTTGAAGTCTCTGAACCTCTGCAACAGCAAGAAAAAACGGACTAAACGTGGTAAGCGTGGTGGAGTGAAGCACCAATATGCCTTCACACAAAGAATATACGTTATTATTTCACCATGTAGAACACAACGGCCTCGGGTTATACCGTCCTGCCCTCTACAACGGAACCTCAACAATCTCATTTTTGTTAAAACTGTAAACCAGAAATCAACAACCAGCCGATCCAGCACACTTCCATCATTTGCCCTTTTAAACGCCAGATCACTTGTTAAAAGAACTGATGAATTGTCAACGATTCTGAATATTAATAAAATAGACATTGCAGCAGTCTCTGAAACCTGGTTTCCAGTTAACATTGACACCAGCCATTTTGACATCCAAGGTTTTAACTTGTATAGCAGACCAAGGAAACACAAGAGAGGAGGGGGTGTTGCCCTCTATTTACGGGAGAGCATACAAACAATAAATCTGCAGAACATTAACGTACCGGATGAACTTGAAGTCCAATGGATTTGGGCGCGACCCCCACGTCTACCAAGAACAGTTGCTGGGCTTTTAGTTGCCGTACTTTATCATCCACCAGCATCACCACACGAAGACTTACTTATTGAACACCTTGTTACAACACTGGACACGCTTCAAATAAAATACCCATCGTCTGGTATAGCCATCCTTGGTGACTTTAACAAACTCGACACTGATACCATCAGTCGGTTAACTGGCTTGGTCCAGGTTGTTAATGCTCCTACAAGAGGACAAGCCATTCTCGACAAGATCCTAACTAATTTAAAGAGTCACTACAACGTTCCCCAGATAACTTCACCCATCGGTTTGAGTGACCATAGCACGGTCCTGTGGCTTCCTTTGAACTATTCTCACAAATCTAATGCCATCCAACGCCGGACTGTTCGACCTCTTAGAGACTCGGATAAACGTGAGTTTGGACAGTGGATCACAAATTTCGACTGGAATGTTGTCATCTCAGCCCCAACAACAAGCACTAAAGTAGAAGAATTTTACCAATCTCTGCAGAATGCCTTGGATAAGTACTTTCCTACTCGTACTATCACTATTCACAACAGTGATAAGCCGTGGATGACTCCTGAGATTAAAACTCTTATTGTTAAACGACAAAAGGCTTTTAACTGTGGTAAATTAAATCTATGGAAATTACTTCGTAATAAGATCATTATAGACTTATCAAGATAGCCAGGTCTGCATTTTTCAGCACTAGTGTTTCAAAGCTTAGAATTAGTAACCCTAGGCAGTGGCACAAACAAATAAAGAAAATGACAGGTGTTAAGTATAAGCAAGGTGTTACTCTACCTGGTACCTCAACTGCAGAGATTGCTAACAAAATAAACAAACAATTTACCTCTATTGCAGCTGATATTTCTACCCTAGATCTCGATAATTTACCTGCTTACTTACCGTCTGTATCATCGGTCCCAACTGTAACACCTCAAAAGGTTTTTAACAAGTTGAAAAAGGTCAAGTTAGGTAAATCTGGGGGGCCAGACTGCCTTCCGCCACGCATAATTAAAGAGTTTGCTTATGAGTTATGTTTTCCTTTGGCCAATATTTTTAATTGTTCTCTCTGTGAAGGTGTAGTACCTGAAATTTGGAAAAAGGCTTTTGTTGTACCGGTCCCTAAGACTAATCATCCAACCATTGATACTCTGCGCCCCATCTCACTCACTTGTATTTTCTCTAAGGTGTTCGAAGAGTTTGTTGTGGAATGGATCCTTAGTGACATACAGTCTCTCATTGACAAATTTCAATTTGGTTCTTTGAAAGGATCCTCTACATCCCACTGTTTGGTAAAACTCCTGGACGATATACATTGTGTTCTTGATAAACCAAATAATTCTGCTGTGTTGATAGCCACCGATTTTAGTAAGGCATTTGATAGAGTTGACCACAATATAGTTATTAATAAATTTATTAAGCTTGGGGTTAGAACTTCCTTAATACCTTGGCTTTGTGGATTTCTATCGGACCGTCTCCAGGCTGTTAGATATAAGGGTGATATTTCTGATTGGGAGAGATTGCATGCTGGAGTTCCCCAAGGAACAAAAATTGGGCCCATTGCCTTTTTAGTAATGATCAATGATTTTGTCCCTGATTTCCCAACGGTCAAACACTACAAATATGTCGATGACCTGACTTTAAGTCAGACCCTCTCTAATCCTAACGAGAGCTCCAACATGCAAAATGTGCTTGATGACCTAAATCAATGGACTGATCTGAATAAAATGAAACTTAATCCCGCCAAATGCCAGTATATGAATATTAGTTTTCAACGTAACCAACCTGATCCACCCACCTTTGATATTTTAGATTCTCAAATTAATCAAAATGATTGTTTGAAATTGTTGGGTATTTATATACAGAGTAATTTGAAGTGGGATTCCCAAGTGAACAACATTTGTAGTAATTTTAACCGCAGACTTTTCTTTTTACGCCAGCTTAAACGTTGTTTTATTTCTGTCAAGGATCTGTTAAATGTGTATGTTATGTATGTCCGACCCACTATCGAATACGCCTGTCCAGTCTGGTACTCTGGACTTACTAAAACACAACTCATAACCCTTGAAAGGTTACAAAAAAGGGCTTTTCGTATCATTCTGGCTGGTCAGCCAAATACACCAACATCATATGTGGAAATATGTCAACTGTTCAGCTTGCCTACAATCACTGATAGACTGAGTCATTTATTTGTCAATTTTGGTAAGACATTGTTTGAATCTAAAAATTACAGGCACTGGCTCCCACCAAACAAAAATAACAACTTGAGGAATGCCAACAAAATGTGCCCCCCAAAATGTAGGACTGGTCGTTACAAAAATAGTTGCATCCCATCCCTTGTCCAAGCACTCAACAATAGCTCTTGATTGTTGTTCACTCAGTTGATATGCCTTCTGTCCCCAAACAAATTGTTTTCCTTAATGGTTTTTCTGTAATTTTTAACATTATTATTTTTTATGAATTTCTGTATTTTAAACTCAATTCAGCTTGTAGCTGCGACGTTTGAATGTGTTTTAATAAACAGATAATAAAAAAAAAAAAAAAAAAAAAAAAAAAAAAAGCCCATGTGGTTGAATAGTCCGAAGACGATTCATCCAGACTTTCTCCCGGCTGAGGCGGACTGAGTCTTTCCGATGGCCAAGTGATTCTATGCCCTGAAGAATCATATCAGAAATGCAATGGTTAGGCTGGTTAAAGTGATGTCCTACAGGGGTATCCAGTTTCTTGGTGTTGACAGTCGATCGATGACCGTAGTAACGCCTTTTTAGGGCATTTTTGGTCTCTCCGACATACTGAACTCCACAAAACCTGCAAGAGATGAGATATATGACATTAGATGTACTGCAAGTGATGTTACCAATAATTCTATGCTGGATGGGGGGAGATGCATCCAAGCTGGGAACTTCGGCTCGAACAATTTTGAGGGCGTCTATAGGCCAATACAGGGCTGTCGGGGATGGCCCGGACAAGGCGATCTGAAGTGTGGAGAATGTGATGGCTGTCGTTGGTGATTTTGCGAAGGGAAGGGAGACTGGGGTGAAAGGTAGTCACCAGGGGGATCATGGGTTTGGCATTAGCCTGGGGGGCCTTTACCTTTAGAGCCAAATTTCTGGGTACGGCTTTGGCTCTGGCACGTTGAACTTGGCGGGAACTGTGACCCCTGGCAACCAAGTTGTTCTTCAGTATCTGTGAATGGCGGGAGAAATCATAGTCGTTAGAACAAATTCTTTTGAGTCTGAGGGCTTGACTAAATGCTATACCAGTCTTACAATGCCTAGGGTGACAGCTGGAGGAGTGGAGATACTGGTGTGTGTCTGTGGGTTTAGAATACAGATCAGTGGTTATTAAGTTGTCCTCCTTGCGAATGGTGACATCCAGGAAGTGGGCCTGATGATGTGAGTACTCTGATGTGAAAAATATAATAGTTTACTTACATATCAATTATATTTAACACCTGATTAACACCGAGTAGAATATGAAGAAATCCAAGCTAAAAATTGACAAACGCGTGTCCAAGACGTGCATTGTTATCGGGCGGAAGGTTTGTTTATCCTTTACAAAGAATGACGTCAAGGCGAGTTTGCGCGTTGTCTTATATCCCATCCTTTTGCTAAACCCTGAACGGTTTCCTTATCACGTGTCAAACCAGACTCGGAACAAATTGTTCTTTATGTTCTGTTAATTGTCTGCCGTTTTGCCACACGGGTATACGGCATGACTAATTGAGTTGGTATACGGCATGACGAATTGAGTTTTCTAGCGAATGTGTACAGTACATGTACGTGTATATCCCTTTCAGCACCAAGGCATATGTTGTCACTATGCTTAGGTTACCAGAGTAATGCGTATGATATTATACAAATATTGACTGCTTTGAGTGGTATAGTAAAACTAGCCTCCCGAGGTGATCCATGGAGCATTCTATTTTCCCGAGGCGAAGCCGAGGGATAATAGAATGCTCCATGGATCACCGAGGGAGGCTAGTTTTACTATACCGCGAAATAAAGCAGTCAATATTTGTTTTATAACACCTCACTCACAGATTCTGCACAATTTAAGTGTCCTGAAAGTATAGTAATGACAAAAAATCTCCAAAATATACGTCTCTCGATCATACGTGTACTTTGTTGCCTTGATGAACGGGTGCGAAGGTGATAGAGCAATGTTTACGCAATGCACTGAAACACACGTCTGGGTTTCAGTCACGCTTTCGTTGCTATGCCGCATAGTTCGTGTGTTGCTATGCGCATAGTCCTTTTTGCGTGGTATAGTCTTTTTGGATAGCGCAAGTAAAAAATAGCAAAAATAGCAAGTGACACGTGCCGCGCTCTCGGCCAATCAAGACACAGAATCTGTGAGTGAGGTGTTATAAGACCAGTTAGTGGCCAAGCACTTTTTTGCCAAGTTTTAGTGTATAGTGCCCTCGCAAGGTAAAGTAAAGAAAGGCCACTCTTCTTAGATGGTGTTGAATCATAATGGATCGACAGTACCCCCAAAGCAATGACTATTAGATTAATTAAAACAACAACATTGGCATGTGAGAAGTGTTTTGGAAGGGGTGGAAAGGATTCCATATCTCACCCCCCCCCCCCCCCACACTTTTTGTCCTTAATATGACTTGACAACTACCAAGAAGTGTAAATCTGATGAATAAACACTAATTTAGGAGTGAGAAAATGTCAAGCTTTTCTTTGAAAATACTTTGATTTTACTTAGATAGGCCTACATAGATTTTATTCAAAATAAGGAAATCCGGACTATGAAGGTAATTGCACAAACATACAAAATGGGTACACTATGGATGCAGTTAAACGTTCAAATGAAGGCGGCCATGTACAATGTCGAGCAGCGGGCGGACCTTGGAGAGTTTGTCAGGGGGAGCATCACCTGGTTGAGCTCTGTTGTTGGCAAACTCGACGAATCGAAGGATCGCAGTGAATCAATTGCGAGACATGGTCGCCGAATACAGGGGACTTCGCAGAACTTCGGACCTGGACCAGTGCATGCTGTAGAGAGGCCTTTTGTTGATACCCATGCACAGAAGCAAGGCCACGAATGCCATAATTTCAGGAACAGTAGTTGGAGTCCAGGTAGGCTGATGAATGGCCACATCTATACACATTGTTTGGTCAGCATAGCGATTGGTCTCATTCACTATCAACTCCCACACTGCTTGGCAGAAGAAGAGCTGAAGGATTTGCATGGGCGACAGGTGACTGAAATCTCCCGTAAAGCCAGTCTCTTCACTGAATTTCATCGGTGGGCTCTTGCTATAAAAGGTGCTTGCTTGATTTCATCCATACCTGAAATAGGAACATTCAGAAAGGTTAATTGGACACTATTCATTTCATGGCCAACCATCTTTGGAAATTGCTAAACAATATCAGTTTTGTTAAAACAGAACAGCACACCAGGTGCCCTGATTTTACAGGATGCTCGAGACCATTCTTGACTGTCAAATATGGTCATTCATTAAATGAAGTATTTTTTTCTTGTTTTGTTGTTGTTGTTGTTGTTGTTGTTGTTGTTGATTGTTTTTATTTATTTTTTTGGCGGGGGGGGGGGTGGTCGCAAATGTTGTATTACCTTTAATGAAAAACTGTTCTTACAATGCTGTTTGTGGATGCTCGTATCCAGTGTTCCCACTGAAATAAGTCTCCTTTTTTAATAAAATAAAATCTCATGAAATAAAATCTCCTTTTTAAAGATAATTATATAAAAATAGATACAAATTTACAATCAATAGAAAGTTAAGAATATCTAAACAAAAAAACATGTTTCAAAAAACAAAAAAAAATAAAAAAATTCTTTTCTTTTTTTCAAATTTTCATAACATTTCTAATTGGATTCCCTCGGATTATGCAATGCAAACTGAAACGTTCAGTGCTTTTAATGGTTTTTCCTGCAAAATGTCATCAAAAAGCAAAGGTTACATTACAGTAGCCTAAGAATGTTGGATGCGAAACATTTCGAGAATAGCCAAGTTGAACGGTGTGTTTTTAGTAACCTTCCTACCTGTAATTTGGCTTTCCAGACGAAGTTGAAGAGGCTTATGTTGCCTCTTCATCACTTTCCTCAGATGTTGCTACAGAAGATTCATCATCGGACATATCTGAACCTCTATCTGCAAAGATTTCCTCCAAAATCTTGGAAGCGTTTTTGGCCATGATGGCAGCTAAGTGGCGTTGGACGCAAACTGCTAGTGATCGCATGCACGAGCGCGTCCTTTTGAACCAGTTTGAAACCCAAAGCAATAATAAACCTCACAGCTGCCAAAAGTGAGGGCGCTGTTGACATTTAAGTTGCAAGCAATATCGGCTTGTGCCAACAGAGAACGCTGGTCACGTAACGACTATTATAATAAATAATATTATAATAGTTGCGAACGTCCATGCAACTTTGAGCCCAGGTGGCGCGCTCGGTACTGATAGGGTTACAATGTGCGGTGCTTGTATATAGCGCTTTATCACCAATGGGTTCAAAGCGCTTAACATTATTACCCAGGGTCATTGGGCCTATGAAACATTCCAAATACCATCTCAGCTCCCTAGGGAGCATACAGCTCGATGCTGCCATTTCGGGGTAAAGCAGCTACATTTAACCACAATACACACCTCTGCCCTCACAGGTACCAATTTACTCCTGGGTGAAGAGGGCAATTAGTGACAAAAAGCCTTACCCAAGGGCACATGCACCATAGTCCCAGGCCGGACTCGAACCCACAACTTGTAGCTTTACCTACAGATTACAAACTAAATGCTCCAGACCACGAGGCCACGGCCCTTTTGAAAGAAAATTGCAATTGTAATATCCAATGGTGCATATACAACCTCAAAGGTAATTTACAACAATTACTTTTGCTGTAATTTTCAGAAATGAATGTATTTTTTATTTGGGGTGGGGTTAGTGTGTTGCATCAAATAACACTGACTTGTGCGACGTTTTGGGTTTGCATTGAGGCTAAGAAAAGTTCAATAAAACCAAATAGCCGAGAAAACCTATACAGGTTGAGTTGTTTCCCCTCAAGTGCACGACGTAGGGTATTATGTTGGGTACAACGAATTCTTCGGACTACACCATGGGGATCCCATGAATTTAAAAGGCATAGAGTAATTTGTTTTACGCCAACTGACTCTGGTCACGTTTTGTTTTCTAAAGGTTCGTTGTTTACACGTTTGTGTAATAGACCAACCTTGATTGCTACTGGGGAGTCTGTGTTTGTTACTAGAAACCGTGTACGTTTGTTTACGCGGTGCCGTGCTGTTTCATATCGATCGGTGACTGTTTACAAACGAGATGGTATTCATTGTTCAGTTTCAAAGTGATATTTTCGTTAGTTTCAAGACGGTGTTTTGCTTTAGCTAGAAACTGTATTTACCAGCGAATGCACATCGGCTGTTACGTTGCCCGTTATAGCGTTAGCTCCACCCATGCTGTAATCTTGCGCCAATAAGAAATATTGCTACTTTTCTCGCAAGTGCAGGCTCGTTCTTGATGTTTACTCCGATGAGGATTTATATCAAAAGTGGCAGATTCAGAGGTGAAGAAAATCCTCCACTCACGTATGATTTTGACGTATTGTAAAAGATCAAAAAATGATGAAAAATAACAATGAAGGTAACAATACATTTTTTGTGTCTCAAAATTTGGCTTATATTTTAGTCGGCGGTGTATCTGGCAAGGGCAGACCGAGCTATCAAAAAACTGTTTACGGTCCGGTTTTTTTTTACAGGATTCTAAAATATAATAGTTTATTTACATATCAATTATAAAATAAACAAATGCTGATTAACACCGAGTAGAATATGAAGAGATCCAAGCTAAAAATTGACAAACGCGTGTCCAAGACGTGCATTGTTATCGGGCGGAAGGTTTGTTTATCCTTTACAAAGAATGACGTCAAGGCGAGTTTGCGCATGCGCGAGCGAAACATCGCGTTGGCTTATAACCCCAGCCTGTTGCTAAACCCTGAACGGCTTCATTATCACGTGTCAAACCAGACTCGAAACAAATGGTTCTTTAAGTTCTGTTAAACGCACTGATCTCTACAAACTGGATAGGCCGAGCGGCTCTGCACGTGAAGCCATTGGCGGCCATATTGTGATATTAAAAACATTGCAGGCGTACACACGTTTGTATAGCGCACGACCGAGAAAACTCATTTAATATCACAGGAAACGAAGTTAACGTCGCAAAAACGATCCAGTTTGATTAGGAAAATTAAGTTAAACATAATAACACCCAATAATGAGATGTATACGCCAAGTTTGAATATTAAAAAGCCCTAGTTTCGGGAAAAGATATGAGACCAACATTTTGTTTTAACATTTCCAACATCATAACCTTATGCACAAACCATAGGAAAAGGAAAAACAAGGTTTTTTGGATCAAGGAAATTCTTAAATTTTTGGGTTTAATTTTATATCCAGACACTAAAAAGTGCCAGTTTTATAATAAAATAAATTAGAAAATGTTAGTGCGCGCACGTGCGATTACTGCATTGTTTTGAATATCCCAACATGGCCGCCGGTGACTTCACGGCTTGCTATCCCATCAATGTACGATCGACCTATCCAGTTTGTAGAGATCAGTGGTTAAACGTCTGCCGTTTTGCCACCCGGGTATACGGCATGACTAATTGAGTTGGTATACGGCATGACTAATCGAGTTTTTTTAGCGAAATGTATACAGTACATGTATATAATGTGCGGTGCTTGTATATAGCGCTTTATTACCAACGGTCGTGCAAGACGTGCATTGTTATTGGGCGGAAGGTTTGTTTATCTTTTACAAAGAATGACGTCAAGGCGAGTTTGCGCATGCGCGAGCGAAACATCGCGTTGGCTTGTACCCCATCCTTCTGCTAAACCCTGAACGGCTTCATTATCACGTGTCAAATCAGACTCGGAACAAATGGTTTTTTATGTTCTGTTAAACGTCTGCCGTTTTGCCACACGGGTGGGTACGGCAGGACTAATTGAGATGGTATACAGCATGACTATTTTTGTTAGCGAATGTATACAGTACATGTACGTGTTGTACGTGTATTTGTATATAT
The DNA here is from genome assembly GCA_037893245.1 of Crossaster papposus. NCBI lineage: Eukaryota > Metazoa > Echinodermata > Asteroidea > Velatida > Solasteridae > Crossaster > Crossaster papposus. Next base: position 1,325,628 of record JBAIAA010000459.1, read on the forward strand.
TTGTATGTGCGGTGTTTGTATATAGCGCTTTATCACCAACGGTCTCAAAGCGCTTAACATTATTACCCCGGGTCATTGGGCCCATGAAACATTATAAATACCATCTCAGCTCCCTGGCGAGTATACAGCTCGATGCTGCTATTTCGGCGCAAAGCAGCTAAATTCAACCACAATAACCACCTCTGCCAACACAGGTACCCATTTACTCCTGGGTTAAGAGAAGCAATGAGTGACAATTATTGTGCCATGCCCAAGGACACACGCACAATAGTCCCAGGCCGGACTCGAACCCACAACCTGTAGCTTTACCTACAGATTACAAAATCAATGCTGCAGACAACGAGGCCACTACACTTTTAAAAGAAAATTGCAATTGTAATATCCAATGGTGCATATACAACCTCGAAGGTAATTTACAACAATTTCTTTTGCTGTGATTTTCCTAAGAATTTTCAAGAAAACCAAATAGCCGAGAAAACCTATACAAGTTGAGTATTTCCCCTCAAGTGCATGACGTTGGGTATCATGTTGGGTGCAACGAATTCTTCTGACTACACCGTGGAGATCCCATGAATTTAAAAGGCATAGAGTAATTTGTTTCACGCCAACTGACTTGTTTCCTTCATTGCACCATCTTTTATCATTTCGATCCTCTGGGTACGTTTCGTTTTCTAAAGTTTCGTTGTTTACACGTTTGTGTAATTGCCTAGACCAACCTTGATTGCTAATGAGGGGTCTGTGTTTATTACTAGAAGCCGTGTCCGTTTGTACGCGGTGCCGCGCTGTTTCGTATCGATTCGTGACTGTTTACAAACGAGATGGTATTCATTGTTCAGTTTCAAAGTAATATTTTCGTTAGTTTCAAGACGGTGTTTTGCTTTAGCTAGAAACTGTAATTACCAGCGAATGCTCATTGGCTGTTACGTTGCCCGCTTCCAGCGTTAGCTTCACCCATGCTGTAATCTTGCGCCAATAAGAAATGTTTGTACTTTCCTCGCAAGTGCAGGCTCGTTCTTGATTTTTACTCCGATGAGGATTTATACCAAAAGTGGCAGATTCAGAGGTGAAGAAAATATTCCACTCACGTATGATTTGGACGTCTTGTAAAAGATCAGAAAATGATGTAAAAAAACAATGAAGATAACAATACATTTGTTTTCTCTTTCAAAATTTGGCTTATATTTTAGCCGTCGGTGTATCTGGCAAGAGCAGACCGGGCTAAGAGAAGAGAAGCAAAGAGTGACAAAGTGCATTGCCCAAGGGCACACGCACCATAGTCCCAGGCCGGACTCGAACCCACAATTTGTAGCTTTACCTACAGATTACAAATTATATGCTCCAGACCACGAGGCCACGGCCCTTTTGAAAGAAAATTGCAATTGTAATATCCAATGGTGCATACACAACCTCGAAGGTAATTTACAACAATTGCTTTTGCTGTAATTTTCAGAAATGAATGTACTTTTTATTTGTATTTTATTTATTTTATTTTATTTTTATTTGTTTGTTGGGGGGGGGAGGGGGGAGGGCGGGGTTAGTGTGTTGCATCAAATAACACTGACTTGTTAGACGTTTTTGGTTCGCGTCGAGGCTGTAAAATTCAAGAAAACCAAATAGCCGAGAAAACCTATACAGGTTGAGTCTTCTCCCCTTAAGTGCATGACGTAGGGTATCATGTTGGGTACAACGAATTCTTCTGACTACACCGTGGGGATCCCATGAATTTAAAAGGCATAGAGTAATTTGTTTCACGCCAACTGACTTGTTGCCTTCATTGCACCATCTTTTATCATTTCGGTCCTCTGGGTACGTTTCGTTTTCTAAAGTTTCGTTGTTTACACGTTTGTGTAATTGCCTAGACCAACCTTGATTGCTAATGAGGAGTATGTGTTTCTTATTAGAAGCCGTGTCCGTTTGTACGCAGTGCCGCGCTGTTTTGTATCGATTCGTGACTGTTTACAAACGAGATGGTATTCATTGTTCAGTTTACATTGTTAGTTTCAAGACGGTGTTTTGCTTTAGCTAGAAACTGTAATTACCGGGAAATGCTCATTGGCTGCTACGTTGCCCGCTTCTAGCGTTAACTCCACCCATGCTGTAATCTTGCGCCAATAAGAAATGTTTGTACTTTCCTCGCAAGTGCAGGCTCGTTCTTGATTTTTACTCCGATGAGGATTTATACCAAAAGTGGCAGATTCAGAGGTGAAGAAAATATTCCACTCACGCATGATTTGGACGTCTTGTAAAAGATCAGAAAATGATGTAAAAAAACAATGAAGATAACAATACATTTGTTTTCTCTTTCAAAATTTGGCTTATATTTTAGCCGTCGGTGTATCTGGCAAGAGCAGACCGGGCTAAGAGAAGAGAAGCAAAGAGTGACAAAGTGCATTGCCCAAGGGCACACGCACCATAGTCCCAGGCCGGACTCGAACCCACAACTTGTAGCTTTACCTACAGATTTCAAATCATATGCTCCAGATCACGAGGCCACGGCCCTTTTGAAAGAAAATTGCAATTGTAATATCCAATGGTGCATATACAACCTCGAAGGTAATTTACAACAATTCGGGCGATTCACAATGCAGTGCGCCACCAAGCGTTTGACTCAAAAGAGCCACTTTTAAACTTTACGGTCGACTTCTTCCGTATATCATACTGTAGTGAAATATATATTCTTCATTGTTCACGCGAGGTACAACACAAACATAAATGTATCTGGAAGCGTCGTTGATTAAAACATTGTTATTTGCAGAAAAAAAATTGAACTTTAATCGTGCGCGTCCAAAAAGACGTAAAAAATGATGAGTTCATGCAAAATGAATACCGTTTTTCAAACTGATGCCGACTTTTCCCCATGATGCACTGCGGGTATAGCAGTATTTGCGCCTCCAACGGCAGCTTCTATGTATTGTGAATCGCTCGAATTGCTTTTGCTGTAATTTTCAGAAATGAATGTACTTTTTATTTGTATTTTATTTATTTGTATTTTTTTTTTTGGGGGGGGTGGGAGGGCGGGGTTAGTGTGTTGCATCAAATAACACTGACTTGTTAGACGTTTTTGGTTCGCGTCGAGGCTGTAAAATTCAAGAAAACCAAATAGCCGAGAAAACCTATACAGGTTGAGTCTTCTCCCCTTAAGTACATGACGTAGGGTATCATGTTGGGTACAACGAATTCTTTTGACTACACCGTGGGGATCCCATGAATTTAAAAGGCATAGAATAATTTGTTTCACGCCAACTGGCTTGTTGCCTTTATTGCACCATCTTTTATCATTTCGACCCTCTGGGTACGTTTTGTTTTCTAAAGGTTCGTTGTTTACACGTTTGTGTAATTGCCTAGACCAACCTTGATTGCTAATGAGGAGTCTGTGTTTCTTACTAGAAGCCGTGTCCGTTTGAACGCGGTGCCGCGCTGTTTCGTATCGATTCGTGACTGTTTGCAAACGAGATGGTATTCATTGTTCAGTTTACATTGTTAGTTTCGAGACGGTGTTTTGCTTTAGCTAGAAACTGTAATTACCGGGAAATGCTCATTGGCTGCTACGTTGCCCGCTTCTAGCGTTAGCTCCACCCATGCTGTAATCTTGCGCCAATTATAAATGTCTCTATTTTCCTCGCAAGTGCAGGATCGTTCTTGATTGGATGTATAGGTTGGCTATGACGTCAGCCTGGTCTGTGGTCTGCGGCTGCTTAGCTGACGTGGCAAACTACGTACGTTTGAGCACTAGCAGATATACGATGAACGCTAACGAAGTGTTCAGCATTTCGTCTACCAGAGACGGTTTCGAGCTATACGAAACGATATCTCTTTTCTGTCAGTCTGATCGTCGTTCAGTGCTCTACATCCGTAGCTGCCTATTAAAGTCGCATTGGTGTATCGATCGTTGAAGTCGCTGATGAATACATCCAAAACGATATCTCTATCTTTGCATTAATCGGGCAAAGCTTCGGTTTAGTTTAAAGTTGAGGCGCTTCCCAATTGTTGTCGAGTTATAAACGTGCGTATAGTACTAGTAGCACTTTAGTTGGCGTTGGCGTGTGAGTCGTTGATAATTACATCCTAGCGGATTGGTGCTCAGAATTCACCTAAATCTTGGAGAATGGACGGAGCAGCAGTTTTGGTGCTGATGCTGTCAACAATGGCAGGTAAGATGTATTATCTGTCACATGTGGTATTTCCTCGAATCCTTGACCTGTTTGTGAGCATTTGTAGACAATCTCAATCAGGATCAGGTACGGAGGGTATTGTTATTATTAATTCTATCTGGTAATGAAAGTAAGGATTCCCCCAAAAGCGCCTATGGCACTGTAGCTCGCAAGCTGAAGAAACCTGTAGAGAGAAGACAATGAGAAGAAGATACAGTTTTGGAGGTGAGAGAAAAACCCACGGAATCAGGCAGGGACTTAAAACCCAATTCACATTGACCCAGGCCGGATTCGAGCTCTGGTCACAGCAGTGGAAGGCGAGGAAAGAACCTCTACGCCAATCTGATTCCTCTCAATTTGTTGTGTGTGAACTTTTCGTTTCCAAAGCAATATTCATCAAAAATCAATTTAAAGGTAGGATACACATTAGTAATTCATTTTTTCGGAACAATTACTGGATATCTAGCCCAGTCATTTTGCTAGATGCCTGGAATAATTATTTACTTTCAAATATTTCTTAATAATTCTGTAGTAAAATTGTTCGATATCTGTAAAGCGGATAATTTACCCAAAGATGATCGCATTGTTAACAGTGTTGTAAGTCTCGAGACCCGGGCCGATATTCATAAAAGCCTGCTAAGCCTATAGTTGGCTGCTAAAATGGCCCCTAGTTGACAGCTAAGCCTAGTTGGAAGCTAAGTGATATTTATAAAACCTTGCTAAGCTTATGGTTTTCTAAGTTGGCTGCTATTTGGTGTTAATGTTAGAGTTGATCTGGGGTGTCTCTAAGTCACTAGTTCGCAAAATATCCTCACCCAGCATAAGGCTAGATTCTCCACAACCAATAGAACATTGGATACCTAACAATAAAGCTTTCAAAACACAAATCTGAATCCAAGAATCATGTCATCCAATGTAAATATCCCGTAACAAATGATTTAGTTCTAAAACATTTTTCTTCTTGCGATTGGTGTTGACATCTTTCTGCTTACTCTCAAGAACGTCTTCTAATATATCAAACCTTTCCGCTATAAATACGGTTTTTTTCATCACTATAATTAACTTTAAGTTTTTTCCCTTTACCATGTTTACCTTCCACATCGCCATGCTTTTGTAGATTTCAATGCACACATTATGTCTCAGATTTACTGCTGTTCATCAAGCCATTTGACCGATCCACAAATCACTATACCCTATTGACATGCAAATTCACATTTTCCAGTTTTTGTTTGTTTGACAAACTGCCTAATGTTCCAGCTGCGTGCTTAAAATAACTAGCTGCTAACTAGCTGGCAACATTCTTAGCACGGTTTTATGAATCCAAAATTAGTTGGGAACCACCGAGCAGATAAGTACGGATTTAGCAGGCTGCTAAGGCCTAGTTGGCTGCCAAGTTAGCAGGCTTGTATGAATATCGGCCCAATATGCACCAAACATGTCCTACATGCTTGTCGTAAAATAAGGAATTTAGGACAGCCCAAAGACATGTAGTGACTGCGGTTGCACCAAAAAGCTTTTAGGCTTAGCCTAAAATGCACACCTTACGACACGTCGTAAGACAATATTATAGTGTGTAATTGTATGGGGAGCTAGGTATATTGTATATTGAGGGATTTGTCCCTCAGAATAGCAGCAAAGAATCAAAAATGGCTTATTTCCTTTCTTTGTTCCCCCGGGGGGGAGGGGGGGGGGGGGGCGTAGGGAAACAATAGTCAAGAGAGTGTCACAGTATGGGTGACTAAGGGGAGGGGGAGTCTGTCGGTCTCATGTCTTGCTGGGTATATAATTACTTGGGGGCAGGTGAAGAGATCTCCGGTGGCTAATCTCTGCCAAGAACCTAAATTAACGTGCAAGAGTGTGCAGTAGGCCAAACCTGACAGGCCTATACATTTCAAGTGGATACCTCATTATTCCATTTTGCGTACCAACGGTTCTGAATAGGAGGTCGGCAATAACAATGAACTCTGCACTGGATAAAATAATTCTATGGCAGAAATATATAGACCGCCCATTTTGAAGGGCCTAGGTGGTACCTCTTCTTAATAAATTAATAGCCTAATCCCGGTGGTTGAATTGATTGTAATGATAAATAGTGGTGTATTAGAAATGGCCGGGAAAAAATGATTTTCTCCTAACCTGAATTGATGAGGCAACTGACATTATTGACGCCATAGTGTGCATTGGCAATATATGGTGTGAAATGTAAAAATGCACTAGATGTACATGTATATATTGAGAGACGGCAAATATGACAGAATTTTTATAAGAATTCTACAACGGCGATATCATTCATGATCAAAATGAATGAAAGCAAAAATGATCGACTTCTACAAGAATGGACAACATTCAAGACAACTTTCTACCCCCTTCTGATAAGGATATAAACCCCTTCTCGGGCCTGGTATCTCCGTATCGAGCAAACATCTTCAAAATAGTACCCCTTTCTTTGATTTTTTGGGGAAGCTATCTTAACATTGACCCTCAATGTTACATTTTTAGGGGATTTAACATCTGAGTTTTGCTTTCCGCAATTTATATGGCGATTACTTCTCTAATTCTTCGCCTCAGCTGTGTGGCGGTTCGCCTCCCGTACAACTCCCTGACGCATTCAGGCAGACGGTGGATGTTCTGGCGGATGTGGGCCAGGATCCCGACATAGTTGTTTCTGTGTTGTTGATAACCTTCACGGAGGAGTGTTATCTCCTCCAGGCCCACACAATCTACCAATTGCCTCCGTCCCAATTATGATGTAAAAAACTTATTATTTAAACTGCGACGTGTATTATTCAACTACTACCAAATAACGCACTAAAACTAGGCCTATATACATAGTCTAAAATTCATGAGATAACAACAATTATTGTCACTCAATTCAATTTGAATAGCCGGATTTTCCACTGTCCACAACCCCACATTTCTTATGTCATAACATAGGATTAGTGCTAGGTACACTATTATTTCTACTCTACATCAATGATAATACTGATGGGGTGCAGTCGGAGATACGTCTTTTTGCAGATGACTGCATAGTCTACAGGGAAATGCAAAGCCCCACTGATTGTACCAAATTGCAGGAAGATATAGACAGTCTTCATAAATGGACTGCTAAATGGCAAATGCAGTTTACTGTCAAGAAACATTATACACATGGAAACAAAAAAATGAAGATCCAACATGCACAGGCACATACACGTTTGTTTATGGTGTAAATCGAGGAGTTTCCTTTGTTCCTCTCGAAAATTTCCTTTGTTTGTACCCAAACTTTTTTCCGACGGCTCTCATTGGTTTTGTACACGAATCTCAATCGAGGTCGTCCTCGATTCTAACCCTAACCCCAATTCACCTTCGTGTCGCCAGGTATGTGTCCTCCATTTACACCATAAACAAACGCAACTACACACTAAATGACCAATTATTGGAAAAAGTTGATCAACATCAGTATTTGGGAGTCTATCTTTCTCATAAATCCAAATGGAACTGCCAATAGTATCACATGGTTAAGAAAGCTAATCAAATATTAGGGATGTAAGAAGGGTGAAGCAGTACTCCAAATCAGCAAAAACAACAGCATATCTTGCTTTTTTTCGTCCACATCTTTAGTACGCATTGACCGTCTGTGATCCGTTTGAGGCAAAATATGTCAACCAACCTGAGATGGTCCAAAGGCGTGCAACACGCTTTGTTTGCAATGGGTACACTGGGATAAACAGTGACTAAGATAGTAACCAGCTTGGAATGGGATACTTTACAACAGAGACGCGAAGCAGCCAGATTAATCTTGATGAAGAAAATTCATATGGGGACATCAGCCGTTTCAAAAACCATCATTCACTCAGCACCAACAAGGACTCGTAGATCCATAACTTGCAACGTGTACCAGTGTGACAGAATAGGACAAGTTTGTATAAGAATCCCACAACGGCGATATCATTCATGATCAAAATGAATGAAAGCAAACATTATCGACTTCTACAAGAATGGACAACGTTCAAGACAACTTTCTACCCCCTTCTGATAAGGATATTAACCCCATCTCGGGCCTGGTATCTCCGTGTCGAGCATACATCTTTAAAATAGTACCCCTTTCTTTAAATTTATTGGGAAGCTATCTTAACATTGACCCTCAATGTTCAATTTCTAGGGGATTTCACACCCGAGTTTTGCTTTCAAAACCCCCCTTCTCCTGAGACAATCGGAACGTGCATGTGGCCCTTTAGTTACTTGAGTGGGGTGGGGGGGGGGGGAATACACGTACTTAATCTGCAATTTATATGCCGATTACGTCTCTAATTCTTCGCCTCCGCTGTGTGGCGGTTCGCCTCCCGTACAGCTCCCTGACGCATTCAGGCAGACGGTGGATGTTCTGGCGGATGTGGGCCATGATCCTGACATAGTTGTTTCTGTGTTGTTGATAACCTTCACGCCGGAGTGTTATCTCCTCCAGGCACACACCCACCCTACCAATTGCCTCCGCCCCAATTATGATGTAAAATACTTATTATTTAAACTGCAATGTGTATTATTCAACTACTTAGGTAATAACGGTGCGAGAACCCGGTTATTACTGCGTGGTAATGACCGGGTTGGGGGATGACCGCTGGTAATGGATCAACCCGAAGGCAAAATACGTCAACCAACCTGAGATGGTCCAAAGGCGTGCAACACGCTTTGTTTGGGATAAACAGTGACTAAGATAGTAACCAACTTGGAATGGGATACTTTACAACAGAGACGCGAAGCAGCCAGATTAATCTTGATAAAGAAAATTCATATGGGGACATCAGCCGTTTAAAAAAACATCATTCACTCAGTACCAACAAGGACTCGTAGATCCATAACTTGCAACGTGTACCAGTGTGACAGAATAGGACAAGTTTGTATAAGAATCCCACAACGGCGATATCATTCATGATCAAAATGAATGAAAGCAAAAATGATGGACTTCTACAAGAATGGGCAACGTCCAAGACAACTTTCTACTCCCTTCTGATAAGGATATTAACCTCATCTCGGGCCTGGTATCTCCGTATCGAGCATACATCTTCAAAATAGTACCCCTTTCTTTGATTTTTTGGGAAGCTATCTTAAAATTGACCCTCAATGTTCAATTTCTAGGGGATTTTACACCCGAGTTTTGCTTTCAAAACACCCCCTCCTCCTGAGACAATCGGAACGTGCATGCGACCCTTTAGTTACTTGAGTGGGGTGGGGGGGGGGGGGGGGGGGTATACATGTACTTAATCTTTTCTATATCTTCCTCATGCAATACTATTAATAGAGTTCATAAACCGAAAGAAAAGGAAAAAGACAACAATGATTTGGTGAACATGTTGGGATGGTAGAGCACTGGAACTCGCTCATTTTATTTGTATACATTGTATAGACAAACCCTGGAATCTGGGTACATTTTAAACACAACTGCGTGTGTTACCAGAGTTACAATCTCTTATAGTATATGGATATATTTATATCAGTTGGACACACAGGTCCTAATTGCCAATAGGTTTGGAAGGAATGATGGTAAACAAATCTATACACAATACAACGCCAAAAAACAGGAAATTGTCTCGATATAGAAAGTGAATAAGGCAGGGCGATCGGTGCCACGGTCCTGCATTTCTGCAGGCACTCGGAGGCCACGAAAAACCTCTTATTTTTAAGAGGAAACGTGGTTGCATCCTAGGACACCGATCGAGGGTGCACTCCCTGTTCCCCGCGGTTAGTCATTATTATTAATACCGTTAATACTATTAATTATGGGCTTAATTCGGGCGGGAGGGAGGGCAAGCGAGGTTCGAACGCTTAGACCGAGAAGAAAGGCATTGAATGCAATGCCCGCTTTTATAAGCTAAGAGCATTGGGGCGTAACGAAAACGTTATGTAACGGCTCTATTGAGCCCACCTGTCGTTCGATACCGAAAAGAAATGGCATTTTCTTCCTACGTTCCTACGTCAGAAAATTAATTTCTTTTCTATATCTTCCTCATGCAATACTATTAATAGAGTTCATAAACCGAAAGAAAAGGAAAAAGACAACAATGATTTGGTGAACATGTTGGGATGGTAGAGCACTGGAACTCGCTCATGAGAAACGCCAAAGAAAGGGAACTTATTAGATTGGCCGTCAAATTGGGTGTTGTTTTTTGTTTTGTTTTTGACTAAACAGTCTTGTTCGATTGCCAAATAATTTTGGAACACAATTCAGTATTTCATTCGGTACTCAATCGACTGATAATGCAAAGCTAAAAATCAGCTTGACGTCTTACAAATTGCGTCAACAGGAAACAATTTAATGTTTCCTCTTGGGGCCAAATTTAGTATTTGCATGCACTAATAAAGTGATACTTGACTAAACAGACTCGTTTGATTGCCAAATACTTTTGGAACACAATTCAGGATGTCCATTCGGTACTCAATCGACCGATAATGCAAAGCTACAAATCAGCTTGACGTCTTACAAATTGCGTCTCAACAGGAAACAATGTTTCCTCTTGGGGCCAAGTTCAGTATTTGCATGCAATAATCAAGTGATACTCGACTAAACCATGGAGCAGTTGCTCCATGACTAAACAGACTTGTTTGATTGCCAAATAATTTTGGAACACAATTCAATGTCACTCGGTACTCAATCGACCGATAATGCAAAGCTAAAATCAGCCTGACCGTCTTACAAATTGCGTGTCGATGGAAAACAAAGTTTTCTCTTTGGGGCCAAGTTCAGTATTTGCATGCACTAATCAAGTGATACTCGATTTTCAATAATCGAGATCAAAGGTTAAGGATTCCGTTTAAATTTACGGGGTGTGCTAATACAATTAAATATGGGAGTCAAATTGCCGTGTTGGGTGCGATTCATCTGGTGATAAATTAGCCTATTGACTTACGAATTACATAATAACAAAACTATTTTGTCTTGGCGGTGGTCGACTTTTCGGCTTTGCGAAGATGTTTCTCGTCTTCAGAGTCTTCAGTAAGATTGTCGGCGACATGTTCCTTGAAGGTACAACAGCCATGAGGGGATCTGTCGGGAAACTTGACGAGCTTTCGTTGTTTCTTTACCAGATCCAAAGCTTCAGTAAGGCTGTCCTTGGCAGAAGGGTGGTCGTCGTCCTCCGTAGACCCAATGCAGATTCGGTGAAGTCTTTAACTTCTCATAGTGCTCAAATTGTTCGCGGTTGTCGTCGCTCTTGATCGAGAGGCGTCGAATTCTCCGACGGTTTCTGTTTCCTATTGGTTGGAGCTATCTTATTTTGGGGATAATTGATTGCCGACAATATGTTGCTATTGCTGGTCTGTTAATCGTCGAACATCATGGACTTAATAGGAGTATGCCCTAAAGTGTTATCGCAAAGGTACAGTAAATAGAAAGTACATGTACATATATCGGCAAGACGTACGAATCCTATGGTTTTTCTAAAGTGGTTTATTCATACGAATAATCCATACATTTACACGTCACTTAAGTGAACATATATACAAGAATAAAAGAATACAACTTTTTAAGACACGAATAGAATCTCTTTAAATTAAAACGTTCACGAAAATCACCTTATCTGCTTTACTTAAACTGTACCCACCACCAAGTAAACTATTCAGAAAAACTGACTTTATGTAGAAAACTCTATACCCACCACAAAAAAAAACCAATACAGAATCTCTTTCGCAAAAAAACAACTTATCTGCTTTACTTAAACTTTACCCACCACCCAGAAAACTAACTTAAACTTTACCCACCACCCAGAAAACTATTTGAACAAGATAACAGTTCAGTTCTTTCTCGTTTTCCCTTCTTTGATTGTCCACCTTACAAGATAACAGTTCAGTTTTTTCTCGTTTTCCCTTCTTTGATTGTCCACCTTCTGTCGTACTCGTCCGGGGAGTGCCCCCGTTTACTACTCGCGGTACTGGTAATGCTGGCCGCGCTGGCGACGGAGACGACTGACGTGTTGGACCCGGAGTCCGAACCCGAGTCCGAACCCGAGTCCGTACCCGAGTCCGAACCCGAGTCCGAACCCGAGTCCCCATCCGTGGCCTCAGATTTGCCGTGGAACACCTCAGCCGCTTCCTGGGCCAGTTGGTCCTCCAGCCCGTCGAAGGGGTTAGATGTTCCAACCGTTTTTGCCCACTCCAGCGTGCGCGAAATGGCAGCGGTGTGACGGTGGGGCGACTTGGCGGCATGGAGGTTGGGCGACTTGGCGGCGTGGAGGTTGGGCGACTTGGCGGCGTGGAGGTCGGGCGACTTGGCGGCGTGGAGGTCGGGCGACTTGGCGGCGTGGAGGTCGGGCGACTTGGTAGATCGGTGCTCACTTGGGGTCCTAGGTTCTTCTTCCGTGTCAGCTAGCTTGGCTTTCTTAAATTCCTCGATAGAGTTTTTGAGTAGATTATAGTCCTTCTGCTTTATAGCTACCTTTATGTCCTTACGGATACGTTTGGCTTTCTCCCTAGCTGCTTTTCCCGCCTCCTCAGCAGCTTTTTTTACAGTTGCATCCTTTGCAGAGGCCCTGGCGTTTGTCTCGCCGGGTGGGATGACCAGCGTAGGGGTGTCAGATCGACCTGCTTTACCTCCGGCAGGCGGGGGGAAAGACATCGTTGCTAGTGGTGTCGCATTGGGGGTGTCTTGGTGCGGTTTTCTCACTTGGTTGGCGTAGGAGTTCTTGCACCCGCGCGACGTGTGTCCCTCCCCGCCGCACTGCCGACAGCGGAGCGGTCGATTGCACTCGGCGATGCGATGCCCGGGATCGCCGCAGTTAAAGCAGGCCATGGTGGGGCATTGGGCTGCCTTGTGTCCCGGTCCTCCGCACCGCCGGTGTGGACGGTAATTCTGTCCCCCGGTAAAATTGTCCGGGGGGACAGAATTACCTAGGTAAAAGTGTCCCCCTAGAGCCGTTAATTCCGTCCCCCTCCAGTTTATTCTGTCCCCTCTCTAGGTAATTTTGTCCCCCAATGTTCCACACATAAGTGGTTATTTTGATGTTATTTCAATGTAAAGCCCACATGGTATTTATTATTTGGACTTCTGTTCCCTTCATCGATTTATCAAAATAAAAATAAAAATATAAATAACTGTATTAATTAAATCAACCGATCTACGTTTCTGCGCGAAAGGGAAAATAGCAGTAATCAGTATTTTCAGACTTCTTGCACGCGTACAAATTCTGTATACCCAGCACGAATGTGGCAGCACTTTTGACCACCTGTAATTTGTAGTACGTTACACATCCTACAGTCTGCCACAAATGATGCACCATGAAGAGGTGAACCTGTACTACACTGGTTGTTGCGTCTAGTGGGTGCTAGACTTGTGACGTTGCACGGGACAATTTTACCAGGGGGACACGTTTAACGTTGGGCAGGGAGACAGAATTACCTGGAGGGGGACAGAAATACCTAGGTAAATGTGTTCCCCCGGGACAGATTTACCGGGTCACGGCCTGGTAAGTGTGTCCGGGGGGACACATTTACCAGGGGGGACAGAATTACCTTTCACACCGGCACGTCTCCTGCTGACCAGGGTATTGGATGGCTAATTGAAAACCACCGATGCGTAGGTGGGATGGGATGTCCCGCTTCAGCTCCATTCTGGCGTGACGATGGCCGTTCTGCCACAGGGGGTGTAGCTTCCAGTACCCACGCCGGATGCCGTGGACGGTCCCATAGTTGGATAGCGCTGTGATGATGGCTCTGTCGTCTAACTCGAAGGGGCGTTCTTAATCTTGACAAAAACAACTTTCTTGTAGGCGGGGATAACTTCTACAGCTCGCTCGTTGATAATTAGGCCGTTGTTTGATAGCTTGTCACGCGCTTCTGTGGTTTTGGCTGTCACACACCATCGTAAATCCGAAAGCTGCTGGACGCATGCCACCCCTGTTTCACCCATGGTCTTGCCGATGACATCGCCTACCGTCGTGTAGCTGCAGTTCTCCTCTAGATGGAGGAACGCCGTCAGATCCCGCTTCAGGTCCATGTTGAAGTTGTTGAGTGTGGGGTTTTGGTCTTAAAACCCCACACCAGGTAAGTAGTCGCAACATACACTGCGGATGGTTTTTCTAAAGTGGTTTATTCATACGAATAATCCATACATTTACACGTCACTTAAGTGAACATATATACAAGAATAAAAGAATACAACTTTTTAAGACACGAATAGAATCTCTTTAAATTAAAACGTTCACGAAAATCACCTTATCTGCTTTACTTAAACTGTACCCACCACCAAGTAAACTATTCAGAAAAACTGACTTTATGTAGAAAACTCTATACCCACCACCAACAAAAACACAATACAGAATCTCTTTCGCAAAAAAACCCAACTTATCTGCTTTATTTAAACTTTGCCCACCACCCAGAAAACTAACTTAAACTTTACCCACCACCCAGAAAACTATTTGAACAAATAACAGTTCAATTCTTTCTCGTTTTCCCTTCTTTGATTGTCCACCTTACAAGATAACAGTTCAGTTCTTTCTCGTTTCCCCTTCTTTGATTGTCCACCTTCTGTCGTACTCGTCCGGGGAGTGCCCCCGTTTACTACTCGCGGTACTGGTAATGCTGGCCGCGCTGGCGACGGAGACGACTGACGTGTTGGACCCGGAGTCCGAACCCGAGTCCGAACCCGAGTCCGAACCCGAGTCCGAACCCGAGTCCGAACCCGAGTCCGAACCCGAGTCCGAACCCGAGTCCCCATCCGTGGCCTCAGATTTGCCGTGGAACACCTCAGCCGCTTCCTTGGCCAGTTGGTCCTCCAGCCCGTCGAAGGGGTTAGATGGTCCAACCGTTTTTGCCCACTCCAGCGTGCGCGAAATGGCAGCGGTGTGACGGTGGGGCGACTTGGCGGCGTGGAGGTTGGGCGACTTGGCGGCGTGGAGGTTGGGCGACTTGGCGGCGTGGAGGTTTGGGCGACTTGGCGGCGTGGAGGTTGGGCGACTTGGCGGCGTGGAGGTTGGGCGACTTGGCGGGGTGGAGGTTGGGCGACTTGGCGGGGTGGAGGTTGGGCGACTTGGCGGGGTGGAGGTTGGGCGACTTGGCGGGGTGGAGGTTGGGCGACTTGGCGGCGTGGAGGTTGGGCGACTTGGCGGCGTGGAGGTTGGGCGACTTGGCGGCGTGGAGGTTGGGCGACTTGGCGGCGTGGAGGTTGGGGACTTGGCGGCGTGGAGGTCGGGCGACTTGGTGGATCGGTGCTCACTTGGGGTCCTAGGTTCTCCTTCCGTGTCAGCTAGCTTGGCTTTCTTAAATTCCTCGATAGAGTTTTTGAGTAGATTATGGTCCTTCTGCTTTATAGCTACCTTTATGTCCTTACGGATACGCTCACGCTCAAGTTTGGCTTTCTCCCTAGCTGCTTTTCCTGCCTCCTCAGCAGCTTTTTTTGCAGTTGCATCCTTTGCAGAGACCCTGGCGTTTGTCTCACCGGGTGGGATGACCAGCGTAGGGGTGTCAGATCGACCGGCTTTACCTCCGGCAGGCGGGGGGAAAGACATCGTTGCTAGTGGTGTCGCATTGGGGGTGTCTTGGTGCGGTTTTCTCACTTGGTTGGCGTAGGAGTTCTTGCACCCGCGCGACGTGTGTCCCTCCCCGCCGCACTGCCGACAGCGGAGCGGTCGATTGCACTCGGCGATGCGATGCCCGGGATCGCCGCAGTTAAAGCAGGCCATGGTGGGGCATTGGGCTGCCTTGTGTCCCGGTCCTCCGCACCGCCGGCACGTCTCCTGCTGACCAGGGTATTGGATGGCTAATTGAAAACCACCGATGCGTAGGTAGGATGGGATGTCCCGCTTCAGCTCCGATCTGGCGTGACGATGGCCGTTCTGCCACAGGGGGTGTAGCTGCCAGTACCCACGCCGGATGCCGTGGACGGTCCCATAGTTGGATAGCGCTGTGATGATGGCTCTGTCGTCTAACTCGAAGGGGGCGTTCTTAATCTTGACAAAAACAACTTTCTTGTAGGCGGGGATAACTTATACAGCTCGCTCGTTGATAATTAGGCCGTCGTTTGATAGCTTGTCACGCGCTTCTGTGGTTTTGGCTGTCACACACCATCGTAAATCCGAAAGCTGCTGGACGCATGCCACCCCTGTTTCACCCATGGTCTTGCCGATGACATCGCCTACCGTCGTGTAGCTGCAGTTCTCCTCTAGATGGAGGAACGCCGTCAGACCCCGCTTCAGGTCCATGTTGAAGTTGTTGAGTGTGGGGTTTTGGTCTTAAAACCCCACACCAGGTAAGTAGTCGCAACAGATACTGTGGATGGTTTTTCTAAAGTGGTTTATTCATACGAATAATCCATACATTTACACGTCACTTAAGTGAACATATATACAAGAATAAAAGAATACAACTTTTTAAGACACGAATAGAATCTCTTTAAATTAAAACGTTCACGAAAATCACCTTATCTGCTTTACTTAAACTGTACCCACCACCAAGTAAACTATTCAGAAAAACTGACTTTAGGTAGAAAACTCTATACCCACCACCAACAAAAAAACAATACAGAATCTCTTTCGCAAAAAAAAAAAACTTATCTGCTTTACTTAAACTTTACCCACCACCCAGAAAACTAACTTAAACTTTACCCACCACCCAGAAAACTATTTGAACAAGATAACAGTTCAGTTCTTTCTCGTTTTCCCTTCTTTGATTGTCCACCTTCTGTCGTACTCGTCCGGGGAGTGCCTAGACTTGAAGACAAGTCGTTAGATAGTCGTGTTTAATCCGTGAATTTCAGTCGAAATTCATCGGCACGGCTGGTTTAAGACTAGTAACGTGCCGAGTTGCGACAGATCTAACGACTTGATCAATACGTTCTGGCACCGTTATTCATATATGCGTGCAGCGCAATACATATGCAATGTATTTCTGCGGTGAGATCCAATGGCGCGCTGCTATGCAAATATTGACTCATCCATTCCGTTACATGGGGAGTTCTTCTCAATACTTTGGGAACATGTTTCTAGATCTGGTGATGTTTAACGACCAACACACTCAGCTAGGTCAATTACGTGTTGCAATAAAATATATCATTGTGATACACTTGATTTATTTGAGTTGTGTATGCTCTATTATTACCTTTGTAATGTTACACAATACAAATTACGAACCCTTGAGGTAATGATAATGATCTACGTAAAAAAGAATAGTATCTAAACACCTCTTTTAACCGCATGTGTTGTACGAGATCTGTGAAGGTGGTTTAAAAACACTGCCGGCGTATACACGTTCGTGCTATTAGTATTAGCGCACGACCGAGAAAACGAATTTAATATCGCAGGAAACGAAGTTAATATCACAAAAACAATCCAGTTTGATGAGGAAGATTAAGTTAAACATAACTATAACCAGAATTACATGTTTACGCCAAGTTTAAATGCTAAATAGACCTATTTTTGGGAAAAGATACAAGACATTCGTGTAAGAAGATGCAATGCAGTGCAAAGTCTATGGGAAATGTCGGACAAGTATTTTCAAGATTTTTACTTTTTTATTTATTTTTGTTTTAAATTTGTTTTTTTTTTTTTGGGGGGGAGGATAATTCCACATCATAACTTTATGCACAAACCATAGGAAAAGGCAAAACGACATTTTTCGAAATTTTTGATTTAATTTTACATTCAGACAAAAAAAAAAGTGCCAGTTTTATGATAAAATTAAACAGAGAAAATGTCAGTGTGCTTCATTAAAATTCAATTGGCACATTAATTGGTTTGTTCGTTGGGTACTGCCACTGTGTCACTTTCGACGGTCTACGGTACGGTATACGGTACGCATGCACGATACGAAGGCAACACTTCACGGCTCGCTATCCTATCAATGTACGCTCGACCTATCCAGTTTGTAGAGATCAGTGGTACCGGGTACCATTACAATACGCGAAGCAGCGTAGAATACATGCTCTATAAAGCTGCTCATACATTTATCCCCTCTGGAATCTGAACCAATCAGAGTGCTCGCATAGAATTCGCTAGCGATTGTCATAGGTTGTGTACAAAACTGAAAACGAATTGTCCAAGTCGGTAATTTAACTTCGAACTCTGCGAATTGGGTACGAGGCAACCGCAACCTCCCCCCTGTATATACCGAGTGGACCGCTATTACCGACTTGGCACCAAGTCTAGGGAGTGCCCCCGTTTACTACTCGCGGTACTGGTAATGCTGGCCGCGCTGGCGACGGAGACGACTGACGTGTTGGACCCGGAGTCCGAACCCGAGTCCGAACCCGAGTCCGTACCCGAGTCCGAACCCGAGTCCGAACCCGAGTCCCCATCCGTGGCCTCAGATTTGCCGTGGAACACCTCAGCCGCTTCCTGGGCCAGTTGGTCCTCCAGCCCGTCGAAGGGGTTAGATGTTCCAACCGTTTTTGCCCACTCCAGCGTGCGCGAAATGGCAGCGGTGTGACGGTGGGGCGACTTGGCGGCATGGAGGTTGGGCGACTTGGCGGCGTGGAGGTTGGGCGACTTGGCGGCGTGGAGGTCGGGCGACTTGGCGGCGTGGAGGTCGGGCGACTTGGCGGCGTGGAGGTCGGGCGACTTGGCGGCGTGGAGGTCGGGCGACTTGGCGGCGTAGAGGTCGGGCGACTTGGTAGATCGGTGCTCACTTGGGGTCCTAGGTTCTTCTTCCGTGTCAGCTAGCTTGGCTTTCTTAAATTCCTCGATAGAGTTTTTGAGTAGATTATAGTCCTTCTGCTTTATAGCTACCTTTATGTCCTTACGGATACGTTTGGCTTTCTCCCTAGCTGCTTTTCCCGCCTCCTCAGCAGCTTTTTTTACAGTTGCATCCTTTGCAGAGGCCCTGGCGTTTGTCTCGCCGGGTGGGATGACCAGCGTAGGGGTGTCAGATCGACCTGCTTTACCTCCGGCAGGCGGGGGGAAAGACATCGTTGCTAGTGGTGTCGCATTGGGGGTGTCTTGGTGCGGTTTTCTCACTTGGTTGGCGTAGGAGTTCTTGCACCCGCGCGACGTGTGTCCCTCCCCGCCGCACTGCCGACAGCGGAGCGGTCGATTGCACTCGGCGATGCGATGCCCGGGATCGCCGCAGTTAAAGCAGGCCATGGTGGGGCATTGGGCTGCCTTGTGTCCCGGTCCTCCGCACCGCCGGTGTGGACGGTAATTCTGTCCCCCGGTAAAATTGTCCGGGGGGACAGAATTACCTAGGTAAAAGTGTCCCCCTAGAGCCGTTAATTCCGTCCCCCTCCAGTTTATTCTGTCCCCTCTCTAGGTAATTTTGTCCCCCAATGTTCCACACATAAGTGGTTATTTTGATGTTATTTCAATGTAAAGCCCACATGGTATTTATTATTTGGACTTCTGTTCCCTTCATCGATTTATCAAAATAAAAATAAAAATATAAATAACTGTATTAATTAAATCAACCGATCTACGTTTCTGCGCGAAAGGGAAAATAGCAGTAATCAGTATTTTCAGACTTCTTGCACGCGTACAAATTCTGTATACCCAGCACGAATGTGGCAGCACTTTTGACCACCTGTAATTTGTAGTACGTTACACATCCTACAGTCTGCCACAAATGATGCACCATGAAGAGGTGAACCTGTACTACACTGGTTGTTGCGTCTAGTGGGTGCTAGACTTGTGACGTTGCACGGGACAATTTTACCAGGGGGACACGTTTAACGTTGGGCAGGGAGACAGAATTACCTGGAGGGGGACAGAAATACCTAGGTAAATGTGTTCCCCCGGGACAGATTTACCGGGTCACGGCCTGGTAAGTGTGTCCGGGGGGACACATTTACCAGGGGGGACAGAATTACCTTTCACACCGGCACGTCTCCTGCTGACCAGGGTATTGGATGGCTAATTGAAAACCACCGATGCGTAGGTGGGATGGGATGTCCCGCTTCAGCTCCATTCTGGCGTGACGATGGCCGTTCTGCCACAGGGGGTGTAGCTTCCAGTACCCACGCCGGATGCCGTGGACGGTCCCATAGTTGGATAGCGCTGTGATGATGGCTCTGTCGTCTAACTCGAAGGGGCGTTCTTAATCTTGACAAAAACAACTTTCTTGTAGGCGGGGATAACTTCTACAGCTCGCTCGTTGATAATTAGGCCGTTGTTTGATAGCTTGTCACGCGCTTCTGTGGTTTTGGCTGTCACACACCATCGTAAATCCGAAAGCTGCTGGACGCATGCCACCCCTGTTTCACCCATGGTCTTGCCGATGACATCGCCTACCGTCGTGTAGCTGCAGTTCTCCTCTAGATGGAGGAACGCCGTCAGATCCCGCTTCAGGTCCATGTTGAAGTTGTTGAGTGTGGGGTTTTGGTCTTAAAACCCCACACCAGGTAAGTAGTCGCAACATACACTGCGGATGGTTTTTCTAAAGTGGTTTATTCATACGAATAATCCATACATTTACACGTCACTTAAGTGAACATATATACAAGAATAAAAGAATACAACTTTTTAAGACACGAATAGAATCTCTTTAAATTAAAACGTTCAAAAAAATCACCTTATCTGCTTTACTTAAACTGTACCCACCACCAAGTAAACTATTCAGAAAAACTGACTTTATGTAGAAAACTCTATATCCACCACCAACAAAAAAAACAATACAGAATCTCTTTCGCAAAAACAAAAACTTATCTGCTTTACTTAAACTTTACCCACCACCCAGAAAACTAACTTAAACTGTACCCACCACCCAGAAAACTATTTGAACAAGATAACAGTTCAGTTCTTTCTCGTTTTCCCTTCTTTGATTGTCCACCTTACAAGATAACAGTTCAGTTCTTTCTCGTTTTCCCTTCTTTGATTGTCCACCTTCTGTCGTACTCGTCCGGGGAGTGCCCCCGTTTACTACTCGCGGTACTGGTAATGCTGGCCGCGCTGGCGACGGAGACGACTGACGTGTTGGACCCGGAGTCCGAACCCGAGTCCGAACCCGAGTCCGAACCCGAGTCCGAACCCGAGTCCGAACCCGAGTCCGAACCCGAGTCCGAACCCGAGTCCGAACCCGAGTCCCCATCCGTGGCCTCAGATTTGCCGTGGAACACCTCAGCCGCTTCCTGGGCCAGTTGGTCCTCCAGCCCGTCGAAGGGGTTAGATGTTCCAACCGTTTTTGCCCACTCCAGCGTGCGCGAAATGGCAGCGGTGTGACGGTGGGGCGACTTGGCGGCATGGAGGTTGGGCGACTTGGCGGCGTGGAGGTTGGGCGACTTGGCGGGGTGGAGGTTGGGCGACTTGGCGGCGTGGAGGTTGGGCGATTTGGCGGCGTGGAGGTTGGGCGACTTGGCGGCGTGGAGGTTGGGCGACTTGGCGGCGTGGAGGTTGGGCGACTTGGCGGCGTGGAGGTCGGGCGACTTGGCGGCGTGGAGGTCGGGCGACTTGGCGGCGTGGAGGTCGGGCGACTTGGCGGCGTGGAGGTCGGGCGACTTGGCGGCGTGGAGGTCGGGCGACTTGGCGGCGTGGAGGTCGGGCGACTTGGCGGCGTGGAGGTCGGGCGACTTGGCGGCGTGGAGGTCGGGCGACTTGGCGGCGTGGAGGTCGGGCGACTTGGTGGATCGGTGCTCACTTGGGGTCCTAGGTTCTCCTTCCGCGTCAGCTAGCTTGGCTTTCTTAAATTCCTCGATAGAGTTTTTGAGTAGATTATAGTCCTTCTGCTTTATAGCTACCTTTATGTCCTTACGGATACGCTCACGCTCACGCTTGGCGACTGTCATCCCGGGTGGGATGACCAACGTAGGGGCGTCCGAACGACTAGCTCTACCTTCCGCAGGCGGGGGAAAAGACATAGTTGCTGGTGGTGTCTCATTGGATTTGTCTTGGTGCGGTCCTCTCACTTGGTTGGCGTAGGAGTTCATGCACCCACGAGACGTATGTCCCTCCCTGCCGCACTGCCGACAGCGGAGCGGTTGTTTACACTCGGCGATGCGGTGCCCAAGATCGCCGCAGTTAAAGCAGGCCATGGTGGGGCATTGGGCTGCCTTGTGTCCCGGTCCACCGCACCGCCGGCACGTCTCCGGCTGACCGGGGTATTGGATGGTTAGCTGGAACCCACCGATGCGTAGATAGGATGGGATATCCCGCTTCAGTTCCATTCTGGCGTGACGATGACCGTTCTGCCACAGGGGGTGTAACTGCCAGTGCCCACGCCGGATGCCATGGACGGTCCCGTAGTTGGATAGCGCTGTGATGATGGCTCTGTCTTCTAACTCAAAGGGGGCGTTCTTAATCTTCACAAAAAACACTTTTTTATAGGCAGGGACGATTTCAACCACTCGCTCATTGATGATAAGCCCGTTGTCTGTGAGCTTGTCACGCGCTTCTGTGTTCTTGGCCGTCACACACCATCGTAGATCGGAAAGCTGCTGTACGCACGCCACACCGTCTTCACCCATCGTCTTGCCGATGACATTACACACCATCGCGTAGCTACAGTTTTCCTCCAGATGGAGGAACGCCGTCAGATCCCGCTTCAAGTCCATGTTGAAGTTGTTGAGTGTGGGGTTTTGGTCTTAAAACCCCACACCAGGTAGGTAGTTGCAACAGAGACTATGGATGGTGAGCGAGGTTCGAATGCTTGGACCGAGAAGAAAGGCATTGAATGCAATGCCCGCTTTTATAAGCTAAGAGCATTGGGGCGTAACGAAAACGTTATGTAACGGCTCTATTGAGCCCACCTGTCGTTCGATACCGAAAAGAAATGGCATTTCTTCGCCTCCGCTGTGTGGCGGTTCGCCTCCCGCACAGCTCCCTGACGCATTCAGGCAGACGGTGGATGTTCTGGGGGATGTGGGCCATGATCCTGACATAGTTGTTTCTGTGTTGTTGATAACCTTCACGCCAGAGTGTTATCTCCTCCAGGCACACACCCACCCTACCAATTGCCTCCGCCCCAATTATGATGTAAAATACTTATTATTTAAACTGCGATGTGTATTATTCAACTACTTAGGTAATAACAGTGCGAGAACCCGGTTATTACTGCGTGGTAATGACCGGGTTGGGGGATGACCGCTAGTAATGGTAATAAATACCTTTTTAACGAGAAAAATGGTGAAAATACTCCGAATTTCGCGACTTCGCGGCTTCTTCTAGGCCGTTTTACAAACGCAGCTTTGTTTCCGTATTTTGGCTTTGTTCATGTAATTTAGCAGTGGTACAGTTGTTTTCCTAGTTCCGGATTTTTTCCTAGTTCCGGATCGCTTCAAATAAAAACCTACCTTGTTATGGCTTGGTCTCCAATACTATTTGTTTAGATGAAGTGCATTTTAAAGAGAAACATACAAGCTTCTTGATACATAAGTAAAAATAAGTCTAAAAGTCTCCAGTATTAAAAAATCTGCCAAAGACTGACGTTCATTTTTTTCTAGTTTCTGATCGCCCGTAAAATACATGCATCAACTAAACGCGCGCAAGCAATTTGATATGACGTGTTCTGTGGGTCAAAGTTTATCGGCTCGTTGCCGCGCGCCACACACGTACACGGACAAAACATTTCAAAGAATTTCCTTGCAAGTCCTCTTTTTAAACTTTATTGGAAGTAAAAGTATTTGAAATTAATTTTAAACTGTATTTATATAAATTAATGAATACTTTATCAGAAATATAAGCTTGATTCGGGTTGGTTCTAGCGTGGTAATTTGTCATGTACGAAGCAGTTTTTTACTCGATCCGGAATTGGTTAAACCGATCCGCAACTAGAAAAAGGGATGTCGGTATATTTGACGTCGTATTTTCAAATAAAGAAGAGCATAAATATCGAAACAAAAACTGTAGTTTCTCCATCACTCAAGGTAAACTACTAAACATATTTCATTTAAATTTCGAGGATTAGACTTGCCGAAAACAGCCTGAATATTTTTTGCGATCCGGAACTAGGAAAAACGTATGTAATGTGGCCAGATATTACTACATATAATGCACTGCACGTGATCGAGTCTCGGCCAGTCAGAAGCCTTCAACTCTCCTAGGTATTTATTGATACTGTAACAAATATGTCTGTTCACCACCTGCGCTACATGCT
The DNA here is from genome assembly GCA_037893245.1 of Crossaster papposus. Classification (NCBI taxonomy): domain Eukaryota; kingdom Metazoa; phylum Echinodermata; class Asteroidea; order Velatida; family Solasteridae; genus Crossaster; species Crossaster papposus. The sequence goes on from JBAIAA010000459.1 coordinate 1,349,756, forward strand.
TTACACTCCACCATTTCATTCACTTTTTATTCGTTCCTTAAATTCCTTTGATTCTTACATAATGTTTGTTACTTGTAATGCTGCTTTACATTTAATACATGCTTACGCTCCATTTCAATTATGTTCTATTCGTTCCTTAAATTCCTTTCATTCTAACATAATGTTTGCCACTTGTAATGCAGCTTTACATTTATTAGTTATTTGGATTCCATTTGTTGTTTCTTTGGTCGAGTGCACTTTGCAGACTATAAGACTGGTTCGCGCAATTGGGGCGTTGGTCATTCCGTTATTTTTGTAGCCACTTTTGCGTTTGGGTATTTTCTGTTGTGTGTTTTCCTCCAGCCTCGTGCCTGCACCGGTCTTATAGTTTGTAAGTGTTACTTTAATTTTATAACCCACCTACTTGTATTAATGAGCTCCTTACTTTTGTAAATATTAATTCCATTTGTTTGTGTATTAAAACTAAATCTGGGAGGCGCCCCCGAAGTCTGCCTTGTCTGCCGTCATTTTCTTTGGTTATTTATGACCCCACGCCTCATTCTGCTTGGCCCGCTACAGAGTAACGTTACAATACCAAATAACGCACTAAAACTAGGCCGATATACATAGTCTAAAATTCATGAAATACCAGCAATTAATGTCACTCCGTTCAATTTGAATAGCCGGCTTTTCCACTGTCCGCAACCACACATATCTTATGTCGTAACATAGGATTAGTGCTAGGTCCACTATTATTTCTGCTCCACATCAATGATAATACTGATGGGGTGCAGTCGAAAATACGTCTTTGTGCAGATGACTGCATAGTCTACAGGGAAATTCAATGCCCCATTGGTTGTACCAAATTGTAGGAAGATATAGACAGTCTTCATAGATGGACTGCTAAATGGCAAATGCAGTTTAATGCCAAGAAATGTTACATTATGCACATGGAAACAAATGAAGATCAAACACAGGCACAACTACACACTAAATGTCCAATTATTTGAAACAGTTGAACTATAGGATAACCAGTATGACTGAGATAATAACCAACTTGGGATGGGATACTTTACAACAGAGGCGCGAAGCAGCAAGATTAATTTTGATAAAGAAAATTCACATGGGGACATCAGCCGTTTCAAAAACCATCATTCATCCAGCACCAACAAGGACTCGTAGATCAACAACTTGCAACGTGTACCAGCTGAATCAACCCCATGGAAGGACAGATGCATACATATATTCATTTTTACCCAGGACATGTGGGGACTGGAACAACTTACCAAACTTTGAGTTACATTACCAAGTGTTAAGGTCTTCAGAGACAGAGCCATAGACTCCATAAGACAAAGGGACCACAAAGTCTACAATTTAATTAGGGCGTCAGCAATGACCACTCCGAACTCTCCCGTGGCTTTAAATGATTCTACCGGATCTGTTGCCACGTATTTAATCAAGATCAAGAAGATGCTGATCTTTTGTGTAACGACAATTGGACAATTGGACAATAGGACTATAGGTGCCTCCAAGTCAAAGATCATTTATTCCCATTGTTGTACACGTTGGCGGTCCTAGTAGGGTTCTGGCGTTTTAGACCGTCAATAACCGTCCTACGCAAGCCCAGCCAATCAGCACTTGCGAGTGTTCATGAGGTCAGCGGTGCTTGCGTTCCATCCAATGGACTGTCGGCACTGTACCTTAGCTTGTTGTTATTCGTAATAAGGCCTGGCATACGATATACATGATTATTCTAATTATTAGTATATACACGCCCTTCTTCCGCTGGCGACTGACACTCCAGATGTGTACAATGGCGCTTACAATGACGCCCGGCCCGCTTCTATTGTTAAAAGGTTCAATGGGATACATACATGTACCGTACATGGCGGGAATTTCAATGGGGTATTTTCAACATGCGGGTTGTAATTGAGAGGATCAAACCACTTTAAATGCAGGGAACACACAGGCCTGGTAATCACTTACACAAAGTATAGGGTATATAAACCAGCTTCCAGAGGGGGTGTTTGTCCCTAAAGAATATTAGTGCCGTCCACGCAAAAAAAACTTTTTTTATTACCGTCAGAGGTACTTAAACTGGTGTATTCCATTTCCACCCCAGAGATAGAAAAGGGGTATATTAACTCTCACATCAGAACCCATAAACGTGCACCGTGACCCACCCCAAACATAACGTAAAATGGGGCAACTTTGTCATGCTGGGTAACTTTGGCCACTACATGCAAAAAACAATCTTTTATTGATGATTTTACTTGTATTTTTGGACATGGTTTTTATTATTTATGTAAATGATCAAAAAAAAAGTTGAAAAATAACATCCAACTGGATTTTATGTGATATTTTAGAAATGTTTGTCCCCAAACGATCTGACCAAAGTTACCCTAACCCTGAATTTCCTTTAATGAGTATAAAACGTACAATACGCTTCCGGAAACTTATTTAACTCATTGTGTGTAACGAGGGCAATCGTCAATTTTAGCTTTTCAGAAAATTCTGGTGTGTTTAAGGAATCAAATCGATTTTTATTTGTATTTTTTTTTTGTGCAAACGGATTTTATTTACGGTCAAAAAATGTTTGTTGGCTCAAACTCAACTCTATTGTAAAACATAACACGGAAAATATAACATTATTGTTTAATATGCAAAAATATATTCTAAATTGTCTGAAAATATTGACCAAGGTTTCCCATTTTACGGTACAATGTCCACCAAACTGATACTGCGTAAGCAACGAGCAGTCGTTCGTGTTCCCTGCAATTGAAATGGTTTGATCCTGACAACCTGCATGTTGAAAATACATGTACCATTGAAATTCCCGCCACGTACGTATCCTATTGTACCTAGCCTTGTAACAATAGAAGCAGGGATCAGTCCTTGCAAACGCCATTGTCCAGGTACATATCTGGCGTGTCGGTCACGCGACCAGCGGGGGGAGGGTGTGTCTATACTTATGATTATAATAATCATGTAGATCGTGTGCCAGACCTTATTATGAATAACAATAAGCTACGGTACAGTCCCAATAGTGTTTGTGCGTTTTAAGCGTACGTCCGTTGGTACGTACACAAAGCAGCCAATGGAATGTAAGTATTTGCTAACTCCGCCCACAACTCCGCCCACAACTCCGCCCACAACTCCGCCCACAACTCCGCCCACAACTCCGCCCATAACTCTGCCCAACCGCGACGGCTACAACGCAAGGGAAACGGAAAAAACCCACTGAATGGGAGACTTTTGAGACGATAGCGGGCGCTATCAATAGCGATTTGTGTTTTGCTTTTCCCCGCCGACAAAAATTGAGATAATACTCCACTATAAGGAGATATATAAACAAACCGACATATGAAGCTCAACCACCGTGGTTGGGTCCATATTGCGCATGTGCATTGTAAATTAGACTCTGCTCCAGCTGTTTCAAAGCAGTACCACATGTTAGGTATGCATGGGGTGGGATATATTTTATTATTTTTTAAATAAGTAACAGTATTGTAGACAATTCAACATTTTAAACAAGAAGAACATGTGACATATGCGATAGTCTGGTGGATAATGTTCCTGTCTCGATATCCATAGGTTGTGGGTTCGAATCCTGGTGTGGTTTACTTTTCGGTGTTTTTTTTTTATTTTAAAGTTAATTTTGGTGAATTATGCACCTAAATAATATCATCTAGATAGGGTCTTACAGAAAAAGGTATAAAAGTCGTATATACGAAAAACTGGGGACTGTATCCATTTATTTTGGTGAATTATGCACCTAAATGTGAAAGCCTATACGGTGTGCCTGGTTGTCAACCGTGGTTCAGCTTCATATGTCGGTTTGCATTATACCTCACTATAAGGTACATATATATGTGACCCAGCACAAGTTTAAAGCTAAACAAGCTTTAAATGATGAAATCAAAATCTCAATTTTCATTTTTGCCTCAACGTGTCTCATTTACTCGTGCTGGGTCACATGTTACTCCCAGAAGGATGGTTTTTGCATTGGAAAAAAAGCGCTGTTGAGAATTTGTCATTTTATTATCTTCTACAATAAAACTATAACAAAAATGAAAAAAATGTTACTTTAAAATACACGTTTTCCTTTTCGCAAATAAACATTTATTCATCTTCCAGCTGACCTTGCGGCATTTGCTGCTGATCCTGGTGCCCTACGTTTTCGTCCCCAACTAAGTTTAACATATAATTTTGAAATAACTCCATACTATATACAAATTCAGTGGTTAGCCTGGGCAAAGTATTATTAACATAATTTAGAAATCCCGTGTGGCTGTCTCTGACAATTTCATGGAGTGGTTGTCGTCCATGCAGGCCTCTAGGCACAGGAATCCGCCCATGGGCAGCATGGGCAGCAGGTGCTTGGCCTGCATATTCCGGGGCTGGTGCCCATCCTGGTGCCGGGGCTGGTGCCCGCCCTGGGGCCGGGGCTGGTGCCTGCCCTGGGGCCGGGGCTGGTGCCTGCCCTGGGGCCGGGGCTGGTGCCTGCCCTGGGGCCGGGGCTGGTGCCTGCCCTGGGGCCGGGGCTGGTGCCTGCCCTGGGGCCGGGGCTGGTGCCTGCCCTGGGGCCGGGGCTGGTGCCTGCCCTGGGGCCGGGGCTGGTGCCCATCCTTGTGCCGGGGCTGGTGCCCATCCTGGTGCCGGGGCTGGTGCCCATCCTGGTGACGGGGCTGGTGCCTATCCTGGTGCCGGGGCTGGTGCCCATCTTTGTGCCCATCTTGGTGCCGGGACTGGTGCCGGGGCTGGTTCCCATCCTAGCGCTGGGGCTGGTACCGGGGCGATATGTGCTGGAGCGCCAACTGGTCTCTGGGCTTGTCCTACACCTAGTACCGGACCTAGTGCTGGGGCATGTTCTTGAGGTGCTTGGTGTCCTCTGTCGGCGTTCTGCAGGATTGCCTCTCGCGGCATATCGCATGTCTGCCACTCTTTGACCTTGAAGCCTGAAAAATTGATTGCATTGTGCATATTATAGACTATATTCACAAATTCACAAATATTACTTAAAATCACTAGTCATATACCAGACGGGCAAATAGATTAATAATTGAAGCCAACCCGGGACAGAATTAATTGGCCTAATTATGGCCCCTAAAATTGAATTGGTGGTTTGATTCACTCTTTAAAAGCATACGGGACGGTATGAAATTAGAAAGCACAAAGTCAACAAAAGAACTTACCTGTGGATATCTCGATTTATGACATCCCTAACCCGCCGTCAAAACTGTACATTATTTCGGCGCAGGTAGTACACCATGATGTTGTCATTTAGGCCGGCATTGTTTATAACGTAGCGTACAACATGGTCCCATTGGTCACCATGTGCCTCAAACCCTTGTAAAATGAGGAGCCGTTCACCTTCCCCAACATTGAGCCTCGCATTTCTTTGAGCCATGTTGAAAACCAGTTTGCAGGCGATACGTGTATCTTGTCAGTCCTTATATCCACAGCGAAGAACAATGTGACGCAACGCCGGTTAGGTTTGAACGTTTATACCCAGCAACATAAGGGACCGAGCGACTCCCCCCTTAGTCCCCCATACCTATACACTCCATAGACTATTGTAACCTAACCCATCCCCCCTAAAATTCCGCAAGCACAATGACCACCACAAAGGAGGGGGGGGGGGGGTTCTCTCCGTCCCATATATTGCTTCAAATGTGAACGTGTGTATACCCAGCACGATATGAGACCGAGGGACTCCCCCCTTAGTCTCCAATACCTATACACTCTCTAGACTATTGTTACCTAACCCACCCCCCCCCCCCCTAAAAACCTAAAAAGAATACCTGAAAAAACACAACATTCATCAAGGACAAAGACCACCACAAAGGAGGGGGGTTCTCTCCGTCTCATATCCTGCTGCTAGTGCGTTTGTGTCACCGTCCTCAAAAATTCTAAAAACAGTACTTTGTTACGCTGTGTAGGTCACGATTGTGCTTACTCAGTCGCAGTCCTTGCAAATCCTAACAAAGTACGTAACGCAATGTAGGTTACGTCTTTACTATCTCAGTCACCGTCTTTGTAAATTCTCAAAAATGACGTAAGATTGTGTACGTTACGATTGTGTTCCCTCTGTCGTCGTCTTTACAAATTCTAATAAAGCGACGTAACGTATATTTTAGGTTTGTGTTACCGCGGCAGGGTATTGGGAATCTTTCTTGTTGGTCGTTGTGTTCCCGAAATATTCGTAATGGTTTGGGGACATTCTCAGGTGCATATGCAGCAGGAAACAGGGCCAAGGGACACCACCCTTCTTTCGTTTTGGTCTATGTGTCCCTTTAATCTCAGGATTTCTTTTCAAATAGCTAGGGTAATGTGTCAGGTAACAATAGTTTCGTATGTGTATATATAGGTACAGGGACAAGATAGCCACGCTAAAAGCCGAGTGATGAAGTCGCCCTTGGTTTGTCAATCCAAGTTTTGAACCAAGTGATCACGGACATGGATCCACACGTTGCTTTGATGTTTTTGTACATAATTCACAATTATTTCCTTCTTCTCTTAATCCCGCCTATGGAATATTTTGGCAACGAGGAAATTGATTTTATTATGCAATCGTTTGGAAGAATTTGTCTTTTATTCCTGACTTCGTGTATACTGACTTTACCAGGAGCACATCCAGGGTTATATCCATGTCTGTTCCCGTATTTTGAAGGACCTGGATTTATGCAGCCCAGAGACCTTTTCCAAGATACTATAATTGATCCTCCACGATTCTACAGGCTAACCGGTGAAACTCCGGAATCTATGATGAACATCATACATGAACTACAACCCATTCTTGAAACTGGAGGTGCGGGAAGAAGACATCGTCATCTTTGCAGAAACAGGATCATGATGGTTTTTATTTGGCTTAGACAGTATCCTACATACGACATGCCCTCTACATTATTTAACATGTCACCTACAGCTATATCAAGGGACATATATCTTATTGTACCAGCCCTGTGGTACTTTTTCAAGTCACAGGTTTCTTGGCCCGCCCGGGCAGACTGGCTTGCTCTCAGGGGGAAATGGTATCATTTTCCAAATGCAGTTGGCATTATAGACGGAACACTACACGAGATCCATCGACCCCAAACAGAACCGCAGCATAATTTTTACAGTGGTTATAGCCGTTATCACTGTATGAATACCCAGGTAATATTCTTTAAGTAATGATTGTTATAATTCTAATTATCAATTAGTCTTTTTGAAGCAAAGAATCATCAATGTCAGCGGTTCAATTTTAGATGTATATATGCAATTGTTTATTTATTATTTATTATACTACAACACCTGAAGAAATCCCCGTCATATGATTAGTGGATCGTTGATCGTGTACATTTAATAATTATTATGAACGGCGCGGCCGGTTTGAGCTCATGAAATTTGCAAACATATAGACTAATCAGATGGCAAGGATTTTTCAGAAACAATAATGAATGTTTGTGCAATGGGAAAAAATAATTTAATTCAGTGATAAATAGAATACATAAATTCCACCTGTCACCTCGTGAAATTATTTGTACCACCGCACTTACAAACATTTCTTATTTAACCAGGGCATCGTCATTGTTTATCAATGAACCATCGATGAACCTGGAAGCGAAATATGAAATTGTTGTTGAATTTGAATTTAATAGCATATTTCTATATCGATTATATCGGTTTCGTTACAGATAATCATCGATAACAATAGGCAGATACGGTACGTTCATACTGGAATTCCTGGGCACCTCAATGATGCGAGTGCATACACCATTCTTCCTACAATAGGACCGGGTCAGGAACTTGACTTCTCTGAAGAGACGTTCTTCCTGGGTGACAACGGTTATGCCAACCGGTGGCCAATAATAATAATAATAATAATATCAACATTTATAAAGCGCCTTTTCCTAGGGTTACAAAGCGCTTAGAGAATGACCAAGAAAATACAACAATGACAAGTATAATAACGTAAAACCAAATGGAAAGACCACTGCCAGACCCAGCCCGCAGCACTCAACAAGAGAGCCCAGCGATAGCAACTCAAGAGAAACGATCACTGGTGAGATCAGGGAATGAAGGGCTCTCTAATAAGACGAGCACGCGGAAGTCAGGTCTGACAGTGAAGTTACAGATTAAACAAATATGTCTTCAATGACCCTTCAAACTTGGCCACGGAGCTAGAACCCTTGATGGAGTGTGGAATGGAACTCCACATCCCGGGGCCCGCGACCGAAAATGCCCCGCCTCCCGATTCCCTGGTGGCCCGTGGAACACAGAAGTCACCCCGGGAGCGCAAGTTGGCCCCTGTCTGCCCGGCATCCAATGAATTGGAAATGTACGTGGGAAAAATACCGGAAATGCATTTGTACATGTTTAAGGCCGTTTTATACATGATTCGTTTCTCTATTGGAAGCCAGTGCAGCTGTTTGATCAGTGGAGAAGTGGGAACATGCTTTGGGTAGGAGAAGATTACACGAGATGCTCTATTTTGGATTTTTTGTAACTTGATTAAGTCAGATTGTTTGAGTCCATTTAGCAGGGAATTGCAGTAGTCTAGTCTTGACAGTACAAGTGCCCGGACAGCAGCGTGGCAGGCTTCGGCATCGATGTACTTCCGGATTTTAGTGATGTTTCGGAGGTGATAGTTAGCAGATTTGCAGACAGACGTAACATGGTCACTCACCGACATGGTTTTGTCAAAAACAACGCCAAGATTCCGGATGGAAGATGATGGGTGAAGTGTGATGTTGTTCATGGTGAGAGTCAGGTGGGCTATTCGTTTGTAGTTGTGGTTAGATGAGGCAATGAAGAATTCAGTTTTCCCCTCATTTAGTTGAAGCTTATTGCGTAACATCCAGCGCTGAACGTTGATGATGCACTGAGAGAGCTTGAACAACCCGAGTTCTGCATCATTTGGGATTTGTGGGTCAAATTCCACGTAGATTTGAATATCGTCAGCATACAGGTGAAATTTGACATCATGCTTTCGAAGAATGTCGCCGACTGGGGCCAGGTACATCGTAAAGGCCTGTGGACCTATAACAGACCCTTGAGGAACTCCGAAACGAAGAGCGACTTCATCAGAGGTGACACCGTCAGGTAGGATAACCCGACTCCTACGGTTATCGAAGTATGACTTGAACCAGTCGAGTGCAGTGCCAGTTATACCAAATCTGTCATGGAAACGTTGTAGTAGTATGTCATGATCTAGTGTATCAAAGGCGGCTGAAAGATCAAGCATGACCATGAAAACGGCATTGTTTTTGTTCATTGCTCTAAGTATGTCGTTTTGTACACAAAGCAGAGCAGTCTCAGTACTGTGGTTGGGTCTGTAGGCGGATTGTATAATGACGAAGTATAGAGCAGACCAGATGAGACAGGTGGACAATGTTGGGGAACGTTTGGCTATGACTGTTTTCAATCGGGAACACAGCACATGCAGAATCCACGTAGAACATGTCATCAGCTACTTCAAGACCTACAGGGCCGTGAAAGAGGTTTACAGGCACCCACGCTGGTTGATGCCTGTTGTTTGTGAACTTTGCGCTTTTTTAGCACAGAGGCATATTGTTTTGACAGATGATATCCGCTGATACATAAAAAGTATAACTAGTTTAATCGTTCGAAATTAAAAGTTAAAGTTTTGTAGAAACAAAGATAGAGTCATCGGTATGATTACATAAAAAACCAATCATTTCATCAGGTTTCCTATATAGGCAAATACAAATCAAAAAGCGCATTCTGGGCACATAGGCCTCAACGAATTTGAATGAACATAATTATGTTAAAATCGTTATGTTAAAATCATTGCAAAATAGGATACTTTTAGGGCCCAATTTCATTCGCATTTCACAGTAACACAAGCTGACAAATCTGTGCACGGGTCCTAACCTTTATTTACAAACCCTTAAGTTCGTGGTCTACAAACGTACTCAAGTAGGCTAGCAGAGACTGAAGGCACGCAAATCACGACTTGGCCCGCCTGTGCAACTTGTAACTGTGCGCAGATAATATCTGTAAATATAATATTAACCCTTCTATCTCTAAATCATCCCTATTCTCAGTATAGAATGGGAGACTTTTGAGACAATAGCGGGCGCCCCACCTACCGGCCCTTTTCTATTGTCACCGGAAACATTGTAGCGATGTTTTACTGAGTTTTCTTTGTGTTGTTGTTCTCGTTCTGATTGAGTGGATAGCATGGCTGAGCAACAAATGCTCGTCTTTCATTGGAAACCAATGTGATCACTTTTAATGCTTGATTGAATGTAGCCATCTTTGTTCAGTTCCCTTGCGTTGTGGACGTCGCGGTTGGGCGGAGTTGTGGGCGGAGTTAGCAAATACTTACATTCCATTGGCTGCTTTGTGTACGTACCAACGGACGTACGCTTAAAACGCACAAACACTAATAGTTCATTGGATGGAACGCAAGCCCCGCTGATCTCACGAACACTCGCAAGTGCTGATTGGCTAGTCTTGCGTACAACGGTAATTTACGGTCTAAAACGCACGAACTCTAGTGCGCCGTTCCGACCACCTCTCAGACGATGAAGCTTTGCATACGTCCAACAGCAATGAGGTGACAGTCAGCGCTCAAGGTGCAAGAAATCGGGTGACCAATCAATTCTTAGGTTACAAGCCAGAACGTAATAATACGTCCATTTTAGGTTTACGTCCGTCCATTTTAGGTTTACGTCCGTCCCTTACGTTGACTTATGAGACAGACCTAATACGTACGGCGTTATAAGGCCGTACAATTTATGAACAAAAAGAACAGACACAAATAATGCTTCACACGTGGATGTGTGCCCACACTCATCGAAGTTGTTATAACGCCGCATATAATAGGTCGTTACAACGCCGCAAATTGAGGCCTCCATGACGCGCGCGTTATAACGCCGTAATTAAAGCAGATTTGTTCTTAACGAAGATCGGCCACCGTAACAAACACCGTTAGCTTGGGTTATCTGCTTTGTTTAACCACCCTGTACAAAAGACTAAAGTGACGTTATGTTTTCTGTGCGAACTTACATTACAGTGATGGTCACGTGCCACCAAGTCTGCTTCATCGGCTCAGAGTACAACCCACAAGCTGGTATCCCATCCCGCTGGTTTCTACCGTACAACGATCCTTGCACATGTACCGCTGTGCGTCTGGGTGGGATGCGCATCCCTGCCTCTTCATACCGCCAGAGGGAGCTCCTCTACCTATACGAGCTGTTTCTGAGTGAGGATGCTGACGAGATTTGGGCTTACTTCAACTGTACAGGTTAGATGCATACTTGTAGTGCAACAAAATAACCTTTCTTTTTAAGAAAACCAAATTTAGGTGTATTTTTTTACGTAGAATAATACACCATTTGCAAATATCTATTTTGTTACTACCGAATATCTTACTTATTTGAAAGTAAATGCTAATTGTTTTCTCATCATCCATGATTGTTAACCTTCGGGCAGGTCAGTTAAACGGAATTTATTATAAAATTCAACCCCCCAGATCCACCCATTCTTGACAATTCAAGCAATTTTCAAAGGTGTATCCTACCTTTTTAACAATGCAACTGTCGTTGAGGTTGATCAAAAGAAAACAAATTTCTGTAACGTGTTTCCTTTTCTTCCGGAACACAAAGTTGATAGTGAAATTAGCCCTTTAACAAAATTATATCTTTAGGTATCAACATCAGTAACACTTTGGTTTGTTTTCTTGTTTATTACCAACAGAGTGTTTGAGTCCGCAGCCTCTTGGTATGGAGGACGGGACAATCGAAGATGCTCGCATCACAGCGTCCAGTAGTCGAATTAGAGAGCCTCCACACAACGCACGCCTCAACCGTCGCGACAGCGTATGGATACCCACGAGGTTGGCATCAAAGTTAAATACCACGCCTGATACGTATCTTCATAACATTGCCACAAAACGCGCCTAAATGGTTCAATAATCATTCAATTGCCCACTCGGCTTTGTTTTCGTATTGTTGTTTTTTTGTCTAAACAAAATCTAGCCCAATCCAGATGCGCCGCTCAGTTATTGCACACTATTAAACAGTTTCAATAATTTTCAATGTCGCTTCACGTTGAAATCCTTCAGTCTCATGACGACATGCAGGGCATTATGTCCGAATCGTTGAATATCCCTCCGTTTCTTGTTAGAATCACACAACTGACTAATTTCCACATGGTGCTACCGCAAACTAATTATCTTATTGCTTTTTGCCATGCAAACCTTCAAACCTCTGGTTTGTTTCAGAACCACACAACTCACTAAAGAAAATTACCACACGGTGCTACCGCAAACTACTTATATTATTGCTTTTTCAGCATGCATATATTTCAAATCTGACAATTTTTTAATTAATAAGTAAAAGCTGATATAAAAACACAAAATGGTGATGTACAGGCGATTTTGTTTCAAGCTACATATGTATCCTGTACGCGTATAAAATCTAATGGTTCCTATTTATCATTCTTCACTCAGTGCATATAGCCTCATTGATTCCTGGATAGAGGTGGACCTCGTTGAGAGTACAGTGTTGCGAGGAGTAATCACACAGGGATTCAAGTTGAATTGGCATGTGAAGAAGTACACGGTGGCGTATCAGAAGCAGCCCTCGTGTGCCTATGAACACGTGACAGATGGAAACGGAAACATTAAGGTAAATGTAAATCTTAACTTAACAGGCTTTGCAAGTATTTACAGGACATGGGGCCGATTTCACGAAACGCCAAGACGGGTCTTAGAAAGAGTATTTCGTCCTAACCTGCGATTTGTCCTAGGATCGATTTCACCAAAGTTAAGACGCTTTCAACACGTCTTAACTTCCATAACAACGCGGTTAAACTCGTCTTAACTTAAGATCGGTCCGAGGACCGTCTTATCTCACGTGCGTTAATATATATATATATCGTCTGAAAACCATTGCATTATCTTCTCGTTTTAGACAATAATTATGTCGGCCTAGAGTCATAGTTTTGAAGAAGAAACAAATTTAAACATTTTTTAGTCGTGTGTATAGTTTTAAAAACTAATTATTTATATGCCAACAACAAGTCGCCTCTGTCGTATAAAACGTGCAGAGCTACCGTACGTGATTGTATTGCGCTGACTAGTTTGCGCGTTTCTTTTCAACGACTATTTACTCTAGTGGTAAAAACAAACATGAAATCGATCTTAAGGCACGTCTTAGCTAAGATTGATATTTGAGCTGGGACTCGTCCTAAGTCCTAAGATAAGACGAGATTTGTGAAATCGGCCGATAGACATTCAGACAATATTTGAGCTGAACTTCGCTTTTGTTGAAAAACAAATGAATTTGCATTATAACGAAACAAACGTGCTGAAAGAGAAACACAGGGGTCCGCTAAATCCGTTTCCTAAAAATATTAACATTCTAGGTGCACAGACTTACGAAGCTGTATAGGGACATTATGAAATTAATTAATATATCTTACTTCAACTAACTTGTACGTAAGACTTATATGTCGTACGTACGAGTTAGCTGAATGTTTTTTTTGTCACTAGGTCCCTAATGCAGCTTCGTACAGACTAGATAACTATAGTGCATGTGCTGTGCCGATGCGTTTCTGGAAAACAAAATGTAATTGTTAAAAGTCTTCTTTTCGACGAATGATTATTTATACCGCTGAATGTAAACGTTTTGGTTTCAGGAGTTCGTCGGTAACACTGATGGCGACACCCCAGTCACCAACCTGTTCGATGAGAGTGTGGTGGCGAAGGTAGTGCGCATCCAGCCTACTGCCTGGGGGGATAATGGTGTTGCTTTGCGGTTGGAGTTGCTTGGATGTCGACGTGGTTAGATCTGCTGCAGCTTATAAGCGCTGTTCGTAGGCGCTGAGAACATTTTCCAAAGAAACCAAAACGAAAAAAATAAATTTTGGCAAAAAAACACCGGGCTGAAAATATGTTATATTCTGTAAATAAACAATATCGCATAAAAACATTGTGCTGGCAGCAATGTGTTGCTTTTGCTGAAAATATTATCTTTTTTATTCACCGTAGGTATTTTGGTATAAATTCCAGTGTCGTCAATCTATATCGGCGAGTGGAGGATAGAATAACTACAAATGTAGGGCCGTGGAAATTCAAAAATCGGGGAATGGGAGGGGGAGGCAGGGGAGGCAGGGGGAGGCAGGGGAGGCAGGGGGAGGCAGGGGGGCAGGGGGAGGCAGGGGGAGGCAGGGGGAGGCAGGGGGGCAGGGAGGAGGCAGGGAGGAGGCAGGGGGAGGCAGGGGGAGGCAGGGGGAGGCAGGGTGAGGCAGGGGGGCAGGGGGAGGCAGGGGGAGGCAGGGGGAGGCAGGGGGAGGCAGGGGGAGGCAGGGGGAGGCAGGGGAGGCAGGGGGCAGGGGGAGGCAGGGGGAGGCAGGGGGAGGCAGGGGAAGGCAGGGGGGCAGGGGGGCAGGGGAGGCAGGGGGCAGGGAGGAGGCAGGGGGGGCAGGGGAGGCAGGGGAGGCAGGGGAGGCAGGGGAGGCAGGGGAGGCAGGGGAGGCAGGGGAGGCAGGGGAGGCAGGGGAGGCAGGGGAGGCAGGGGAGGCAGGGGAGGCAGGGGAGGCAGGGGAGGCAGGGGAGGCAGTGGAGGTAGGGGAGGCAGGGGAGGCAGGGGAGGCAGGGGAGGCAGGGGAGGCAGGGGAGGCAGGGGAGGCAGGGGAGGCAGGGGAGGCAGGGGAGGCAGGGGAGGCAGGGGAGGCAGGGGGCGGGTGTACACCAGTGGACACGAAAGGTACATGAGGTACCTTTCGTGCCATATTCCGCAGTAACTTACACTTTGTGGCGCATTTAAACCATTTGTAGGGTTCTTTGTAATACAGGTTAAGGAAGGATACCTTTTTGTATTCTTACCACTGAAATCTGGGGGAAGATCGAAATACAGGGGGTAACATACTCTTCCCTTGAAGTTAGGCCCATAGTGAAACAATTTAAAAGTCTGGTATTTGGCGTCACTAAAATACAAATTGCAATATCATCATACAATTATTTAGTTGTACAGTGCGGGGTCTCGTAATAGAACATATATGTTTTCTCTGCTATTTTAAACAGTTTTCATTCAAAATCACCAACTCTGGCATTCAATTTCGTCCGGAGAAATACACAAAATCACACACTTTTAGTAAACAAATTAAGTCATTTGCCATTAAATTGCAAATGTTTGGTCGCTCTATTCAAAAATTGTCTCGCGAATATTCGTCACCACAGTCTAAGCTGTTGCTAAAAGGCAAACATTCACGGGTCGAATTCGTATAATATCAATCAATTCCAAACTTATAAATTAGTCTGATGTGTGCTTGACTCACGCACATATCAGACTAATTCATTTAACATACGTTTGAAATTAATCTGTAAATGCTGTCTTTCGGCAACAGTTTCAACAAATTTGATCAAAAGGTGAGAAAACGTTGAAATCGAACCATAAATTATTAAATTGGTTTGGTAAAAGCGTATGATTGTTTTAATAATGTAAAATTCGTTTAAGCTGTTGCCGAAATGCAGCATTTACATATCAAATTCGTCTATATATCAATCAATTTCAAACTTATGTTAAATAAATCAGTCTGATACTTATGTGCGTGATATATATATATATTGTTTTAATTTTAATTGGCAAGGTGGGTCAATGTCTTTGTTCACTTTGAAATATATGCAAGATTACCTAGTTGTTTTTCCATGTGTATCCTCATTGAGTAATCCCCACAATGTCGCTTCCCAGGTTGTATCGTAAAATTGGGCGTGATCCCTGGTCACACGGTATTCAGGTGTTTATGGCTTCTGACTAGCGCCCTCGAACAAAGATACTAACAATTTGGAAGACCGCTAAACACAGACAAAAATAGATCAGTTGGTAGAACGCCGTTCCGGTATTCCGGAGGTCGCTGGTTCGAGTGCCGCCTTGCCAATTTCTTTGTTCATTTTGAACTTTCTGCATGTATATTAAAATGCATTTAAATAATAGAATATTGCTGTGTAATCATTAATCATGTGTTTCAAAATGGGATTTGGAATAGAAAAGATTGGAGGAAACAATAAGCAGGTGCTTACATAATCACAATGTTTAGCTCCACATTAATGACATGTGAATGATCTATTCAGAATAGCCGGACATTTTGGGCACAGTTATTATATTTCAAAAAAATTACTTTGATGTAATCGTTTATTTTTACTCAGCCTATACTTTGTTTCTACAAAATAAAAATATAAGGGATGTCTGTAGCAATTATCGATCAAATCACGAGACACTGAACAAACAACGCAATGTCAGCAAATACAGAAGTGATGGTGTGGGAATATCAGTATTTACATCTGGGTGTGTGCTCTCGAGGGAGGGCACTCCAGCCACACGGATGATGATGAAATATTGTGCTCGCACTTTACGTACAAAACCCATTGTTGATGACGCAATCAAGTACATGTGCTTTTCACCGGCACAAGCAAAGTTCTGAACGTTTTTATATTTTTTACTAGGGTTGAGATTATCAATTTTAAAGTCAGAACATTATTGAAATGTCTGGTAAAATGTATCGGTATTCACCTAATTGGATTAAAAGTCTAAAATTTGGAGGTGGGGGGGGGGGGTGGGGTGGGGGTAAGGTGATTGAGCTCAGTTTGTATACAATAAATTGGTTTTCCCCTTATTTTTGTAGTTTTGATGAATTACGAGATGCAATTGCCTTTAAAGGGCCTTTTTTGTCAGGCCCTGTACTACATTTTAGATTAACAGCCCCTATACCTTAACCTCAAGAATTGTACAATACGCCGGGTACCAGCATTCCATGTTCAACAACATTCCATTTTATTTTCACTGGGTAATGAACATTATATTTACAATAAAAATACCATTAATTTCACCTGTTTTGTGTGACATTTTGTAAAATGCAATATACGTGTACTAGCTGTCTTGTTTTTTCAGCTTTCTCGAAACGTGTTTCTAACCGATAGATTTTCGTGACATTGTAATCTAGAGCCGGTATTTATCAAGCAACTTAAGTTAGGTATGCCTAAGCAGTAATACTAAGTACCATACCGGTGTTGGAATTCACAACTTGACTTAACCAGTTTGCGCCGGATGACGTATATAAACGCAAAAAATTCCCAAAATTCAAAACGAATGACGCATAAACACGCAAAGTTCAAGTTCGAAAATGTATGTCAGCAGCGCGCAAGGCCGGAAATGCGTGGGTGTGCTTCCCGGCACTATCAGCCTGAACACGCTTCGGATCGAGTTTCGTTAAAAATAATCCCGCCCGTCGGCTCGGCGTTGTTAAAATAATCCCGGCGCGAACTGGTTGGGATCGTATACGTTTGGTAATTACTCAAAATATTAATGGCAATAAAAACGTACTTGGTAAGAAGTACAGCAGCTTTGTATAGTATAATGCATTTTTAGAAACTTTTCACTTCGAAGTACTGCGGTTATGGAAAAAGACATAATTTTGTATCCCCAAAAATTTGAATCTGAGAAGCGTTACTACTGCAGTGACGTTTCTCAGATTGTGTATTCCAATGCAGATTATTCTTCCTGCGTGGACATAACCGCTCCAGATTTTCGGCGATATCTCAAAATCGCTATCAGCTTTTGAAATGAAATGTTTACAGTTTAGTTTTATGGTTTATATCTATAACTATGTAGGATCAAACAAACAGTGGGTTCCAATTACCAAACGTATACGATCCCTTTAAAGGAAACATGCAGTGTAACATTTTCATTACGCAATTGTTGTTTTATATTAATAGATTTATGTGTATTAAATGTGAATAAAAAGCAAAACTGGTTGAGTTTACGTTGTGTGTGATAATTTGCCGTCCAAAAATTGACACCCCCCCCCCCTTTTTAAATTTCGCGGCCACTCAAAATGAGTGACGCAAATCGAGGCAGGACCCGGACAAATTTTTGATAGTTGATACGCGACGTCTGTACGAGACGGATTTGCGTGACCACGGTCGCACACATTGTTGTGTGTGTACGTACCCACGGTAATCGAATTTCACATGGACGATCGTGAAAGTTCTTCCTCGTTTTATGGTAAATCCGAAAAAAACAGTGCTGATTCGTTCAATTCGAATCACAGTATTTCTTATTCAGACACGGACCCGAGCGAGGATAAAGATGGGGTCCCTCTAGGCGCTCTATAGGTCGAAGCACGACCGCTCAAAATGATCGCTGCAGAGGGCCGAAAATCACTAGGCCGGACCACTTCGCTCTGGTAAGCTTTACTTTAGCCCCTTTCACACTAGACGATTTCCCCGGCGAATTGCCGGGGAATTTCGGTCGGTCTGTTCACACTGCCCAAGAAATCCCCGGGAAACTGCTTTTCCCCGGGAAATGTTTACCCCTGCTCGGGAGTAGGGTTAAAGGAGAAATCCCCGGGGTTTAACGTTTTTCCCGGGGAAAAGCAACCAGTGTTAACGTCGCAGGGTTTGAACTTACCCCACCTTTTTGCGTCCACGGGTAATCTCGAAAAGTCACAGGGTCACAAATAGCGCGCCAAATAATTCGCGCGGTGACGTAGTATTGTAATGTAGTACCTTTCAAACTTTTCGTAAATATATTTACAGTTAAGTACAAAAGACAAATAATAACGTTTGAAAATAATACAAATAATTTAATTTTAAAGAATATGAGCAAAAAGAATGGTTTTAATATTTAATAAAAGAAGTGTCGTGAACAAGACTGTGTTTAGCTTCCTTCTCGTGTACGTGTATTTATAATGTACCGTGTGGTTATGTACCACTCTTATATTTTCTTAACCGCATGATGCGTGGCCCAGCGTGTATTATCCACTGATCTCTACAAACTGGATAGGTCGAGCGGCTCTGCACGTGAAGCCATTGGCGGCCATATTGGGATATTCAAAACATTGCACTTGTACACACGTTTGTATAGCGCACGACCGAGAAAACTCATTTAATATCACAGGAAACGAAGTTAACGTCGCAAAAACGATCCAGTTTGATTAAGAAAATTAAGTTAAACATAATAACACCCAATAATGAGATGTATACGCCAAGTTTGAATATTAAAAAGCCCTATTTTCGGGAAAAGATATGAGACCAAAATTTAGTTTTAACATTTCCAACATCATAACCTTATGCACAAACCATAGGAAAAATAAAAACGAGTTTTGTTTGGATCAAGGAAATTCTTAAATGTTTGGGTTTAATTTTATATCCAGACACTAAAAAGTGCCAGTTTATAATAAAATAAATTAGAAAATTTCAGTGCGCGCACGTGCGATCATTGCATTGTATTGAATATCCCAACATGGCCGCTGGTGACTTCACGGCTCGCTATCCCATCAATGTACGATCGACCTATCCAGTTTGTAGAGATCAGTGGTATTATCGTCGACCCATGCCACGCGCCCTCAGTTTACGCATTTTCCGGGGTTTGAAGGCCAGTGTGAAACGACCGTGCATATTCCCGGGAAATAGTGTTCCCGGGAGTTACCAAATGGTTCTAGTGTGAACGGTTGCTGGGGTGTTGGTGGGGTAAAAAATCCCTGGAAATTTCCCGGGGATTTATTTTCTGGGGATTGGCTCTGCAGTGTGAAAAGGGCTTTTGGCTGTCCAAATCCTCCGATATTGGATCAACCGGAAACAAATAGTGGCTTACTCCATCCTTTGTAGTTGTGCTACAGCAGCGGCACACCTAGTCGGCATGACCGAAAACTGTTGTATTTTTACCCTGATTCAGAATGAAAAACCATGTAAAGACGGACACTTGCGCGCAGTCAGTATACGGTAGACCAGGTAGCAGCGCGGTGAGTCTCTGCCTCGATTTTCGTCATACCCCTCGCGAGGTTTTATGTTAATGAGGCTTCCCTTCGACGGGCGGAGTGGTTTGACCAACATTTTCAAAAATTATTTCCCCCCATTTATCACAGAAAATAAACACAACTACACACATAATGTTGTTGTCAACATTAAACTTTATTGATTTAAGCCCCAAAACAACTTATTACATGTTTCCTTTAGGTACCTACATAGCTAAGTAGGATACACCAATTTGGGTATGGTGCCTAGATTTATCGAAAGGTCTTTCCCAATTAGTTCACAATGTCACAATTCACATTTTTTTTATGTAGATTTATGAGTTTGGCAGACTTTGGTGGATTTTGTTTCCCATATGAAGCACGAGATGTGGCAGAGACCCCCCCCCCCCCCCCCCCCCCCCCCCCTTTGTGTAGACCATTGTGTTCCCGGAATCTCAGGAATTAGGTTTAGGTTTCAAGGGGGGTGGTGTTAGGTAACAATAGTGTGGAGTGTGTTTAGGGTATAGGGATAAGAGGGAAGGGGGGGGGGGGGGGGGGGGGGGGGAGGGTACACCTCTGCCGCATATCGTGCTGGGTATACATTTTTCAGAGATTTACAGTCGATTATTTATTAAGTGAAGTAACAAATTCAAACTGCAAACTAGTGCCTATAATGAATGTTTATTAAAGCGCATCTGTGGACAATGCGTCACCCCGCACAGTAACACCAGCCCAGCCTCGACTACATGGGCGCGTGCCTTAACCTTGGCCGTGAAGAATGCGTAAACGACGCTGAATGGCTATTTAGTTCGTATGGCGCGCGCGTTTCGTAAACTGCACGCCTTGAATGTAATGCGAGCGCGTTCCTGAACGTACGTCACGTATTTTTTTTTTTAAAGTCTGCTCCTTACAGGTACAATATGGATTTTGGAAGCCTCGTTTTTGTTGGCCCAAAGCCCGTTTCCAACATTCTAGAATTGCAGAGCATCAGTCGAGATCAGGACAAGCAACGTTCCAGTATAGGAAGTTTCCCAAACGAAACATGTCAGAATGCCAGTTCCTTCGCCACTACAACCAGTCGAGGTGACAAGTTTGAAGCGTCCAGCCAGAGAGAGGGACCAACAGAGTGCAGTTGTCAAGTGACGAAAGTTCATGTCTGTTCTGCAAGAAGCATCATCGTCTCGAGAATTGACGGTGAGCGATTTTTGCGCAAGCCTCTCCCAGAGCGAAAGGATTTCTTCTTCAAGAAGCGACTTTACATAGGCTGTTCACATTCCTGTAATCATCAAGTAAGATAGTTTATAACGACAAGAAAGCTTGTCGGTTCTGCGCAGGTACCAGTTTAACCTGTCTCCATCGCAAATACCAAAGAAGACAGTTAGATGAAACAACGTCATCAAGTCACCCCCTGTCAGCAACAGCAAGTAAACAATCAGCTGATGACAAAGTCCCAACCAGTTCGACCCCATCCAAATTATCGCTGGTGGAGAGAATAACCCCCACGGCCAGAGGTCACTACTATGATGGGTAGTATAGTTGGTAATGCGTGCAAGTCTGTACAACAAACCAATGACCAACCTGCGATGTGCAACAATGTTGTTGCTGCTGAACCACAAAGCCACCAACACTTTGTCTACGGTACGAGGGTAAAATAAGTCTTCGATGCAGAGAGAGTACTAAGAGTACTCGAGTCAGACTTCTAGACAAGTGTCAAAAGCAATCCATACCCTGTTAAAGATGCAAGGCTCATCAGAATCCTGGAGACTGGGATCAAGAAGAAACAAGATGGCCACTACGAGATGCCTCTACGTCTGAAATAACATGTGTGCCTCCAGATCCCCACAGCAGAGCCCTAGCTGAGAAACGATGGCAGCGGCTTAAAGCTAGATTCTCAGATTATCAAAAAAATGTACTTGAAAGTTGTGCTGGACGAGTTCAGTATATACTCTGTTAAAGATGCAAAATTTCATCAGAATCAGAAGAGACAATGTGGTCACTACGAGATGCCTCTACTTCTACAATTAACATGTGTGCCTCTCCTACAACAGAGCCCTAGCTGAGAAAGATTTTAAAAAACAACCCAAATTCTCAGAAAATTGTGTTCATGAAAGATTTCTTTGAAAGTTGTGCTGAACTAGTTCCGACTGCGAGTCTTGAAGTCTGTAATAACAAAGTGAACTACGTTCCCCACACAAAAACCGCGTCGTCTTTAACTGCTCTGCTCAATACAAGAGAGTCTCCTTTAACGACCACCTCATGAAAGGTACCTGATTAACAGCCTTTTCGGAATCTTGTGCAGATTTCGCCAGGAGGAAGTGGTCTTCATGACTGAAATCAAGGGAATGTTTCACCAGTTCTTTGCATTAGAAGGTGATCCAGATCTTTTGTGCTTTCTGTGGTAGGAAAATAGAGACCTAGACAAGGATGTTGTAGACTACCGAATAAAGGTCCATCGGTGCAGACAGTTCCCATTCATGTGCTAACTTTGCGCTTAAGCAAGCAGCTGATGATGGGGAGGAAGAGTTTGGTCAGCAGGCTGCCGACGTTATCAGAAACGACTTCTATGTCGATGATGCTTAAAAGTCGGTAGCTATACAGTGGAAGAGGAAGCTAATCTGCTCCATGCCAGCAAAGGTTTATGTGCAAGAGCAGGGATAAAACTGCACTGAATCTGTTCCTGGTAATAAAAGATCAAGTAGAGTTAAAGATAATGACCTTCATGTAGACGAGCCTCCTTTGGAGCGAGTGCTAGAGCCTTGTAGAGGTAACATGGTGCATCGAAAGCGACACTTTCCGGTTTCGTATAGAACCACGAAATCGCCCTTTCATACGACGTGGTATTCTCTGAACAGTCGGCTCAATATATGATCCCAATGGCTATGTGGCACCTGTGATGTCAAAGGGAAAACAGATTCATAAAGCTGTGCCAAGATTAACTTAGCCCAGATAGAATACGCCAGTTCCAGAGAGTCTGCGTCCACAGTGGGACAGATGGTGTCTGGAGTGTGCGAGTCTAGAGCAACTGAATATACCAAGATCCTTCAAACCCGAAAAACGTTGGTAGTATCGAGAATGTCGAGCTTTATTGTTCACATGCCAGCAAGGAGCTGAATACGGTTAGTGCTTCTATCTCCAACTTTTAAAAGAAATCTGAAATGTGCATTGCCCATTTGTCATGGGAAAGGCAAGGGTGGCACCTTTTAAGAATGTAACTATCTCGAGGCTCGAGTTAGCCAGTGCTACAATCTAAGTGCGAACGAGCGAGTCCCTGCGTGCAGAGCTGTCATATCAGGAGATAAAATAATTGTTCTGGACTAACAGCAAAATTGTACTTGGCTATTTAACCAATGACGCAAGAAGATTTAATGTGTTTGTTGCGAGCCGGGTCCAGCAGATCCGTGACTCGTCTGATCCTAACTCATGGCAGTATTGTAACGAAACGCGTTGTCTGGGGTCGACACACACACAGGAAGGAAACTGACACAAGTATTCTGTGGTTTCGGTGATTCTAAGGTCGTTTTAATGCACTCCTTCTCTGGTCACAAACACTGACATGACGCTTACCGCTATCGCGCGGCCCTGGAACTGGTCTAAACCAGTTCGGCGTATGCGCTATCCAGAACGGGTTTCCCTGGCGTACCGTCAGGGGATTACACCATGGAATCGCTCTAGTGCCCTCTATCGGCCAACCGGCACAAACGTTACAGTATGTTAAAACCAGTTGCAACCCAGCTGATGAGGCCTCACGTGGGCTGATCGCAAAGCAGCTAGTCAAGACGTTTTGCTGGTTGACTGGGCCAGATTAAGGATGGGCCTACAATGATCTCTCAAGTGACAACACCAAAGTTAGACGAGGCAGACCCTGAAGTCAAGCGAGTTGCAGTTTTGCTTACCTGCACAAAGGATGCAAACAACCAGTTCCCAGATCATTTTGGGAAAAGGCCGACTTGATCGTTTCTCCACTTGGCATGGGGCCAAAAAGGCCATTGCAATCTGTCCGAGGTACAAGACGAGACTTTACCAAAGTAAAGTTGATGGAGAGTATAAGGTTCCTGTGATTAAGGTGCATCCACCACATCAGTGTAGAGGAGATGGAAGAAGCAGAGACTGAAAATAAAGAGTCTCCAACAAGAAAACTTCAAAAATGAAGTCCAAGCAAACTAGAGAAAACAGGACAATTCACCAGAGAGTTTGGAACCAAATCATCACCGGCTGGATCCTTTCCTAGACGAGAAAGGCGTACTCTGTATTGGAGGACGTATAGACACAGCCAGTGTGTCAGACAAGATAAAGCATCCAACTATCTTACCTCGAAAAAGAACCCATCACAGAGTTAGTGGTGAGACACTACCGTGAGAGGGTGAACCACATGGGACGAGGTGTAACACACAATGAGATTCGCCAAGGGGGCTACTGGGTGGTAGGTGGATCATCTGCGGTGGCCAACTACATCTTCAGATGCGTGACATGATGCAGAAATGTCTGTTCTTTCAAAAGATCGACTGGAGCCAGCACCTCCATTTTCTTACTGTACTGTGGACTACTTCTTATCAAAGAGCGCAGAAGTCAAGTCGAGCACTGTGACATTTCGTTTTATGTATGGCTTCTAGCTAGGTGTGTTTATCTTGAGACAGAACATTTCCTAACAGCAATTTCTTTCATCAACGCCCAGAGAAGATTGCAGAGCAGAAGTGGCTCTGCCCAAGGTACAGCACTCATCGGTGCTCAAAGTGAGTTAAGAGAAGCGCTAGCTAAGATGTAGCAGGACTGAGTCCACCAGTACCTGTTAGAAGCAACTGTGACTGGATTCCCTTCAAGTTCAAGCTGAACACGCATCCTAGTCAATGGAGGCGTGTGAATTTTGAATTTTGAGTAAGATGCAGGAAGGAGTTCCTGCACCAGCTTCAAGAGCGCAAAAAGTTGGTCAACCCAGTAAGAGATCTACAAGTAGGTGATGTCGTAATCTCTAAGAAAGGCGAGCAGACCAGGAACCAGTGGCCATGAGACGCGTACTAGAGACCAACCTAAGCTAGGGCGGAAGTGTCAGGTCAGTGAAGCTCTTGGTGGCTGATGGCACACGAGACCTTGGCAGACGCAGACAGACTCCATCAGTCCTTGACAGGCCGGTACACAAGCTGGTTCTATTGGTGCCCACAAAGATGCCTAAAGCTCAGGGGACCAGAGAAGTCTCTACCGATGAGCTAAACTAAAAATCATACCAGAAGAGACCGCACTGCCCACGAAGTTCAGTGCACGAACATTTAATTAAACTGTTTTTTTATTAGTAGGTAGATGCCTTTATTAAAGATTCAACTGTAGCCTCGACAGTTGAAGGGAGCCATGTCACTGCAGCTGTAGCCTTTTGTCAAGGCCTTCGTGGCTGCGATCCCAAGCGACTAAAACAGGAGACCGAAGCTACGAGGGCCTTTTCCAACTTGTTTGCGGTTTTTTTAAGGAATTATTCATAGAGTATGAAACGTGCATTATATATAACTTGTATGCAAACAAGTAAAGGGCTGAATGATTAACGAATCATTGTATTTACGTGATTAACGAATCATGTATGCCGACCCGCTGACCCCCGTCGTTTCTGATTGGTTTGGATTTTTGCTACCGTTTGGGTAGCAAAAATCGAGATTATAAAGAAACACAAACAAGTTGAAACCGCAAAAGAAACCGCAAACAAGTTGAAATAGGCCTTCGTGGCTTCGCCAATCGCATGCGTGGTCTCATGTGTGGGTACAAGTGTGACATTCTTTTGTATTGCCACTAAAACAAAGAGCAGTCATCTTTATTGGCCATGTGGTTTTTTTATAGACAGCATATAACGTCAGTCACAGCAATTTAGCTCTCGAAGTTCATCAGTTTTTACCAACGACCCCATTTTGGTAAGAAATATTTTCCTTGATTTCATGAACTACTTTTGATAAGTTTGAGAGACAGAAGTTAGTGGAATGTTTCTGAGATTTACAGTCGATTATTTAAGTGAATAAACAGATTCAAACTGCAAACTGGTGTCTAGTGATTGTATTGTTTAATAGATAAGATCTTTCCATGTAATGTTAGTGTTCTTATTAGTGTTTTTTTCTGTTTTATTAACTTGCAGATTAATTGTTGTCTTAATCTATTCAATCTCGGTTGTCAGTCACAACTTCAGTCAGCGATCAATTGACTTTATGGGTATTGTGTGTGGTACGGAAGATTGCGAGTTCCAGTCATTTGGGTGTCCTTTTGCACCACATATGTTTGAGAACTAGAGCTTGAAACTCCTTATGGCACATGTGAGTCCGAGGCAGCCACAGCTAGTAATGTTTCGTGAATACCAATTAGTTACCAACTAGGCTTAGTAAGGAACTACAGGCCTCTTTAGTAACTAACTAACAGTAATGTTTCATAAATACCAATTGGTTACCAACTAGGCTTAGTAAGCAACTACAGGCCTTTTTGTAACTAACTAACAGTAACGTTTCATGAATCCCAATTAGTTACTAACTAGGCCTAGTAAGCAACTACAGGCCTTTTCACTAACTATTAACTAACATTAACGTTTCGTGAATACCAATTAGTTACCAACTAGGCTTAGTTACTACAAAGGCCTGTAGTTGCTTACTATCGAGGTTTAGTAAGGTTTCATGAGTACTACCTTCTGATTTGTTAATTTTAACAACATACCGTTTCATACCTGATTTTACTTAAGTTCCCAGTTTATCAAAATATTCCAATGTTCAATTAAACTTGTACAATAACCGTGCCGGCCTGCTATGTGCTGGTTTTGTCGTCTTTGTTGCTCGAACCCCGTCCAAATATTCTGCTGGTGAGAGACCTGGGCCTATAGTGTAGAAGAAAATAAAGGGAACAAAAAATTCATTACCAAAATGATTTCTCCGTCATTTTTGTTTTTAATACCATACAAGCCAAAACCTCTTGATGGACTTGAAAATGATCAGGATGAAGCTGTTTTTGGAGACGTTTACAGGAACAGGAACTGTAGAGCCAAGATACCAGGTTGGCGTAGCGGTTTTTTCCTTGCCTTTCACTGCTGTGGCCTGGCTTTAAATCGAGCCATGGCCAATATGTGGATTGGGTTTTTAGTCCCTGCCTGATTCTGTGTGTTTTTCCCCAGGATATTCTTCTGGGGTTTTCCTCCCACCTCTAAAACTGTAACTTCTTCTTATTGTCTTCTCTCTGCAGGTTTCTTCAGGCTTTCGAGCTACAGTGCCATGGGCACTTTTGAGGAATCCTTGGTTTCATTACCAGAAAGAATTAGTACTAATGTAACACACAGCAATTACAAACTTAGAACTCACTTGAGCTCCAATCCTTCTGCAAATTCGTAGCCACTCATTTCCAGTTGTTCCTCTGTGTGGAAATATAGTGATAATCAAAATGAAGAAAAAAAACCCACAAAACAAGCATGATGAAACAAGGCAATGTTACTTTATAAAGGTTCTACATTAACCAGTTCGCGCCGGAGGACATACGTGACCCGGTCCCAGAAAAGGTGGCATAAGTCGCGTTATGCATTTATGAGAAATGGCCTGTTAAAGTTAATATGGAAAAAAATTTTGTCAAAATTTGATTTTCATTTTTTGTCTTAAATGAAATCTTTAATATCCAAAGTTTCAGATTGAATTAACGAAAAGCTGGAATAAATAAAGTGAAACAAAACCTTTTAAGAGTGCATGGTTCCAATGTATTGTCTTAGTTTTGTTGTGTTTCGAAGCCTGTTTTCTCAGTTGTGTATTTTGAATTCCATAGAACTATTAATATGCAAAAACGTCATATCACCGTAACGGAAGGGGCTATGGGGCTGTACTATGTACCAAATGAAAGCTTATTTCCTGGACTTCTCAATCATGTACATAACTCTATTATCAGTTTTTGCGACTTATGTCACCTTTTCCTGGAGCGGGTCACATATAAACAAGCACAGTTTTCCCTAGATTCAAAACGGATGATGCATAAACATGTCACAAGCAATGCCGGAAATGTCTGTCAGCAGCGAGCAAGGCCATAAATGCAGGGGTGTGCTTCCAGGTACCATCGGCCTGAACCCGCCTCAGATTGAGTTTTGTTAAAAATAATCCCGCGCCTCGGCTCGGCAATGTTAAAATAATCCCGGCACGAACTGGTTAACCCTTGCTTTTGTTTATCATCCAACGCACTTCAACGTGCACCTCCATAAAAACCTGTGTACATGTATTTTTGTATAATCTTTCAGTGCACAAAGCTGGAGTGAATTGGCAAGTGCCACCGCCATGCAGTGATCTGCCCTCATAGAGGGAGGGTTAAAATATGTGACGTTATATTGATATGCAAACAAGGATTTGTGCTTTTCTAAAAAAATCACAACTCGTCGTGGCAATATCGTTTGTGTTTTTGATTATTCAGCATTCGCAGAGCTAACACTTCATCAGGTTATTTGTCAAGCACCCGTCTATATTTTGAGCACTTTTGCCTCTTCAAACAATTTTGTTTAACATACGACAAAAGTTAATGGTCAACTCGAACTTTTATAATGTGCTTACCTTTCAATTCTGCAATGAGCTGCCCTGTGAGTACTTCCTGCAGTGGCCGCACACATGTCGGCGAATCCTGACTGCTCTCAATCTGTCTCTGCTTAGCGATGGCCTGAGATCGGGTAAGCCCCACCCACTCTGCCTCTTCTTTCTGTTGTTGGAAAAACATGAATATTCATAGATTTCATGAAAATATACGAATAGTAATTATCATTTAGATTAGTCAATGACATAATCTGGGGATACGAATGAAATGCTACAGACATCACTACGTGCTAGGGACGGCCTAAGTTCTGGTAAAGCCTAATGCACTTCGCATAGCCTGTTGAGTATATTAATATTCATATATGTGACCCGCTCCATCGAAATCAGGAATAAGTCTCGAAATGACTTTTTGAGATATACACATGGTGAGAAAGGGAATTTCATAAGCTTTCTAATGATACCCATCACAAGTGTGTATCTTCTTAGGTTAACGAGTTATGGTCTGAAGAAGATGACAGGTGGATATTTATTTGCCTAATTCACATTCCGAGAAAAACAGCTTTGAAAATAAACAAAATTGACCAAAATCATACGAACAGCGCACACATATCCTCTTCATTTTCATCGTTATTGATCGTTTTTACATACAAGACATTAATGACAATAATCTGTGATAACTACACTTCCTAAAAATACAATGTTCAGAAAAACGACTTGGTCACGATTTTCACCCATGCGTTCACTTCAACGGCCGATTGCGTAAAACGGCCCCAGCGACTTATTCCTGATTACGATGGAGCGGGTCACATATTGAGATTAGAATATAAATATTCAAATTTGCTTAGGCCCAAGGTTAAAATATGAATAAACTGCTGAAAGTGCTTTAGTGCTTAGTGCAAGATTACAAGAGAGTAGTTTAAATAATATACCATTAATTTACTTTTTACTTTTTCGGAATTTTGTAAAATTTAGTTCTGAAAAAAATCCTCTGGCCCAAAATATGGTGCTAGTGTAAAGTTTATTTATTTTTAGATTTGAACAAAGAAATTGACTGCAGCGGGGCAAGTACCTGCGACCTCAGGATTGCTGTTCCAGTGTTCTACCAACTGAGCTATCCAGCCCTGTGTTGACGGTTCACCAAATGTGTCCATATCTTTGTTCAGGGGGGCGCTAGTCAGAAGCTATGAATCCGTAAATGCCATGTGGGCAGGGATAACGCCTAAAGTCACAATACTAGCAGTATTAGCAATGTTGCAAAAATTGGGAAATAGTGAACGGCGATCACTCAAAGATGATACAATCCAGCATTGGAGCACAAATTTGACCGTCGAGGCCCAGGCCAAGGTTTTGGACATCAAGGCCCAAGACCCTACACAAAATTGTATAGGGCCCTGAGGGGCCTCGAGGGGCCTCGAGGGCCCTTGAGGGGCCTTGAGGGGCCTTGAGAGTCTAAAGCCTTGGCATGGGCCTTGAGAGTCTAAAGCCTTGGCTTTGGGGTCCAGCCTTGTGCTCCAAACCCTGATACGAGTACTCACCGGTATAACAAAGTCCTTGTACCGCTTGTAGATTTCTTCCCTCTTTTCCGGGTCGTTTGGGTAGACTTTCTCTTTCTCGGCCAGTCGGAGAAGCAAGTGCCTTTTCAGAGTCATGCCCAATAATGAATTGATTCCCTCTGGAGGAGTCTGGATGCCAGACGTAAGCAAAAGCACTGAATTAAATTACATCAAATACTAGCTGGTTTCACATTATCAACATTTTCAGCGAATTGCATTCATCAAATGATACAAAAATTGATGCAAATTGTTAAAAGGGTCCTCATTTTATTGAACGTATTAAGATCTAATTCAATTTTTTGTTTTATGAGACAATGCGTTAATTTAGGGCATTTAAAGGTAGTATAAACCATTGGTAATTGCTTGAATTATCATGAATGGGTAGATTTGGGGGTTGTATTTCATAGTAAATATCGTTTAACTGACTTTTCCGAAGTTTTACAATCATGGATGCCGAGAAAAGCACGAAAAACAGCGTTTGTTTTCAACCGGAGTCGAGCAGTTATTCTTATGTTATCTTTGTTTTTTTCAATTTTGTTGAATAATTACAGGATATCTAGCGCAATCCTTTTGCTGAATGCCTAAAATCATTATTTACTTTCAATTGAGTAAGATATTTCTTAATAATTCGGTAGTAAATATTTTTGATATCTGCAAATGGTGTATACTACCTTTAACACATGTAACGATAACAAAATCCATCCTCATTTAATATCTGTGTTGGGTGCAATCAGTGTATCTGCTCTATCACTTGACTGTACAAACATGCACAAGCATGATCGATCAATTCGTTAGGTAATTTCAGACTTTAATTCACTTTTACAAAACACTTCTTCACGATCGACTGATTGCGCAGATTGACTGATCACGCAGATCCACCGATCGCGCCTAACATCCACACCTTGTGGATAATAAACATTCCCTTATATTTCCATATTAACATATCTTAAGAATGTAGAAGTCAAAGCCGTAACATTCTCTTATATTTCCGTATTAACATACCTTAAGAATGTAGAAGTCAAAGCCGTAACATTCCCTTATATTTCCATATTAACATACCTTAAAAATGTAGAAATCAAAGCCGTAACATTCCCTTATATTTCCGTATTAACATACCTTAAGAATATAGAAGTCAAAGCCGTAACATTCCCTTATATTTCCATATTAACATACCTTAAGAATATAGAAGTCAAAGCCGTAACATTCCCTTATATTTCCGTATTAACATACCTTAAGAATGTAGAAGTCAAAGCCGTAACATTCCCTTATATTTCCATATTAACATACCTTAAGAATGTAGAAGTCAAAGCCGTAACATTCCCTTATATTTCCGTATTAACATACCTTAAGAATGTAGAAGTCAAAGCCGTAACATTCCCTTATATTCCCGTATTAACATACCTTAAGAATGTAGAAGTCAAAGCCGTAACATTCCCTTATATTTCCATATTAACATACCTTAAGAATATAGAAGTCAAAGCCGTAACATTCCCTTATATTTCCGTATTAACATACCTTAAGAATGTAGAAGTCAAAGCCGTAACATTCCCTTATATTTCCATATTAACATACCTTAAGAATGTAGAAGTCAAAGCCGTAACATTCCCTTATATTTCCATATTAACATACCTTAAGAATGTAGAAGTCAAAGCCGTAACATTCCCTTATATTTCCGTATTAACATACCTTAAGAATGTAGAAGTCAAAGCCGTAACATTCCCTTATATTTCCGTATTAACATACCTTAAGAATGTAGAAGTCAAAGCCGTAACATTCCCTTATATTTCCGTATTAACATACCTTAAGAATGTAGAAGTCAAAGCCGTAACATTCCCTTGTATTTCCATATTAACATACCTTAAGAATGTAGAAGTCAAAGCCGTAACATTCCCTTATATTTCCGTATTAACATACCTTAAGAATGTAGAAGTCAAAGCCGTAACATTCCCTTATATTCCCGTATTAACATACCTTAAGAATGTAGAAGTCAAAGCCATAACATTCCCTTATTTTTCCATATTAACATACCTTAAGAATGTAGAAGTCAAAGCCGTAACATTCCCTTATATTCCCGTATTAACATACCTTAAGAATGTAGAAGTCAAAGCCGTAACATTCCCTTATATTTCCATATTAACATACCTTAAGAATGTAGAAGTCAAAGCCGTAACAATCCCTTATATTTCCGTATTAACATACCTTAAGAATGTAGAAGTCAAAGCTGTAACATTCCCTTATATTTCCATATTAACATACCTTAAGAATGTAGAAGTCAAAGCCGTAACATTCCCTTATATTTCCGTATTAACATACCTTAAGAATGTAGAAGTCAAAGCCGTAACATTCCCTTATATTTCCGTATTAACATACCTTAAGAATGTAGAAGTCAAAGCCGTAACATTCCCTTATATTTCCGTATTAACATACCTTAAGAATGTAGAAGTCAAAGCCGTAACATTCCCTTATATTTCCGTATTAACATACCTTAAGAATGTAGAAGTCAAAGCCGTAACATTCCCTTATATTTCCGTATTAACATACCTTAAGAATGTAGAAGTCAAAGCCGTAACATTCCCTTATATTTCCGTATTAACATACCTTAAGAATGTAGAAGTCAAAGCCGTAACATTCCCTTATATTTCCGTATTAACATACCTTAAGAATGTAGAAGTCAAAGCCGTAACATTTCCTTATATTTCCGTATTAACATACCTTAAGAATGTAGAAGTCAAAGCCGTAAGCCTCATCGATGAGATCCAACGTTCTCAGGCTGACCGTGATGGTGAATGTGCGATCCAAGATCTCGCTGTGCAGTAGTTTTTTCTGTAGAAACGGCCTCCAACATTTCTTGACCCTACCATTTATATAAACAAAATGCAAACTAGAAGTGCGTTCGTGGATGAACACAATAAGCTGCTTTGTGTGAGCAAGTTTAAGTTAAACTCTGCGATGACTGAGCGACACGTGACAATTCTTATGATTTGAGGTATGCGATCGCACCTCCACGCCATCACACACCTAAAAGCTACCTGAGAAGTGCTAATAATCACATCCCTGAATCCCCTTGTACCACACCTCTTGGCAAACATTTACGCCATTATTATACTTCATAATTTGTGAACAAAATGTCGGTGAAGAAAAAATTGTTAATACTGTAAATCAAAATGCATATTCTGAGAATACAAATGGACTACAGACACATGACAGAATCACACGCCTTGAAAAATCGCACGCCGAGAAAATTCCAGGTGTGCCTCTTTCCACACGCCTGTGATTTTCAAAACGGAAAGACTGATGTGACGACGATAAAATGTACCGTTTTGTCTATATAACACCTGCAAGTCTATGTACGTCCAAGTTTTCAAATTTCAATGTTAACTTTTTATCCTTTGGATTGGTTGTGGAGTGTTGTGGCCGGCGGTTAAGAACCCGGTTTTCTGTTCCGCGGAGCGTGAGTTTAAGTCCCGGTGTCGACACGTGTGTCCTTAAGCAAAGCAATTAAACCACTATTGCTTCGTTCTTCGGATGGGACGTAAAGCTGGAGGTCCCGTGTGTTGTGTAATGCACGTAAAAGAACCCAGTAACACTCATCGCTAAGAGGAGGGGTTTTGCCCCGGTGTTCCTGACAGCGCCTCGGAATAGGCAACTAGATTGATGGCGCTTTACAAATGCAGATTGGATTGGATTGGTTGTATAGCCTTTAATTTAATTTCTTGTCTTGTAGTACACAGTGCCAAATACACCAGACTATACATGGTTTAGCCCGAGCCCTAGCCCGAGCCCTAGCCCGAGCCCTAGCCCGAGCCCTAGCCCTAGCCCTAGCCCTAGCCCTAGCCCTAGCCCTAGCCCTAGCCCTAGCCCTAGCCCTAGCCCTAGCCCTAGCCCTAGCCCTAGCCCTAGCCCTAGCCCTAGCCCTAGCCCTAGCCCTAGCCCTAGCCCTAGCCCTAGCCCTAGCCCTAGCCCTAGCCCTAGCCCTAGCCCTAGCCCTAGCCCTAGCCCTAGCCCTAGCCCTAGCCCGAGCCCGAGCCCGAGCCCGAGCCCGAGCCCGAGCCCTAGCCCGAGCCCGAGCCCGAGCCCGAGCCCTAGCCCTAGCCCTAGCCCTAGCCCTAGCCCGAGCCCTAGCCCGAGCCCTAGCCCTAGCCCTAGCCCTAGCCCTAGCCCTAGCCCTAGCCCTAGCCCTAGCCCTAGCCCTAGCCCTAGCCCTAGCCCTAGCCCTAGCCCTAGCCCTAGCCCTAGCCCTAGCCCTAGCCCTAGCCCTAGCCCTAGCCCTAGCCCTAGCCCTAGCCCTAGCCCTAGCCCTAGCCCTAGCCCTAGCCCTAGCCCTAGCCCTAGCCCTAGCCCTAGCCCTAGCCCTAGCCCTAGCCCTAGCCCTAGCCCTAGCCCTAGCCCTAGCCCTAGCCCTAGCCCTAGCCCTAGCCCTAGCCCTAGCCCTAGCCCTAGCCCTAGCCCTAGCCCTAGCCCTAGCCCTAGCCCTAGCCCTAGCCCTAGCCCTAGCCCTAGCCCTAGCCCTAGCCCCGCTCCCAGGCTCGCTCCCAGGCTCGCTCCCAGGCTCGCTCCCAGGCTCGCTCCCAGGCTCGCTCCCAGGCTCGCTCCCAGGCTCGCTCCCAGGCTCGCTCCCAGGCTCGCTCCCAGGCTCGCTCCCAGGCTCGCTCCCAGGCTCGCTCCCAGGCTCGCTCCCAGGCTCGCTCCCAGGCTCGCTCCCAGGCTCGCTCCCAGGCTCGCTCCCAGGCTCGCTCCCAGGCTCGCTCCCAGGCTCGCTCCCAGGCTCGCTCCCAGGCTCGCTCCCAGGCTCGCTCCCAGGCTCGCTCCCAGGCTCGCTCCCAGGCTCGCTCCCAGGCTCGCTCCCAGGCTCGCTCCCAGGCTCGCTCCCAGGCTCGCTCCCAGGCTCGCTCCCAGGCTCGCTCCCAGGCTCGCTCCCAGGCTCGCTCCCAGGCTCGCTCCCAGGCTCGCTCCCAGGCTCGCTCCCAGGCTCGCTCCCAGGCTCGCTCCCAGGCTCGCTCCCAGGCTCGCTCCCAGGCT
Organism: Crossaster papposus; assembly: GCA_037893245.1. Classification (NCBI taxonomy): domain Eukaryota; kingdom Metazoa; phylum Echinodermata; class Asteroidea; order Velatida; family Solasteridae; genus Crossaster; species Crossaster papposus. The sequence goes on from JBAIAA010000459.1 coordinate 1,384,557, forward strand.
CGCTCCCAGGCTCGCTCCCAGGCTCGCTCCCAGGCTCGCTCCCAGGCTCGCTCCCAGGCTCGCTCCCAGGCTCGCTCCCAGGCTCGCTCCCAGGCTCGCTCCCAGGCTCGCTCCCAGGCTCGCTCCCAGGCTCGCTCCCAGGCTCGCTCCCAGGCTCGCTCCCAGGCTCGCTCCCAGGCTCGCTCCCAGGCTCGCTCCCAGGCTCGCTCCCAGGCTCGCTCCCAGGCTCGCTCCCAGGCTCGATCCCAGGCTCGATCCCAGGCTCGATCCCAGGCTCGATCCCAGGCTCGATCCCAGGCTCGATCCCAGGCTCGATCCCAGGCTCGATCCCAGGCTCGATCCTTAGCCCAAACTTGAGCCCTGGACCAAGCCCAAGCTGGAGCCTAAGTCCAGGCCCAAGATAAAGCCCAAAACAAGCCTAAGCCCAAGATCGAGCCTAAGCCCAAGATCGAGCCAGAGCCCCAAAATCAAGACCAAGCCCAAGATTGAGCCCAAGCCCGAGCCCAAGATTGAGCCCAAGCCCGAGCCCAAGGTCGAGTCTGATCCCGAAATTGAGCCCGATCCCGATCCTGAGATCGATCCCGATCCCGAGATCGAGCCCGATCCCGAGATCGAGCCCGATCCCGAGATCGAGCCCGATCCCGAGATCGAGCCCGATCCCGAGATCGAGCCCGATCCCGATCCCGAGCCCGATCCCGAGATCGAGCCCGATCCCGAGATCGAGCCCGATCCCGAGATCGAGCCCAATCCCGAGATCGAGCCCAATCCCAAGATCGAGCCCAAGCCCAAAATCGAGCCCAAGCTCAATTCCAAGCCCATGCAATCCCAATCCCAATCCCAATCCCCAGCCCAAGCCCCTACCTGACACCCTTGGTTATATTGGATTTTCGGAAGCCTGGCACGTATCCTTCCCCGCTCCACAGACCCAGCTGGCTATCCTTTGGGTAGATGATGTTCAGTGGTACCCTGTTGGTGCGCACCCGCTCACCTGTCGTTGGGTGTTTCATCCAGTCAGCTGAAATTCAACAACAAAGTTAAAATTAGCTGCCTGCTCAAGAAATGTTTAAGCATTCAGAAAAAAAATCCTCACCTCATTGTTTTTACAAATGACCTGAATCATGCAGAATCAGCTGCGCACAGGCATGCAGCTGTGACACAGGCCATGTTCTACAGTGTAGCACAGCTGACAACTGCATTCCTGAAGATTTGCGAGCCACGGTCATAACTACTCCCTTGTGTCAAGGGGTTAAAGCTCCATGTAACCTAAATCCTAAAAAATACTATATTTTTTTTTTTACTGGTGACCACTACCTGAATCCTGCCAAATCCTCTAGTGGGTTTTACATACAAAGCAGCCACATTAGAACAAACAGCTGCTACATGCAAGTGCACTATTACAGCACACATAAACCTTGTCCTTGATACGAAAATGTTTCCTATCCTTGACACATCAGTAATGTAATGCGTTTCTTACTTATTTAGGCCACATACGGATACCTGGCTACCGTTGGAAATAACACGAATGGGTGACGTGTGTGTAATGTACGTCTAGCCAATTTTGACACAACCTAAGGCCGTGTCCGAAATGAGTGTCTAGAGCTACGGTCTACGTCTACAGCTACAGCTACGTCTACGTAGGCGCTAAGGCAAATGGAATTCGGACGTGGCTACGGTAGAGCCTACGGATAGTTATTGCGCCCCCAAGCGATGCTTGAATTATTGTTTGCGAAATTACGACGTAAGAATTTACAACAATTATCGTCTGCAAGATGTTACGCAATGTTTGTTTACAGCCAGTCGAAATACCTGCTGATATTGACGTATTTGTCATATTTGTCGTTTCAATTCAATGCACTATCATTGAAAAATAAACGAAAATTTGCTCCAAAATTAACGTTAGTGCTGCCGCCATTTTGTTTTGCCTGAGCTAGACAACTTCTTTTACGGCTAGATTTTTGTGACGTTGTAGCCGTAGCTGTAGCTCTAGACGGCATTTTGGACAGCGCTACAAAATGGCCGACGCAGACAATAGCCATAGCTGTAGCTCTAGACACCCGTTTCGGACACGGCCTTACTTCCTGGATCATTCCAGTACAGCACAGGCGGCTTGGCTCCAGGTTGTCTTCTCCATTTAAAATAGGCTGGTGGGAGTCGGGATGCTATACCTTCGCTGTAAAAGTCCTGTCAAAAAATGAGATGAAATACTTTAGGCAGTGTCTGAATTACTTAGGTACGGCTTGATATTACACACGTCTATGGTAGCGGCTGCAGCCATGTTCACATAGACTTGTGTGTGATTTTAATTCAAGCCATAGCCCAGTAACTCGGACACAGCCTCAGATAACAGTTGATTTTCCAGGTAGGATACACCATTGGTAATTGCTTGAATTATAATGAATAGGTGGATTTGGGGGGTCGTATTTTATAGTAAATATCGTTTAAAGGTAGTATACCCGGTACACCATTTGCAGATATCGAAAAAAATTACTACCGAATTATTAAGAAATATCTTACTTATTTGAAAGTAAATAATGATTGTAGGCATCCAGCAAAATGGTTGCCCTAGATATCCTGTAATTGTTCCAAAAAATTGAATTGTATAAACCAAAATTCATTCTCCCCGGACGGCGATCGCGAAAAAACAAAAATAACATAAGAAAAACTGCCCGATTCCGGTTGAAAACGAAAGTCGTTTTTCTTGCTTTTCTCAGCAACCATGATTGTAAAACTTTGGACAGGTCAGTTAAACGATATTCACTATGAAATATAACCCCCTAAATCCACCCATTCATGATAATTCAAGCAGTTACCAATGGTGTATACTACATGTACCTTTAACTGACCTGTCCGAAGTTTTACAATCATGGATGCCGAGAAAAGCACAAAAAAATGCGTTTGTTTTCAACCGGCGTCGAGCAGTTATTCTTATGTTATTTGTGTTTTTAGCGAATTTTTCTTTATAGAATTCTATTTTTCAGAATAATTACAGGATATCTAATGCAATCATTTTGCTGGATGCCTAGAATCATTCCTTACTTTCAGATGAGTAAGATATTTCTTAATAATTCGGTAGTAAATTTTTTCGATATCTGCAAATGGTGTATCTACCTTCAACACAATTGGGAATACACACAATTGTTATGGACAAGAGTGAACCAATGACAGTTTACTCGGCTCCTATTCGGGCGCGTATTATACCGTTTCCATGTACTATCAGTATCATTCATAGTTGCGATAATCGTAACCCACCATCCTCCCTCCGGTCTTCGATCGTCGGGAGGAAGGTGGGTTACGATTATCGCAACTATATCATTCACAGCTTTGCAAGCGAGTTTCTTTAAATTATTTTACCAACCCTTACGTTGGTTAGGGTTGATTTCAGTGCCCACACTGAGTGACTTTAAAACTAGGTATTTTTTCCCTTTTTATTGACGATGAGAATACCGCCAAATAGATTGTCAATGTCACTAGACAATGCTTAGTCATTATTGTATTTTCTAGTAGGATTGCATCGAGTTAGATTTGTGCGGTGGAAAATTGGCAGTACGAGAGCACAACGCATTACGCGCCGTGGGCTGTAACACTTTGTGCTTTGTTGTGGTACTAATCCAGTGTGGCAGTTTACTGGTTAACAAGCCAGTTCGGTATCCCACTGCACATGCGCACATGAAGATTTGACGATTTTTCTTTCGGGATAAACATTTCATCGATTGCGTGCAAAAGCATAGCGGGTACCAGCAAATTTAAAGAGATCGTCGTGTTCTAAATTTACTAAGTAGATATTTTTGTTTTTACGTTTTGGTGTTTTCAGGTGTTTTGTGTGGCCAAACTTTTGTTCGAACAACGTGCCCATCGTCTTTTCGATTTCACAAGAAAATACAGAGAATGCAGATTCGGTTACCACGTCCCCCATAGCCTTGTGTGCATTTGTCTGCCGTGTTTATCCTAAGAAAAAAATTGTTGAATCTTGTTGTGCACTTGCGCAGTTGGAATACCGAATTGGCTTATTATTAGGCCCATCAAAAAACAACAAGCCCCTAAAACATGCCCCAATTTACGAAAATAGATCATGAATAAATATTTACTGTTGTTACAATAACAAAATGAACATTTTCAACCATGGAACCTTAAAAACCAATTTTAATATTAAATCGTTGTTATGATTTAGAATTGTAACTTTTCATGTGTCGGAAATGAATGCATTAACCGTTTAAATAACGTTATAAAATTATCTCGACTTTACTTTTCTGACTAAAAACCACCAATTCTAAGCTTTTTCGGGAAATTCAACATTTACGCGTGCCGCAAAAATTGTTTCTCTTACTGGTCTTTTCCTTTTGTCAAATATGATTTTATCTGGTTTGGGTGCTTTTTCGAGATTTTTGGCAATAACGTTAAGTTTGTTCGAAATGTTTGCGGTGATCGAGCGCGCCGCCATTTTGCTTTTGACTAACAAATTAAATGGTGGCGAGCAAAAGGCGATTCCCGGCGCACATAGGAGACAGCTGCAGTCGATAAGCGAATTACAACCTTTACCCGATGTGTTTGACAATTTCTAAACAAATATTATGTATCACAAACAAACTACATGTACTACCATTGGTCTTTTATGTAGAACAATACTTTTTCTTATACGGTAATATCATTTATTAAATTAAATTAATTGAGTAAATTTACAGAAACAGACAATTATATAATAATCTTTTTATTTTCGATATTATTACTGTATAAAAAAATAGATATAATATTGACTAAAGCTTAGCGAACAAAATAATTAAAAATATCACATTAGCCAATCAGAGCGATTGTATTTTAACAGCACGAGAATTGTATCTAGACGACGACTATCAACAACTTCATGAACTTGTGACTATTTTTTATGGAGAAACGTCTCGGTTGGTGAATAATTTAAAACTAAATTGTTCTCTTGTCAAAATAAAATTGAGGATTACTCAGACACAGCAGAGTGTACATTCAGTCAGAATTTGCATTATTTTAAGGTTGTTTGCCTGTACTTAAGTTTTAGCCTGGCTTGATTTGTAGCTGTTTTGAGTTTCGTGGTTGTCACTGCCACTGCCAGTGCCAGGTTGTTGCACCGCGCGCACCGCAATATTAACGCCATCTTCATCTTGGATCGAAAACGGGATCACGTGGTCACTCAGGGGGCAAATTAGAAAACGACAAAGTAAGATCTGCTCTAAAAAATCTCGTGTTTTAAACTGAAGTGAAAACGAAAAGACATTCAATTCAAATTTGAGAAATTCGAATTGAAATTGAAAAGGAAAAGCTGAGCCTGAGTCTATAGGTGTTGAATTTTCGCAGTCGGCATGACGTCACGAAGGTGCGAGCCGTCCATAGCAACATGCATTAAATCATGGAGGAATAAGAAGTTGAACCCCAAATTTCTCTTCGCGCTAAAATGCATAATTAATGGCAAGATAAACTGGGTTCCCGGATGTCCAACCGCGAGAATTGATTACGTTAAAAAACTTGCAATTTAGTACAAAACTAGACCTACTAACTCCTCTTTTTCGAATTTTGGATTTAACTTGTTGTACTACTACTAGTTCGACAAGTTAAATCCAAAATTTGAAAGAGAGGAGGTATACTACATGTAGATCCCCAGTTAGTGGGTCTAGTAGTACAAAACAGAAAATGTAATTTTGCGGGGATAGATGTTCATGTTGCAAGTGCAACCTGACATTGTTTTTTTCTTCATATATCATCTCAATGAAGTTCAATCAGTGCAAATTTTTTCAAAAGACATGAAATAGTATTTGCAATTTTGTTAGAAAAAATTTCTCGACTCTCCATAGACTTTGTACACAACCGCTTAAGTAGCGTCAGGATACATGTACTAAAGTTACATTATTTTTCTTAATTTGCCTCCTAAGTGATCACGTGACCCCATTTTCGATACAAGAGGGCAGTGTATCCATAAAACAGCTTATGCCATGAGTACGATCAGCTTGACACTGACTGACTGACTGAGTCAGCTAACCAGCACTTGGCCATGGCTAAATCTACATCAATTGAATGATTGTTTGTAGTTAGGACAGTCGGCAATCTGGTTACAACTATACCCGACCTCACATTATTAATAATATTTGGATATTGCTTTTGGAACAAGACTGGTTGATAATCAGGTTCCAAGAGTGAAAAGGAGTATTGTCAATGTCAGGCTGGGCATGTCATAGCCTTTTGACAAGGCCTCGTGACTCTGGCTAAGCGGCTGAGATGAGTCTAGATACCCGGGGTGAACGCGCGACCGAGTGACGAATGTCACGAGGCCTTTTGCAATGTAGGTTTCACTGCTCGGCATGAATTATTCATAGATACATATTAGCATGCCAATACGCCCAATCAGAACGGCGATCTCCCAGTTGGCTTCGTTCGTGATTCGTTCAATATCAAAGCATGTAAGAAAAGGTGAAAAAACGTAAATAAATGTTGCTTCTGAGTTGAATATATGAATGATAAATACAAGATATCACATTTAAATATATTTTACATGCAAAATTGCAATAAATTAGGAAGCAACTAATGATTTGAGCTAAATATTGTAAGTGACATGATTGGACATTCCCTGTTTGTAAAATGAACTAGTCCAACTCAAATATAAGCTGACGTCACGCAGAGATACGTTCGCTGATTGGACGCTACCATTTCGGTAGCGATTCCAGTTGGAAACAAAGGTTAACATAAGAAATCCAAACCAGATTGATAAAGGCCACTTGTCTGGGCAATTCGCACTGGCGTTCACTCAGGTTTTCGCGATTAGTCTCTTTTTAGTCGCTCGGCCTCTATCAGACATGTGGCCTTGTTTAAAGGCTAGGCATGTCAGGAATCAGACTGCGTAAAGGAGCAATTATAGAATGCAGGGCCCAATGACAACTCTCGACTTTATTAACCCTAGGACATAGAATGGACTGACCCTAACCCTAACCCTGTACCATGGAGCAATAAATTGGTCCATGGGCCGGTATACCCCAATACCGTACCCATGAATACAGGGCCACTCCATTCTATGTCCTAGGGTAAATAAAACCAAGAGTTGTCAGTGGGACCTCCATAGGTCCTGCATTCCATAGTTAAGCCCTGCGTAAATAATAAATAGAAAGGGCAATTTATGACAGGCCTTGTACATGTACAATGTACTCGGTAAAATGATTTTTACACAAACTCATTGGGCAGTTTAATTTTTAGGAATTGAATGCATCAACCTGCAATATCTCTTCATTGTTGAAGAGACTATCACTAACATACCTGATGCATGAGTGAGATGTTATCTTCATAGTTGAATACGCAATGGCTGAAGAGTAAGTACTCATTACAATCCCTAACTACCGGTAGTCCAGGAAAAATACCTAATTTTGTTTTATTGACCTCACACAAATTGCAATATAATATTTTTCACCACAGTGCACTTCTATAAGGTCCCTAGAATGACATACTAACAAACTCAAAAAATCCAAGTGGTGGAAATATGACTAATTTGTATAAATCGTTAATCCCTGCCGCGTAATATATTTATTCCTATATTTGGGTATATTATTATTTATTTATTTTTTGGAAAAGTTTATTTTGGTGATTCTACTTACATATCCTTACTTCAATAAAAATTTCTAAAGCATATAAGTGACTGAATAATTATGTCATTTAATTGTCCAAATTGACAACTTCATAAACCCATAAATGTGCGCACATTACACTGTCTCCAGATATCATCAAGTAGTCAGTATTGGCGAGCTTCAAATTCACCAAGTTGAATCCCGGCACAGTTATCATATTAAAACCTTATGGAAAATCATATGAACAATTATAATTTTGTGATAGCCCAGCAAACAAAAACTGGGGAAAATGGTGTGTCCATAACTTGGGCTAAAATATAGGTGAAGGGTCGCCTAAGGTGAGAGACTTGAACAAGTTCAAGGAAACTGGTATTTGCCGTAAATTATCAGTCCTTTTGGGGGGGCAAAGAAAGCAAAAAGTACACCATTTTAATTGGCAAACAAATACATATTTTATAAAAAATATGTTTATCTATGAACAGCCGTGGTGCATTTCAGACCGGTTTTCGCCGGGCGGAACTCCTGCGCGCACAGAAGGAGATGAAGAACATTAAGAAGAGGTCTCAGAAGGAGGCGGGATTGACAAAGGATCAACAGAAGGAGGCTGGAAGCAAACAACGCATGATCGTCAGGTACGTAACCTGTACTACATACATTCAGTTGTTAGTTGCTTCGAGTTGCTAAGCACAGAAGATATTTGCTTAGCAGAAACAGTTTACCAGTCAAAATGTCACTGTTAATTTTTTTTTTTAATTAACTTTTATTGAAGAGTTACCGGATATGCGCAATTATTTTGCTGGTTGCCTACAATCGTTATTTACTTTCAAATAAGTAAGATATTTCTTATTAAGTTTGTAGTAAAAATGTTTGATATCTGCAAATGGTATATCTTACCTTTAACACTTTTGAATTGCAGGATTTTGCAGGATTCAGGTTATGTGTTAAAACAAAATAGATTGGGGAGTTGATCGAGGTTGAAAAATGACTGACTTTTGAAGTCTTAATTGTACTTTTTGTGTACGCATCCCCTTCAGCAACAAGTTCAAGAATGTGTATGGGAAAGAATTATATCCAAACATCGCATGTTGTTAGGCCAAATAAAAAAACAAACTAGTTTTTTGTTTGTTTGTTTTTTCAAAATGGTTGATTCAAGATGGCGGATGTTTTTTTTTAAATGGCGGCCAAACTTTTCCAAAATTTGAATAACTTTCTTCCGACATAGCAGATAATGTTTTTTCTTCCGAAAACCCACTCTTCTAATACATACTTTTAACCTTGAACAGTGTGTACTTATTTAATAAGTTAGAAACAAATAAACCAGATATTTTGCATACTGATATTTAAATTTTTCTCGCGGCTATTTCTTAAAACGGAATGTAAATTATTAAGAAACGACTGTAAAAAAATTGAACATTCCACAAAGGAGCTTGAAACATTTCATAGACTTTGTCGCAGGATAATTTTAGCGTCATAGACAGTATAGACTCCACCCGTGTATATATACGCTTTGATAGACTGCATAAGAGAATATTTCAAGATTGAGCAAAAAGTGCAGATTGTAAAATGTACTCGGAGTTTCGGTGAATTTGCGATAGTATTTTTGGAAAAATTTTGAAAAATAACAAAAAATTTAAAAAAAAATGTATTAGATGCGGCAGACAAAAAGGGTGCGCGCGAGGACAAGAAACTGGTATATTTTTTTTATTTGGCCTTATTTTGAGAAAGTCCTCATTTTTGCCACAAAGAATGCTTAAATTCTGGAAGTTGGAAAACAGTTTAGAAATGAGAAAACTTATGTTAAAAGTTTTCTTCTTTCCTTGACAATATGTGATGCGATCTGTGAAAACCCGCCACATGGTGGCAAAATAAAAAAATGAGTTCTTTACATCATCTTAAAGCTGAGATCATCCTCTTTCTAATGATTTTTCAATCAGGTCTCAGACCTCTACTAGGACCTCTACATCAAAAGTTACGTTAAAATGAACGTCGATTATTGGCGATGCGAATTTCTGAGAAAACAGCGTTTAACGATAGGGTACCAGAATAGCAATGAAAAATCAATTTAAAAAAAAATATAATAATTTTTTTTTTAGAATTTTTTAAAGCTTTTATGGGACTTGCAACTTTGCGACATTTGACAGGTTTTCACAGATCGCATCACATATTTGTTCTGTCAGGGCCCATAAGTTTTGTATAGACACTCGGATGATGGTAAATATGGCTTTTATACAGCTTTTATGAGCCTACTGGTGTGCCCCACCTGGTTTCTCCAATCAGAGTGGTTGAGAGAAAAAGTTTTTATTTATTTTATTTTTACCCATGTTATATGTACGTGAAAATTGTTTGTGTGCTAAGTACTCTTTAACCAGTTCGCGCTGGGATTATTTTAACATCACCGAGCCGAGAGGCGGGATTATTTTTAACGAAACTCGATCCGAAGCGTGTTCAGGCAGATAGTGCCGCTAAGCACACCCACGCATTTCCGGCCTTGCTCGCTGCTGACAGACATTTCCGAACTTGAACTTGGCGTGTTTATGCATCATCCGTTTTAAATTTGGGGAAAACTTTGCGTTTATATACGTCATCCGGCGCGAACTGGTTAAAAAAAAAATCCTAACGTCACCCGATACTATAAAATACTACTTGACTAAACTGCAGTACTCTTACTACACTGGCCTATGAGAATTGAGTAGTATTTTGTGGTACTGGGTACTGTACCCCAAATAAAAGCCTAGAATGTTAATGAATAACGAATAATGAATAAAGTTAATGAATAATGTGGTTTGATTTCAGAGAATTGGCTGTAGATTTTGGCAAGAAAGGTGTGCCGAATATTCGAAAGACAGAACCCCATTTTGAAGAAACCTATATTAGTAATCCAGTTCCCGTACAGAAACAGGTGAGTTTATGAATATTAAACATTACCCAAAACAACTTAGTTTTGCTGAACACTTTTTTTTCTTCTATCGCCTAGCAAAAGCTGTGCTTCCTACTTTTGTGAAGTTGGCTTCGGATGTTAACACTTTGGGTTGTGCTTCGGAACCAAGTAGCCGAGTACCCAACCGTTGATGTCAGGAATCGGTTTCACATTATGGAATCGAGTACCTGTCACAAACAATTAAAAAGGCAATGAAAAAGAAATAATAAAAAAAACACTTAATAATCCCCTGCAAATATTAAGGAATCACTGCCTTAAAGGTAGGATACACCATTTGCAGATTTCGAAAATATTTACTACCAAATTATTAAGAAATATCTTACTCATCTAAAAGTAAATAATGATTCTAGGCATCCAGCAAAATGATTGCGCTAGATATCCGGACGGCGATCGCGAAAACACACAAATAACATAAGAATAACTGCTCGACGCCGGTTGTAAAACTTGATTGTAAAACTTCGGACAGGTCAGTGAAACAATATTTACTATAAAATAAAACTCCCCAAATCCACCCATTCATGATAATTTAAGCAATTACCAATGGTGTATCCCACTTTTAATCTCTCTTTCCAATAATTCCTCTCTGAACACATAAGAATTTTAAATAAATAACCCCAAACGTGCCAACTTGACACTGAAATACAGCATGGTTTAAGGGGACCAGTAATTTTTCCCACTTTTTTTCCAGAAATAAACCATGCTGTATTGGTTTTACTACACCTCATAAATATTCAATGCCTTGTCGATAACGGCGTTCATAGATTTTGCATCTTTATTTAGCACAAGATATTCAAGTTCTTCGTCAGTCAATGACGGAAATCTAGTAACGTTAGAAACTGGTTTCTAAAGATTACATATCACAGACTACTTGTCTACGAGGCGGGTTCCAGAGGGAATTTGCTACCAGAATGCCGCATGGTAGCGAGCTTTATACTCACCGGAATGACGACACATAGCAGCGTATCATTTTTACTTTCCTGATGCGCGGCGGAATCGGCCAATGACTCGCTCCAATTTGCTCATGAATATTTATGAGGTGTAGCAAATAAAAATACCGTGACAATGCAAATGAGCAGCAACCTCCTAGATTTGAATTTTTGGATTTGGTTTCTGTGACTGGTACCCGGGTACCCGTATATATTTGCAATAGGAACCCGGTTCTCATACTACCTGTGAATGCATGCATGCACACTTCTGGTTGTGACTGACTTTTATTGTGACTGACTTTTAAGGTTTTGATGCAGTGGGAATGTTTTTCTGCCGTGGTTTGGAACTGAAGGAAAAAACATAATTAAAACTACTTTTTTTTAACTTAGGAACCAGGAAGTGTTCCTCCCTACAATGCCCTGGATAAAGAATACACTGCCCCACCGGCTGGAAAGACAAAGAAATATCCATATAGCAAGGAAGAGACCATTACAACTGAAGGTAAGATATGTTTATTAACCCTTCCTCTATGAGGGCCATTAACTGTATGGCGGTGGTACATGCCAAATCACTCCAGCTGCCTTGCGTTGGAGGATGATTTGCATGTGCAATGAAGAGCACTTCTGTAGTTAATAAATGGGCATATGGCTATGCTTACACAGTGTAATACAACGTGGCCTCATAGCATGACCCAGTTAATCTTAGTATCATATGGCATTCCTTGGAGTGCCATGTAAAAAACAGGGCTTTTTTGAATTTGTAAGAATCTGGGAAGGTTTAGGTTAACTATTGTGTTAGGTTATTAAACTATTAACTATGTGTACCTGGAAGCAAACCCATGCATTTCTGGCCTTGCTCGATGCTGACAGATATTTCCGGCCTTGCTCGCTGCTGACAGACATTTCCGGCCTTGCTCGTGATGTGTTTATGCGTCATCCGTTTTGAATCTGGGAAAAACTTTGCGTGTATATACGTCCTCTGGCACGAACTGGTTAAAGACGGTTCATACTTAACTCGCTAAGAAATTTGCCGGAGTTAAAATGTGTTCAACTGTTACGAATTTGCAGCAGGAAAATGTACCCTAATGTCACCAATTCGCGTTCGTGTTAGCTTTCGCTTTGTGTATGAACCAGCTACAAGTCAACATTATGCACCTGGGGCAGGAGCCAATTTCATGAAACATGTATGCACAAAACTTGCTTAGGACAAAAAAGTCTTGCTCAGTAAAACATGTTTACCACCCAAAGCTTCATATTTTCATGCTAAGCAAAATCTGCTGAATACCACTCGCAAACAATATACATGAACATTTAGTTTGTTATCCTGTTTTTGCCAAGGGAGAATTTTTATGCTAAGCAAAATTTTGTGCTGAGCAGTTTTATGAGTGTGTGCCAAACTTCCACGACCCGGGTTCACATCCCCCTTCAGTTACTATTTGTTAATACCTCCACCAGAGATGCGAATCCCACGTGCGCAGACCCTTGGCGTCCTGCCACCACGCAGCACCAATGATATAGGGGGGCTGCGGTTCAGGATGCAAGGCAAGCCAGCCATGGCTAGGCCAGACTCAGAAATCAAAGCCATTGAACAGGTGAGTGGAACACAGTTGGCTCGAGATTACAGACCCAATTGGGATTTTTCCCCATCTACACTCAAGGAAAAAAGAAACGCACCACTGATTTTTTTTATAGTTTTGCCCGAATTTTGTGAAATCAAATGTATGTGTTTAAATCGCTACAAATAGGGTTAGGGGTTAGGGTTAGGGTTTAGGGTTAGGGTTAGGGTTAGGGTTAGGGTTAGGGTTAGGTTGGTGGACACAAGCGTCGGCGTACCGCTCCACTGATTTTTTTTATAGTTTTGCCCGAATTTTGTGAAATCAAATGTATGTGTTTAAATCGCTACAAATAGGGTTAGGGGTTAGGGTTAGGGTTAGGGTTAGGGTTAGGTTGGTGGACACAAGCGTCGGCGTACCGCTCCACTGATTTTTTTTATAGTTTTGCCCGAATTTTGTGAAATCAAATGTATGTGTTTAAATCGCTACAAATAGGGTTAGGGGTTAGGGTTAGGGTTAGGTTTAGGTTTAGGGTTAGGTTGGGGGACACAAGCGTCGGCGTACCGCTCCACTGATTTTTTTTATAGTTTTGCCCGAATTTTGTGAAATCAAATGTATGTGTTTAAATCGCTACAAATAGGGTTAGGGGTTAGGGTTAGGGTTAGGGACACAAGCTCATGGCGTCTCCTGTACACCCGCTCCCTGCCACTGCCCGTCGATTCCTTCCGGCTTGGAGCATGCCAATGGCCCGTTCTCTCTCAGGTTGTGACAGTCATGGATACAAGTGTTTTTGGCATCATTTTGGTGTCTTTTTATAGGCAAGGGTTGTGTTCAGGACAGGAGTGGTCAAACTCATCTCTAGGATTCTCTCATGTGTAACCATTAGCATAAAATGCACAAACACAGTTTTGGAACTCACCCAAATCACTCAGCCGTAACGAGATAAATAAAGATCGACGTTTATCTCTAAATTGCTCAAAATCTAGAACATGTACCATTTTTATAATGCCGGTCCTTTTTCCTTAAAAAAAAGTGTATTTTGGTCAATAAAGTTTGGTCACATAAAGTACAGCACACATAATAGATCCCATACAAACTTTAAGTTCATTACTCCTTCCTTAAATACATGTGATTCAGTAGCTATAAACAATTTTACATAGTGTACCCTAATGTGACATTTGTTACGTCAAAACATATAAACAGATCTCTTGTAATTTATCTACATTCAACAATAACCCTAAAAAGGTATACATGGTTCAATTTTGTAGTCAGTTAGTAGACTATGTCCAACATCTACGCCAAAGCACACGGCCTGTGTCACACCTTCACACTCAGGTTCATTGTGCAGTGCAGCTGCTGGACAAAGGCTTTTGTGTAGTCATGCGTATAACCCGGTAGTATTTGAAATATCCAAAAAAAAATTACACTGATCAGCTGACCAGCATTTGAAATTTATAGGAAAGATACAACGTTTCTTGAAAATGACGGCACACCAGGTCCAATAATTTTACAGGATTCTTCAGAATGTCATTCACCAACAGTCAAGTATTAGTAGGTATTTTATAATAATTTGGTATTTTTAATATTTTTTGAAAATGTGTTTGAAAATGTTGTAAATTAGGCCAAATAAAAAAAAAAAAAGTTTAGCGTCATCGCCCGCTTTCTTTTGGGGGGCTGCCTCCTTTCTTTTTCTTTCTTTTTTTTGTTGAAAAAATGATAAATTTGACCATTTTGGTAAAAACCAAAACCAAAAAGGCATGACGCTAAACATGTTTTTTTTATTTGGCCTTATCTTTAACATTTAATCGCCAAGTGTCTTTGGAATGATACTCACCAGGCCAATCTAGACACCTACCAGGGCCCTTCCCCCTCCGTCACTGCCAGATCCGAGTCGACCACAGACCCTGCCAGGCCAAAGATCGCGGGTGACAACCTGCCCCAACAGCCGATGACAAAGCCAGAGAAACTCTCCAAGCCAGCCATCGTTGGCACCGCGGGCACCTTGGCGCCAGTGAAATTCTCACATAGGGCTAAGCCGCCTGCTAGACCGACGTCCGGGGCAGGCACTGATGCACCAAGAAAGAAGATTAAGAGTAAGATAATTGATACGAGAGGTTTTTGTTTATTTGGGATGTTTCTTGTAGAATACTATTTTTTTAATTATTAATACCACATGCTGTTTCTACTGAGAATAGCCTGGGAACAAGACATGCACACATTAGGAACATTTTTGACCAATCCAAGTTGCCAACCGGAGTCGGGTCGGTGTAGCGGTTCTTTCCTCGCTTTCTACCACTGTGACCCGGGTTCAAATCCCTCCTGAGCCATATGTTGATTGGGTTTTCAGTCCCCTCTAACACTGTACCTTCTTCTCAATGTCGTCTTTCTGCAGGTATCTTCAGGCTTGCGAGCTACAGTGCCTATGGCGTTATTTTTTTAATCCTTAGTTTCATTACCAGAAAAAGAAAAAAAAATTGTGACAACAAGTTTAATAAAATCCTCTAAAAGTTCACTCTTTTTTCCTCATCTGACACATAAGGTTATTGGCATTAACCATTCGGTTTTCAGGCCCTACCTTCACAAACTTCTATTTGTATAAATCTTTTAAAATTGAAAGTGAACCAAACAGAAATAATTTTTCCACCAAGGGATACTGGCCATTTATTGCAAAACTTTGTCTAACAGCTCTCTGAATTTTAAGTATTGATAAGACTGGCATTTTAACTCTGTATGTGCGGATTTTGTCTCCCTTCTCTCAAAATACTCAAACAGAACCAGTCAAGAGTAGCAAGAAAATTCCCAAGAAAGATAGGTCAGAGGTCACAGAACCCTGGGACGATCTAGACTCCGAGGAAGACTCGGCAATTCTGTACCTGAGCGACGACAGCGAAGATTTGACCAGGAGCCGGTCTGGTTCCAAGACTTCACACCACAGGAAGTGCAGGGCCACGCGGCGTGGTTCGGCGGGGTCCAGCAGCTCCCACAAGTCAGCCAGCGAGCTGTTGGCGGAGGCTCGGGACATCGCAGGACCTGACAGCTTATCTGTCTTCAAGTACGGGATAGCAATTACATTCATTACGTCACAACATTACATCTCTTGGGATAAACGCAGAAGATACATTCACACAAGGCTTTGGGGTCTTGGTAAAACCGATTCTGTGTTCCGTACAAAAAATTGTGCAATCGAAAAAAATGATCGAAACTTTTGTTCAAACAAGATTTTGGACACGAGACACCTAAAAAGAACTTCGCTGTCAAAAGTTTTGTTGGAAAATTTTACTTCAGAACACGGCGATCTTTTTCAATTTGTTGGTACCCGCTATGCTTTTGCACACATTCGATCTTCCTGTGCACATGCGAAGTTATAATACCAAACTGGATATTGGCTAAAAGAGAACGTGCTCAGAAAGCTGATTGTGGTCACAATTCAAATTGTGATTCCGCAAATTTGTGAGTATTGTTTTCTCGAAGTCTGCACTAATCACAGAGTTAAAACTTCATCAGGTTAGTTGTCAAGCATCAGCATTTGTATTTTGAGCACATTTGCTGCTTCAGATGAAAAAAAAATGAACAACTTATTTTTTGACGCCTAAGTTTTTGGGGCACTACCAGTCCTAAATTATGTATGTATGTTCAAGTTTAAGGGTAAAGATTTTGAAAATAATGTACAACTTCTACATGCTTTTAAGGATTTTAATAAAACTTCCCCTTTAATAGGTCAGAAGACACAATTCTTCTTTGGGTTGCCGTGGTCATGTAGTGGTCATTAGAGGTCATTGTACAAATATGCTTCAAACGTTTCTTTGTCTACAGAAATTGATGGATTTTGTATGTAACTTGGATGGAGTGATCCTTGGGTGGGGGGGTTCATCACAACTCTTTTGAAATAGGAGGTCAAATGTCATCCAGGGGTCATTTGTGGTCTTCGTTTAAAAATGCACAAAACATAGAGATCGACCGCAGGAAAAGGCGACACTCGCAATCCAAGGATCACTTGTCTTTATACCCTTTAAACTCGGGCCTGTTTTCAAAGATTTTGTACGTGTTGCTAGTTTGTATATACAAATATCATTTACAGTGTACAAATCCCATACAATTATGTATCATTGCAAAGCCAACAAATAGGTCTATATTTTGGGGGAATATTTGGACCCCCAGGAGCTTTTAAGGGACTTATAAGTCAGATGTAGCGCGGGGCTGAGTGCAAAGGGTTAATAATGTTCTTCATTGAAATTGCAGGAGGAGGCAGCAGGCAAAGTCGGAAAAGCTTGCGGAGAGGCGTGTCTCTAAGCCGAAAGTAGTTGAGCCAGAGAAGGAAGACATGCCCAAGGAGCGATCAGTGGACGACATCATATCCTCCCTCAAAGCTGCCAGGGAAACTGGGTTAGTCTTGAGATCCGGTCACTGAATTTTAGATTGTGTGACTTGTAGCTTCAGTTTAGTAACTGTCTTGGATTAGCACTAAGACTTTTGCTGTAAATTTATAAATATGATCAAGGAGCTGTCTGTTACGGGCTCTGTACACAAGTATCCCGTTAACGTTTAGAAAGGAACAGAGATGGGGAGAATAGTGGAATGAACATCCACAACTGCAAAACTGTTAACACCACGACACTCGTGCAACAGGCTCGTGGACAGTCGGAATAATATAGTACCATTAACAGGTAACAATGGATTAAGTGCCGAGTAACAATATACAATTGTTGACTGGTTTTGAAGACGTTCATGGATGTTATTTGATGAAGTGTGGCAGGGAGTTTATTCTAAATGGCAGGTGCTGCTTTGGCAAAGGCACACTGACCATAGTGGACAGTACGAACTCTCAGTTCTGCTAACTAAGTATGAGTCTGAAAATCTCAGAACCCGACCTGTCTGCTTGACGGAGATGAGCTCACAGAGATACTGAGGAGAACGACCATGCAGGATCTTGATTACAAGGCAGATCTTGAAGCTGATTCTTTTTACAGAGTTAACATACACATTATTTGTGAAATAAAGCAAATAATGGAAACCACAAGTGGAAAGTTTTGTGGTTAGCGAACACCTTAAATTTGGCTCCTAATTTGAGGAAACAATCTAGGAATTGTTCATTGGTATTATTATACCTCCAAATGGGCACTTTGGGAGACAATCCCATAGAGTCGTGCACAATCTTTATTGTAACCTAACCCGTTTTTACCTGGAGCTTTTTCCACGAAATTTCATATTTATGCTATTTAGACCCAAATCTGTCTTCTCCGAGCAAAAATAACTCCCAAATATCGTTTTGTGGGGTAGCTAGACACTTAGGGAGACACTGAAATGTCTCCCTAAGTGCCACTGTCTCCCAAGTGAATCAAAACTATCGCTAATTTGTCTCCCAAAGTGCCTATTTGGAAGAATTAAAGAAACTCTTTTATTGATTTATTATTATTTTTTATTTTTTGTTATTATAAATTTTCTTTTCCAGCGGCATGAAATCGGAAGCCGACATCAAGATCCTGCAGATCATGCAGCGGGTGATGTCCCGTACGGCAGCCGTGCTGGGAACAGAGAGGGAGTCCCCAGAAAGGATGGACCAGGAGGAGGGGGAGGAGGAGCTAGGTGGTACAGAGAAGGAGGCTGACCTCGGTGAACAGGAAAGCAAACTAGGTAACCGAGTGTATTCAACTTGTAGAACTGTTGAGAATTGACTTTCAGGCGACTTGTGTTTAACCCCCGTAGTCGCCTTATCGTCCAAAACCACCGTGTGTATCACTTTCTGTTGGGCCCAAATGTGACCGACTACCACAAAGAGGCTGTAAAGTCAGAATTTTCACTGTTTGAAATTGATTTAAATTTGGAAAGTCTTTCCAACATTACATCAACCTCCTCAAGAAGTAAAAAATAATAACGGATTTTTATAAAGCAGATTTAACTGAGATCAAAGCACTTTACATTATTATTACCCCCGGTCATTAGGCCAATTAAACATTCCAAATACCATCTCAGCTCCCTGGGGAGTATACAGCTCGATGCAGCCATATTCAGCACAAGGCAGCTATGAACCACAATAACCATCTTTGCTCTCATAGGTTCTCATTTCTGCCCTCACAGTAGTGACAGCAGCGGGCATGGTGGCTCAGCGCTGGTTCATTTCGGTGGCGACTTGATTTCAACTCTACACTTGCACAGTATCCAAACAATTATATTTTTAAAATTTTGTTTTTACTTTACATAGATCTTAAGGACAGTGTGCCGATCATCACGGTGTTGGACAGTACAAGCCAAGTATCATTTGGAATGTCAGAACAGGACGTCAAGATGGACGATGCCAGCAAATTTCAAGTAAGTAACGTTTCATTTTTTTCTTTAAAGTCTGGTGTCTTCTAATTAATTATGACACGACTGTATATTTTTTTCTCAGTCATTTGAATCCGGTGGAATTAGAAGGGTTTAGGATTAACCAGTTCGCGCCGGGATTCTTTTAACATCACCGAGCCGAGGCACGGGATTATTTTTTTTTAACGAAACTCGATCCAGGGCAGGTTCAGGCCGATGGTACCGGGAAGCACACCCACGCATTTCCAGCCTTGCTCGCTGCTGACAGCCTTCTCGGCCTTACTAGTGACGTGTTTATGCCTCATCCGTTTCAAATCTGGGGAAAACTTTGCGTGATATACGTCCTCCGGTGCGAACTGGTTAAGGACTGTTAGCACAAGGACTGATGCAACACTTTTATCATTGTTACTTCCAGTTTGTGGTTTATTCTATAAGTTGAGACACAAACTGTGACTTTTTGCTACAATCTCGTTACATGCCATCTATCAACTAAATTATTTGAATATTTATTCATGATATTTGTTTTGGATGTTGGGCAGAATCGGGCAAGTTTTGTACTGTTAGAACACAGGTTTTATGAGAATTTTGACATTTCATGAAAAACTGGTTCACTTGTTTTTCAGGTAAGAGTGAAAACTTAAATGTGACCTGCTCCCACAAAACCAGACATAAGTAGGTTTTTTGAAAAGTGAGATATTGTTAATTTCCATTTAGTACACATCTTCAGCTTTCATTTGGTACCAAAACCACCTTTATACCATACATACTCCCAATTTTATGAGGATTTTATTTTGATGTATTTGGGTGATAAATTACCACTTTTAGGACACAGTTTGCCTCAATAAATGAATGATTTTTGTACTTTCGCATCAATAAAGTTGATTTTGTTTAACCTAACTGAGGGTTAAAGTATACATATTAAAGAATAAAACAATTACGAAAAATAAAATCGATGTCCACCATATTGTTCACCCCATTTCAGCTTTGACGAGCTGTATCTCGAAATAGCTTGTGCGACTTATGTCAGGTTTCGTAGGAGCGGGTCACAAATAAAGGTTGTATGGGGTCCATTCTAGCTGTGTGTCATACATAAACATGCGTAGCAAAATTGTGTTGTGATATGTAGAAGTACTGAAATTGCGTTACAATAAATTCTGGGCATAAAAAGGGCACTGTGTTCCAACGTGGTGAATTTACCCATATTATATGAAACTAATCTTGAATCGGACCTTTCTCAAACAGACTGGCCTATTCTTGATTGGAAAAACAAAATCTCAACAACTGTTATTTTGTGTTCTCCAACAGGCCAGCACCGAATCACTCCCCAGAGTTGACTACAGTAAACTCTCAACGTCCGACACTAAGATCTTCCAAGACGGCACCCTAGAGCCACAGCCACCGGCGGGGGGAGACAAGGAGGCAAGCACTAAGCCTTCCGTGGTGTTCCAAGAGGAACCCACAGAGATTAAGTGGGAGGAGGAGATGGACCTCCAACAGGCCTGGATGGTAAGATTTAGTGGTGGGAGGAATTGAAGATTTCAACAATCACTACTATGGGTCGAGTTAAATAGTGTTCTATCAACTGAGCTATCCCGTTAAAACTTGAAAAGTTTAAGATTGTTGCTAACATCATAAACGAATAAATAAAGTGGGGCAGTGGTTACTGTGTTTGATTCCAGTACGATGGTACATGGGTTCGAACCCTGGCATGGAACATGGTGTGTGTGTTCTTGGGCAAGATACTTTGCTACAATTGCCTCTCTCCACCCAGGAGTAATGGGTACCTGTGAAGGTGGACACCACATGTGCTAATCTTGAGCTGCTGCAGAAATGGTGTCGTTCCTGGTGAACAGAGATAATAATTGTAAAGCGCTTTGAAGCACTGTAGGGGTATAAAGCGCAATATAAGCACCAACATTATTATTATTATTATTAACATTAACAATTGTCATTTTGGTACATATTCTCTCTATACTTCAAGCTGCGTTTTTGATTTAAATTTACGAAATACACCATTCAAAGAGCTTCAAAATGATGTACAACTTGGACTTCTAGGTGGTATACTTTTCGAGATATCAGTATTTAAAGTTTGGAAGTAATGCTAATTAGTCCAAAATTTGCAAACCCGCATCTCAAAAACTAACAAGCCAAATTACACACAAAAACGAAAAAAACACAGTTTGGGGGTTTCTCAAATACATGTAGACCAATCATAACACCAAATATAATTTCAATCTTTGAGGGTTAGGTACAAAAACATGTTGGAATGACAAGGAATGACCCGAACATTTTATGTGCGATGTTCCCTCTTAGGACCTGCAGGTGCCTCTAGATGTCACCTACGAAGAGATCATGAATGTGGAAGGGGAACCTCAACCGTTGAATCCCAGGAGAGACGTCAGGGAATCCACCAGGGAACTGATGTCCAAACCCACCGTCCAGAGCTCCTCGGTGTCATTCCTGTCCAGCTGGGCACCTCGGGAGAAAGCACTAAAGGAGGAAGTAAGTGCCTTTAGTTTATGAGATAGTCAATATGTGCCTCTTAAGTGGTTGCAAAGACGGAGTTTGGCAGGACAACAGGGAGTTAAAACAGGGAGTTAAAACGCTTTTAAAACGCTTTTAAAAGGTAGAATTGTGCGAGATTTGTGCGAAAATTGTGAGAGAATTGTGAGAGAATTGTGAGAAAATTGTGAGAAAATTGTGCAGATTTGTGCAAATTTTTGTGCAAAAAAAATGTCTTACTAGTCATCTCAAGAAGCTCATCGTGGAAGGAGCATTGAAATAATAAGAGTATGCTTGAGAAGGTCGCACACACTCGCACAGCCTACTCAGTCGTATTTACAAGGCTCAGTTGACCTGCTTTGGTCACATTGCTAAAAGTTGTCGTGACAGTTTGGAAAAAGTCACCATGCATGCTGGGCCTCATGGAGTGAAGACGAATCAGGGGAAGGCCGAGGCTTCAATGGCTGGACAACATCCAGTCACTCGTAAACAGCAGCAGCACACAGGGGTTGGTAGAGGAAGCCCAATGTCAAAGGGCGCTGGCATAGGCATGTCATAACAGTCACAAATGCTCAAATTGGGCTGTTTATCCTTGATCAGTGTAATATACCATTTGTGCACAGTCAATGAAAGTACCGTTTTTGTTCCCCACCCAGGTTTACACCCCTTGGTCTGTCGTTGATCCTACCCACTCAGACCTCATCTTGTATTCTCTTGGCCTAATCCTCTTTTTGTTGGTTGTTGCACTCCACTCTGTTGTTTATCTTTTGTGTTTCTTCTCCCAACCTTGTTATTATTATTATTATTATCATTATTATTATATATTTCTGGTAATGAAACCAAGGATCCCTCAAAAGTGCCCAAGGCACTGTAGCTCGTAAGCCTGAAGAAACCTGTAGAGAGAAGACAATGAGAAGAAGGTACAGTTTTAGAGGAATATCTTGGGGTAAAACTCACGGAGTCAGGCAGGAACTGAAAACCCAATCCACATATTGGCCCAGACTGGATTCGAACCCGGGTCATAGTGGTGGGAGGCGAGGAAAGAACCGCTACACCAACCCGACTTTCAGGTCATGCTTGTATGTCCCTTTTTATATGTTTGTTTCATGTACACAGTCATTCTGTCTCTGAAGAATTTCTTGTTAATATCAAAATATTAGGGCCCTTTTTAACAGATTTGATTTGTATATTTCAGGTCATTCCAGCCAGTAAGCAGTTTGCATCAGTTTTAATCTTATTCATGTGCAAAGACACCACAGAGTCTGTTCTGCAAAATTTTTTTCCCCCAATCTCCATTCTTTTCTCCAATCTTTTCTACCACCATCGATAGAAGACTCCAGGAGCCAAACCAGAGGGCTATCGTAACAGCATCCATCACTTCTGCACTATCCCGGCCCAGCTGCCCATCCCTGGTAGTCTGCAGCTGGCCACACGCATGTATCACACTCCGAGCAAATACGGTGGTAACCCACAGCTGCCATCTACCTCTGTTAAGGTGAGTCAAAGGACCAACTCTCTAACCCAGAAGAAGAAAAATTAATATCGTGTCCAAATTACTTGGATACCATTCTAAATTATATACACGCGCCTGGGGAACTAGCTGCCAAAGCCTGCCCCAAAAATCCTTTATCCTGTTTTTGTCCTGCTTTAAAAAAAATGTTAATCCAACTTTTCTCCTACTTTTTGATCTGGGTCTGCTTTAAAGACTGAACATGCCAAAACGAGGCTCTTGATGCTATGGACACGATTGACTATGATTAAAAAATAATCCTGGAAGCCTGCAAACGTCTTCTTTTAACCTGATGTTGTCTTCCAAGTCCAAAATTTGTCCTACTGCAAGTCCTAATTTTGAACCAAATGTTGTACCTGTTCACTTTCGTCAACTTAAAAACCTGGTCTTACTTGATTCGTTTGGCTTGTGCCAGGCTCAACTGGGAAATGTTGTTATTCTCATTAATACCCAGGAGCCAAGCCTCTCTGAGTTCGTCTACACTCAGACACTGCGATCTACATCCTCTCGCCACAGCCAGAGCCTCAGCAGTAAGGCGGCCTCAGAGCGGACGGCGCAGTATGCCGTTGACCAGCAGCAGCGGCTAATGTCAGCTGCCGCCCAGCGCATCCTGAAGGAAGCTGAGGAGACCACGGGGTCTGACACCCAGACTCTGGAGGCGTGGGAGAAGAGGGCACAGCAAGTGGTGAGCTGGAATATTTGGCCTTAGTCAGAGATGAAACTGTTCTCATTTTAATCAGAAATCTGACATTTTCAAGTTTATTCTGTTTGACTATCTCCGCAAAATCTTTTTTTTTTTTAAACAAAGCTCAACAAATTTGATAGAAACAGCACAGTAAATTTTTTTTTTGCGAATGCAATTTTGTATCTATGCTACCAGTCGTTGGCACACAGATTGTATTGTAGGTGCACATAAGTAGGCCAAAATACATAGGCAAATTTTATCTTTGCATCTTTGTTCTTTGCATCATTTTATCTTAAAAGACAAAAAGTATAGCGATCGATTGCGGGAAAAGGAGAAACTCACGATCTGTGGATAACTTTGTTTTCATCCACAGTTTGACGACGAGGAATTGGAGATTGCCGGCCGGCGCATGCCTCTCCGGCAGGACCAGTCCCGCCTCTATTGGACCCCGGCCCCGCCCAAGATGGACCTGCCCTCGGCCTACATCCGCAGCGTTTTGTACCCAGAGTTCCAAGGGGCCGCGATAGACCAGGACGGCGAGATGCTGGATTTGGAAGGGGTCGGATTGGAGGAAGGAGGGGACAGCGACGGGGGCGTGGCCCCAGCCCTGGAGGACGAGGAAGACGAGGAGAAGAGCGACTCCCACAGGTTTGAAAGCCAATCTGTTTAGGGATTTGTGCTTAGTTGTTATCAAATCTGCTTAATTTAAGGTTCATGGAGCTGTTGAGCAAACAGAGATGGAACTTTACTGACTGTTTTTCTGACTCTTTTTCGGATATTCAGATATTTTTTCTAATGTTCTTTTTCTCAAAAGTCTATTTTTTTAAATTAAATTTCAATGATTTATAATCTTTATTGCAAGTGCAATTTTAATCTATTGTATCAGTCGTCAGGACACAGATGTTTTTGTTAGATGCACAGTCCCAGATTGGGGTAGTTTATAGCCGGAAAACAAGTTTCAGCATTTACCTTTGATACGGCTGCAGCGAAATCCACAAGTTGTTGATTTTCGAAGATTTTAGTGACAGATGGGGACGTTCAGGAGTGCCACTTTTCTCTCAGATCAGCTGATTTTCTTGTGTTTAACTTTAAACTTGGGCCATTGAAAACAAAGCCTTGTAAAAAAGTGACCCACGTCACAAAAAGGGGTATTATGTCAAATGATAAAGTTGTATACATGGTTGGAAAGTCTACAACGTAAGCTTTCATTTGGTATATAATAGAGCTCTGTAGCCCTGTTTTGGAGATATGACGTGTTCAGGGTTCTAGCTTATCAGATTGCGAAGCATTGCCAGTGCAGCGAGCGGAGCTCTCGCGCCTCACGGCCGGGGGTCCAGCTCATTTTTGCATGTTTCTGTGAAAGTCTAGCTAAGTTAATAAAATAAATTACTACATGAACAAGATTAACATTGTAATTCCTCTCTTTCTTTTGTGCCCATAATTAGATTTTTTAAATAAAATTAAAAAATAAGAAACTTAAAATTGTGCCGGGCGGCACAGCCAATTTGAACCCAAGTGCCGGGCGAATATTTGCAGTGCTTGTCGGTACCGCCCGGCGCCGCCCACCGTGGCTAGAACCCTGGACGTGTTTACATATAAGTTCAAATTACACAACTGAGAAAACAGGCTTTGAAATAGCCGGCTATGTTGTACTATAACGGAGCGATGCTCACAAATTGGTAGTTTTTTCACTTTATTCATCAAAATCAACATTTCTTTGAATGAAACCTAAAACTGTAGGTAATAAAGATGTCATTCATTCATTTTTCTTCTCAATGTTGAGTGGGCCATTACATGATAAAGCACAGCGCGACTTAATAATTTTTGTAATTTTGGGGTTTTTTTGTGTCAATTTTGTGTGGTTTTTGTGTGTGTTCCGTCGCCTCATGAAATAATTTTTGCCACTGCACTCGCAAACATTCATCGTTTCCTTGATTATGTAATCACCCAACAGGCCTTTGCAGCATCAGTACAGGTCCTGCGAAAACCTGACCAAACTGGGCTGGCTCGCTAGAGAAGCGACCACCAAGCCCAAGGTGCCGCCCGGCCAAATGCTGTCAAAGGCAGGCGACAGAAAGGTTACACCGAGCGAGTACGAACTCCAGCAGGACGGAGCGTCGACTGTGCCGGTGACCCCAGCAAGGTCAAGCTCAGGTATGGAATTCTGTTGCAAATTCGTTCCATTTTTTGTTTCTCTTTTATTAATTTTGTTCTAAACTTTCTAATTTTGCGTGAAGATGTGGCATCTTTTTGCAGTTCCTTTTGACAAGAGTTTATATTTTTTTTTTGTGAATGACAAATACAGTGTCGGCTGTTTTCATTTTTATTTGCATGAATGCATGGCGTGACATTAATCAATGTTTTAGGTAGGATATATACCATCGGTAATTGCTTGAATTATCATGAATGCGTGGATTTGGGGGGTTGTATTTTATATTAAATATCGTTTAACTGACCTGTCCAAAGTTTTACAATCGCGGATGCCAAGGAAAGCAAGAAAAACGGCATTTGTTTTCAACCGGCGTTTGTTTTCAACCGGCGTTGGGCAGTGATTCTTATGTTCTTTTTTTTTTTACGATCGCTGTCCGGCGATTGTGAATTTATTTTTATAAACAACTATAGAATATCTAGCGCAATCATTTTGCTGGATAAATCGTTATTTACTTTCAAATGAGTAAGATATTTCTTAATAATTCGCTCTTAAAAAGTTTTCAAGATCTGCAAATGGTGTATCCTACCTTTAATTAGTCCTTTTACCCAAATCTGATTTCCAGCCAAAACAATAAACAACTTATGCATGTTGAGTTTACCCCGTGTGAGAGTGGCATATTTTAAGTTGTGTATATATTCTGTTTTAATATTGAAAAAAATAATAGAAATATTAACAATGTGATTTTCTAACTCCTTGATAACGTAGCTTAATTTAACTTAAACCTCCCTTCAATAATCCTAGCATTGCATCGAAAATATCTTGAAGGAAACTAAGTGGGTTAGGACAGGATTTTGTAAAATGTTCATTCTAACTAAATGACAGTTGTCATTTTACAAGCATGAAATACAAGACCCACAGTTGCCAGCCAATCCCAAGCCACATTGAATCATTGAATCACAAGGGTACCCAGTTTGTACCCAGTTAAAGCCGGAAGTCTGTAGTGCTTATCACAAGAAATACCCAGATTGTACCCATTGACACCCAGTGGCTCTCATGAGTAGTACCCATGTGGTACCTAGCACACGTAGAGTGTTGTTATGCCTATCACAAGGTAAAACACTTTGTACCCAATGGTACCCAGTGTTTCAATAAGTACATCATAAGGTGTACCCAGGTATACCTACTTAAAATCACACCCTTCACCGTTTGTTTACTTCTTCTTGTGTGCCTCTCACTATTAACCATCAAGGTGCACCCAGCCAGGCAACCGATGACACCATCAGCAATGCGCTCATCAATGGTAAGTAGGGAAACAAAATACCCATTAACAACTACTGGTTAACTCTACCCTGAAGTTATGCTGGTAAGTATGTTGTGTCATTTGGGGAGATGTGTACAGTGTTTTTTTGTAAAAAAATGCTACAATAACATTTCGTGACTTGTAACTGCTCAACACATTTCTTGCATGAAAAGCGTGTGTGATTGATGTGAAATACCACATACATTTTTGGATCATCTTTTTGTGATTTCAATTGCCAAGCTGTAATTTTACACATGAATGAAAGTTGTCAGAGAGTTGTCCATACGGACACATTTTACATCGGTTTTTAGGAAAACTTGCTGTCAGTTTTTTACTTTTTTCTATGATACCAAAAATAATGATTTCTACTTAAACAATTACTTTCACTGAAGAAGTTACCAAGGCCTTTTTAAAATAAAAATCAAATCATAGAATGTTTAAGAAGTTTGCAAAAATGTGACCAAATGTAACTAAACAGATATGCACACATGGTTTGTCACAACACCTTAAATTTGTATTGGTACTTACACGTTCATTAAATATCTAAACTTTAAACATAATTTTAGTCAAATATGTCAAATGGCCTGTAAAATGGTCAGCCAAATGGCCCCCCAAATGGTCAGCCAAATGGTCAGCCAAATGGTCAGCCAAATAACCAGCCAAATGGTCAGCCAAATAACCAGCCAAATGGCCAACTAAATGGCCAACCAAATGGTCAGCCAAATGGCCCCTCAAACGGTCAGCCAAATAACTTAGTCAAATATGTCACAAGCCAAATGGCCAAATGGCCAGTCAAATGGTCCCCCAAACGGTCCCCCCAACAGTAAGCCAAATAACCAGCCAAATGGCCAGCCAAATGGCCACTCAAATCGCCACTTGATCAAATCGCCACTCAAATGGCCAGTCAAATCACCAGTCAAATCACCAGTCAAATCACCAGTCAAATCACCAGTCAAATCACCAGTCAAATCGCCACTCATATCGCCACTCATAAGTCAATCGCTAGTACAGTCATAAGTCAATCACAAGTACAATCATAAGTCAATCGCAAGTCAATCACAAGTCTGGTCTGGATGACTTGTGTTTGACTTGTGCTAATTGCACCACTAATGCTGAGTTCTACTTTGACATTCTACTGTGTCTGTTGTTATCATTTGCAGTTAAATCCTACACCAGCGTGAGCGAATTGCGACGCAAGTTCTCCCAGGTCACGACCTCTACCACAAAGGAGGGAGACTCCGAAGAGCAAGGGATAGTCATTGAGATCGCCCACACCACCGATGCCGTTGACAAACTGCAGCCAATCAGGTAGGAGAATGGATCCCTTCTACCTGTCAATCAAACTATATTCACCAATAAGATCTAATTATTAGTAAGGTGACCAAAAGTGGGCGGGGCTTCATGCCCAAATCTGGAACAGTGTATTGGTGAGGTCCATTTGATTTGACTATCAAAGGCGAGAATTACTATTGACTGTCGTTTGACTACAGTACTTGATAATTCAAGATTTGTCGACACAATTCTTTATCGGATTACTGAGGTCAAAGGTCATATGTGACCTGTCACCACAAAATGAGAGTAAAGTCGCACAATGTGATTCAGAGATATGGCCATCCAAAGTCAAAATATGAAGGGGTGGTCAATTTTAAGATTTTGCGTAATTTGGAAAGCCCGAGTCCTACTCTACATATTTCCATTTTTGGGTGAGATCAGATGATCGAAAACCTCTTAAATTAAGCCATTTTGTGTAGTGTTTGCGTAGTTAGTGTTTGGGTTAAAGCCCATTAGTGGTCTAATTAGCACGTTAATTAAATATGCAAATCAAGTCCTCGTAAGTATCCTACGTTTTCGAAATTTAGATATTTTGCTGTTTATACAATAGTTTGTATGTGTGAAAAATTTCAAGAAGAAATAATTATAAGGACATAGCCGTTGCTATGCTCAACCGAACCTTACTTGTTCTGTTTTGTAATCTTTTGCTTGTTTTGTTTAAGATGTTTAAAGTAAGTTTTCTCAAAAACACGTTTTGTGAAACCCATGACTTTCTAGAGCACTGTAATGTATTTATCGCAAAACCCCCAAGTGTTATGTACCATTGGAAAGCTCTCTTTCTCAAGAATTTGAAAATACCAATATCTCAATTTTCAATATTTCCGACTTTACTCTCATTCTGTGGTGACAGGTCACATATAGAGGTCATTAAGAGGTCATTGTTCAAAACATTTTCAAATGTTTCTAAGGGCCTGTTTGTTTCACACAGATTCGGATCGTGATCATTGTGATCTGGTCGTTGGTTCACAATACCAATCCAATCCCGCCTAATTAATGGAGCGAACCAGCGGCCGAATCATTGATTTGTGTGAAACAAACAGGCCCTACGTCTACAGCATTTTAATCGATTTTTATGTAACTTGGATGGAGTGATTCTTGGGTGTGGGTTCATCACAAGTCTTTTAAAATCAAAGGTCAAAGGTCATTATTTAAAAATGCATACAATTTGGTAATTTTTTTTTACAATTTGGTAATATTTTTTTTAAACACAAAACATAGGAATCGACTGCGGGAAAAGGCGATACTCCGGGAATCACTTGTCTTTGTTGTTTTGTTTTCCCAAAAGACGCACCCAGTCGGCCCCGTCGCTGTCAGCCGAGTACGACACCCTGATTTTGGACGATGACTTTGACACTTGCATGCAGGAAGTGATGAAGCAGCAGCAACAGATGAAGGGGGCCAAGGCCGCGCTGCAGCAGCAGCGACAAGGCTCTGAGGAAGAGGAGACCCAAGACGTAATTGGCGAGGTGGTGAGTCATCGTTAAGACCTCTTTCGGGAGCTTGCAAGACCTCTTGATTTGATGTACCTTCCCAAACCACCCTGCCTGTAAACTGGGAGCAAGTTCGATCCAGTGATGGGGGTCTTGAGACCTGGTCTTGGTCTCGAGATTGTCTCCATACCTTTTTTTCTTGGTCTCGGTTTCGTCCAAGCAAAGTCTCGGGTCTTGGAGGGCTCAAAAGTCTCGAATGTGCGGGTCTCGGTTGAGGTCTCGGATGCCACGGTCTCGGGTTTTACTCTCGAGACCTGTCAAGACCACAGCAAAATACGTTGCGCCACATAAATTACGTTGCACCTTCATTCCGAAAATATATGATGCTGTACGACACTACGTAGAAAGAAAGAGAAGTTTTGTGAATGAACTCAAAACTGTTCTACCTGCATCAATGTTTGTTTTTATGAAGTCGACCTGTTACACTTTCTCGGCCATAGACTGGTTTCGGTATTCAGATTTGGTAATGACTTAAACACCATACATTTTATTCATTTTTGGTTTTGGTCTCGACCTGCAAAAGTCTCGGTCTTGGAAGTGTTGGCCTCGTTCTCGAAAGCCCTTATCTCAATCTCTGTTTTGGTCTCGAAACCCTTGGTTTCAGTCTCGTACATAAGGGTCTTGACTTCAACCCTGGTTCCATCAAGGACCAATGATTCACTAGTGGTTTGTGACGCACCTAGCGCATGCGCCCTAAAGTTGCCATTTCGAGCAAGATGTGAGACGAAGAGAACAACAGATATTTTTTAAACGATTTGTTTTTTAAATATGTGGCTTGTTCCATGTCATAAAAATATAATAGGATAAAGTACATGTTACTGACATTGGCATGCAGTTTTTAATTTTGTTTTTTTGTCGTTGCAGCTGGTTACCATGGCAAGGATGACGCCAAAGTCTTTCTCTCCTCGCATCAGCTCTCAGAAACGTGAGTATTTACAACCTGTATACCTTTATTTAAAAGGTAAGATACACCATTTGCAGATATCTTGCAAAAAAAATTACTACCAAATTAATACGAAATATCTTACTTATTCGAAAGAAAATATAATTCCAGAAAAAGACATCCAGAAAAATGATTGCGCTAGATATCCTGTTATTGTCCCGAAAAATTTAATTTTATAAACAAAAATCACGATCATCGATAAGGACCCACTGCCTGACGCCGGTTGGAAAGGAACGTCTCAGCATCCATGATTGTTAAACTTCGGACAGGTCAGTTAAATGATATTTGCTATAAAATAGAACCCTCCAAATCCACCCATTCTTGAGAATTACAAAGCAATTACCATTGGTGTATTCTACCTTTAACACCCAATGTTTTTGGTTATTAAGTATACCATTTGTCAGCAACAAAAGTTTTAGAAAAATCTAAAGAATGACGCTTGACAAAGTTTTAGCTCTGTGAATGCCGTATATTCTAAGATTTAGATTTTGAACTAACTACCAATGGAAATTTGGTAGTTAAAAATAATCCCGCGCCTCGGCTCGGTGATGTTAATATAATCCCGACGCGAACTAGTTAAGCCTAGTGATACTGCAGGGTTTTGATGGATTCAGGATACCGCCATATTGAGCAGTCACCAACACCAACTTTTTGTGTGCATAAACATATTGGTGGGCTTTCGGGGATTAAGAATTATTTCTAGTAAAAGCACTCAAGGCGTTAAGGTTAACATCACGTATGCTTTTGAACAATAATTTTGTTAGTTACTTTTTGGATAGTTGCAAAAAGTATACAAACCTTCTTTTCGTTTGTCATTATTCACATTGGAAGTTTTTTCTCATTATCGTTGTTTTGAGATTTCATTGTTATTTTTTTCACACAGCTTCGTCTCCAACACTTGCAGAGAAAGCTCGGTCTGCTGGTATGAAGTATGTTACGTATCCAAAGAACAGAGGGTAAGGTGTTTTGGTTTTAGTTGGTTATCAAGAAGACAATCCTGCTGTTAGTTTTTTTACAAATTTTTCAGGTTATACAGGGTGTTCAACAAAAAATGCAACAAAATATAACGGAATACCACACGTAGGATGTATAACTATTATCGATCATATAGATATGGTTTCAAAGATACTGGTTTCCACTTTAAAATGAGACATAACACGTCCAAATCTGACAATGTTTGACAGAGTTGTAAATGATTTTTCAAGAGGGGTCAAATGGACTTTGGGATCAAGTTTTTCGATTTTGTTTGGATATTGTGCAAGTGTAGACTTGAAATCAAGTCGCCACCGAATTGAACCAGCGCTGAGCCACCATGCCCGCTGCCGTCAGCTCTGGTTCATTTCGGTGGCGCCTGCACGGACGACAAAAGTGTCTAACGACTTGATTTCACATCTACACTTGCACTGTATCCAAAAAAAATTTAAAAAAAAATTGGTTCCATGGTTAAGTTGACCCCTCTTGAGAAATTATTCACAACTCTGTCAAACATTGTCAGATTTGGACGTTTGATGTCTCATTTTGAAGTGAAGACCAGTAGGATTTGCCTTGAAATTGTACATTTTTTGGCACTGTGTAGTTTCCGGCAAATTTCAAGTTTAAAAATGTATTGGTTGTTATCCGTATGACAAACAAGAAACAAATAGTTTCTTGTGAATACATTTTGAGTGAGATTGTTATGATGTTTTGTATTTTGTATTTCTTTTTTCAGGAAAAAGAAAAAGCGACCGCTAGATCCAGTAAGTAATTTTGCATTGTCGTCAATTTGATTTAATGAAGTGCGCACAAAATATTAGGGCCTATAATGAACAATCAATGGCATTTCCTTATTCTGAGGTGTGACGGAACTGACCAATAGCAGCATACAAAACAGAATACTTGGAAGCTCTGGCTGTAGTTGGTGAAATTTCATTGGTCATTACTGACCAATAGCAGCTTACAAAACAGAATGCGTAGGAGCTCTAGTTGTAGTTGGTAACATTCCATTGGTTGAAAGTTTAAAACTTACCTATTTAGAAGTAGTTTTACACTACAATCCATTACTATTTCTCATTCCTTGAAATTACAAGATATTTCTTTTTAATGCAATTTTTATTTATTTTTCAAACTGAGTTCAAAATCTTACATTTTAAAGACGTAACTTTTTCTCGGTTTAGCTGATTTTTCTTCTTTTTGTTTTCCTGAACAATTTTTTTAAATTTATTTTTGTGTTATTTCCAAGTGGCATGCCTGATTTTTAGATTGAGAAATTACCTAGCACTTGTTGTATTATTTTATTTTTGTTAACATCATTATATAATACCGTTTCAAACTTTTTTTTTACAAAAGTTTTAAACTTTTTTTCACAACCAGCGTCGATTGGATGCAATTGAAGCTTTTCTGATACAGCCGCCTAGGAGAATACAGAGGTAATAATTCTTCCATGTTTTTTTTGTTTTATTATTTGTTAACCCTTCTATATATTACCATAGAGCTGTCAGACCTTTAAAAACCTTTCAAGTTTCCTGGACTAAAGGGTTTTGAAAGGTGAAAAAGCTGTCTGACAAAAGGAACCTATGAAAGATTTTGAAAGGTAAAACAACTCTCTGAACAAACTGGTGTGAGAAAAACAATACCTTTCAAGTTTCTGGACTGAAGGGTTTTGAAAGGTGAGAAAACTGTCTGACAAAAGGAACCTATGAAAGATTTCGAAAGGTAAAACAACTCTCTAAACAAACTGGTGTGAGAAAAACAATACCTTTCAAGTTTCTGGACTGAAGGGTTTTGAAAGGTGAGAAAACTGTCTGACAAAAGGAACCTATGAAAGATTTTGAAAGGTAAAACACTGAACTCTCTCAACAAACTTGTGTGAAAAAAAAAATACCTTTCAAAAGATTTTGAAAGGTGTAGTAGTGCAGTAGCAACAAATTCTGGAGTGTTTTGAAAGGTTTATACTTATTGTTAGCCATTTTGCCCATTAAGCAGATTTTGAAAGGTTTGGAAAGGTAAAACCATAAGATGGTTAATTTGTTTTAAAGTTGTTTTATTGAAGGTATTTTGACAGCTAGTGTGAAGACTTAAAACCGTTTGAAGAAAAAAAAGGGGGCAATTGTGGGGCGCTGTGGTTCAATGGTTACTGTGTGCGACTGAATCCTGACAGGAATATAGTGCTTGTGTTCTTGGGCATTACACTTTGCTACAATTGCCTTTCTCCTTCCACATTGGTAAATAATAGAGCTACATAGCCCCTTCTGTTCTGGAGATATGACATGTTTGCTTATTGATTACTCTTGTAGTTCAAATTACACAACTGAGAAAACGGGCTTCGAAATAGCTGGCTCTGTTGTAGTACAACTGAACAATGCACACAAAATAGTAATTTTGTCCAATTTATTAATCAAAATGTTGGTGAGTGAAACCTGAAACTGTAGGTATTAAAGACGTTATTCATGACAAACAAATACAAATCAGATTTTAATGAAATTGTTTACTTGCTTAAAGGTAGTATACACCATTTGCAGATATTGAAAAAAATTACTACCGAATTATTAAGAAATATCTTACTTATTTGAAAGTAAATAATGATTGTAGGCATCCAGCAAAATGATTGCCCTAGATATCCTGTAATTGTTTCAAAAAATTAAATTGTATAAACCAAAATTCATTATCCCCGGACGGCGATCGCGAAAAAACAAAAACAACATAAGAAAAACTGCCCGATTTCGGTTGAAAACAAAAGTTGTTTTTCTTGCTTTTCTCATCAACTATGATTGTAAAACTTCGGACAGGTCAGTTAAACAATATTTACTACGAAATATAACTCCCCAAATCCACCCATTCATGATAATTCAAGCAGTTATCAATGGAGTATACATTGCTACCTTTAACGTTGATTGGCCATGATAACACACCTAATATTCCTTTTGGTAGAGCCGGTCACAAATGGTCTCATTCCTTATGAACAGGGATAGTAAAAAATAAGCTGTGGCTTTGGCTGTGCTCTGTGGTCAGGCTTTGGTCCTAAGGCGGCTGTCTACATGCCATTGACTTGACCACGTTGTAGCCGCATCCTTAACAATTCAGATTCTCACCTGCCAGCGAGGATGATAAGCCCCCTTATTATTATTATTATTATTATTATAATTCGGATGGATGATTAAAAATCTCAATTTGTTTATTTTGTTGTAGGTCGGAGAGTCTTCCTAAAATCAAGATGCCTGTTGCTTGGAGGTTGCGGGTGCCACCGTAAGTTTAGTTTTGTGTGCTTTTTTAGAATTTTTCAAATGTCCGCCAATGAAACCCGATACTTGTTGACATGTAGAACGCTGCTTTGTACAGAAGCTTGAACATAATAGGGGTGGGAAAATAGTATTTTAACTTCAGGATCCAGTTAGGGTTAATAATGGCACGTTATGGATGTTGTGTCTTTATTGTAATTGCAATTCTAGTACCCTTCTTCAGAGATAAGATTCTTTCAACTTTTTGGGAAAATTCTGACTTTTTGACTTTGAATTTTAGTTTCGTTATTTTAGAATCTCTGACCTTGACAAGTTTACTTTGAAGTCCTGACCTTTTACTTTCCAACAATTTTGAAACAAAATAAAACAGTTTTTGCTTACTGTTTTGCCTTGTGTTATGCCTTTCTTTTAATGTTATTATGCCTCGCGAACGATAATATCTAACCCCGGAACCAGGCTGCAATTGAGAGACCGAATAAGTAAAACAATAAATCCCATTGGCCCTTGCGGAAACAAAGTGGGTTACCTCGCGCATATTGACCAATGACAATCAAATGTTTTGTCATAATTTTACAGGATGCTTTAGACTGTCATTTACTGTAAAGGAAAGGTAATATATAATAATTTGATGTTTTCTTCTTCTTTTTGCAATGCATGTTCCTTTAACTTTTTTTTTTTTTTTTTTTTTTTTAGGAGAGTCCGGTCTCGGAGGGGAGGTAGTCTGCCTGATTCTCTGGACTTTGAAGAGTATGTCAGAGAGAACAGAGACAAGTGAGTTACGGCCTGTTTAAAAATTCACAGAGCAAAAATGTGAAATTATTGCTTCTGGCATGATGTCATCTATAAAAGTAAAATGATAAAAGAGTATCTTTTCCAAAAATGCATCTCAGAGACACAATTTTGATCATTGTTGGTTTAAAATAAAAGTCTTTTATTTAGCATTCACAGAGCTAAAATGTGAAATTATCTCCTCTGGCATGCTGTTATCTCAAGTAAAATCCGCAGTCATGGATAAACATGGTACTTTGTTTTCAGCATCATTATGTTAACAATAATAACTGTTAAAATAAATACTGTTCATGGACTCTTTTTAGGGATGGTGCGTACAACCTGCGTGAGTGGGTGCGAGGCATATGGGATAGCTGGTTTGATGATGTCTTTCCTCCCACGGAGGCAGATAGCGAGTCAGAATTTGAGGAGGAAATTTCTCCCACCATCTCCCCAACCAAAAGGTATACTATCGTTGAAGTAAAAAAAAGTTGTTCTTTTTTTTATATTTTCGTTAATCTAAAGAGTATGTGAACTTGGTTTATTTCAGAACGTGGAATTTGAAGGATTTAATAATAATACGACATAGTTCTTACATATCGTACGTATCTACCAGGACTGATACTCCGATCAAATTAGGTCAACAAAATGTAAACATCGTTCCAAGATTTTCTAGTAAGTTACAAAAGTAGTTTGCTCTAAAATACATATTGCAGGCTGGAATTGAAGAAATTGACAGGAGTGGTCTCCGATCTGTAACCCAGAAAGTGGTATTCTAGAGGTCTCTCATGGGTTAGAATCCCACTTTGAGCTTTTTCCTTTGTTTAGCATTACACAGATGACTAGATATTGTATCGCATTCTCTCAAAGCTTTTGATTCTTGCAAAGCAGGGCTCGAAATTGGAGTACTATTCTAATCTGTAACCTAGAGTGTAATATTCCAGAGGTCCCCGGTGGGTTCGAATCCCACTTAAGTTTTTGCTCAGCATCACACAGATACCTAATATGTGACCCGTTCCATCGAAATCAGGAATAAGTCTCGAAATGACTTTTTGAGATTTATGCACATGGTGAGAAAGTGAATTTCATAAGCTTTCTAATGATACCCATCACAAGTGTGTTTCTGTTTAGGTTAACGAGTTATGATCTGATAAAGATGGCAGGTGTCTAGTTATTTGCCGAATCCACATTCCGAGAAAAACAGCTTTGAAATAAACAAAATTGACCAAAATCGTACGGACAGTGCACACAAATCCTCTTTATTTTCATCTTGATTGATTGTTTTTACATACAAGACATTAACGACAATAATCTGTGATAACTGCACTTCCTAAAAATACAATGCTCAGAAAATCGACTTGGTCACGATTTTCACCCATGCGTTTACTTTAATGGCCGATTGCGTAAAACGGCCTCAGCGACTTATTCCCGATTACGATGGAGCGGGTCACATATTGTTTTACATTCTCTCAACGTTTTTAATTCTTGCAAGGCGGGGCTCGAAATTGACTGAAGTTAGTATCCAAATCTGTAACCAAGAGTGTAATATTCCAGAGGTCTCCGGTGCAGCACTGGGTTTAGAATTCCACTCAAGTCCTTTCGTTGTTCAGCATCTTCTCAAACCGTTGTTTTCTTACAAGGCGAGTCTCGGCAGCCAGCAGCGTGGTTTCCGTGGAGGTTGACATCACCGATCCGATCTTGGAGACAGAGCAGGACAGAGAGATTGTAGAGGTAGGCTGCAATTCAAAAAAATGTCGATGAGACCTTGATCAGTGTTTGTAGCCGAGTCGTTGCTGCAACACTAGCCGCAAATTTGTTCTAGACAAATGTTGTTGGCTGTATTTTACCTGTGTCTTATTTTTCATGATCTCCACAAGTTGAGGTGGTAGACTTGTTAACTATTTGTAAATTTTTAAAATTCTGTTTAAAAGTTTTATCAAAATTAGCTTAAACTTTGTGATTAAAAACTACGGTGTTTTTTTTAAATACTTTTTTCATGCTGTTTTCATCAGTGGCTACTTGAAGAAGTATTGCAGCTGACTGCCATTATTGAAAAGTCCCCCCAACCCTCACCTTTTGATCTCTGTCGACGCGGGGCAATGTATCGCAAGGTAAGTCAGAGTATTTAAAGGTAGGATACACCATTGGTAATTGCTTGAAATATCATAAATGGGTAGATTTGGGGGTTGTATTTCATAGTAAATATCGTTTAACTGACCTGTCCAAAGTTTTACAATCATGGATGCCGAGAGAAAAGCACGAAAAACAGCGTCTGTTTTCAACCGGCGTCGGGAAGTTATTCTTATGTTATCTTTGTTTTTTCGCCATCGCCGTCCGGCGATCGCAAATTTTTCTTTATAAAATTATATTTTTAGCGCAATCATTTTGCTGGATGCCTAAAATCATTATTTACTTTCAAATGAGTAAGATATTTTTTAATAATTCGGTAGTAAATATTTTTGATATCTGCAAATGGTGTATACTACCTTTAAGCCATTTCCTATCAAAAATATGAACTGACACAACAATATGAGCCTAAAGTCAGAAATTGCGATTTTGCAGAACTGAGGGCAAAAGCAAAAAGTTTAGGGGGTGGTCGATTATTATTATGATTTTTTTTTATTTTTTTATTTTTGGGGGGGTAATTTTTATTTTTTTGAACATTTTTTAAACAATAAATTGTTAAATATATATTTTTTTTCGTGTAAACCTTAAGTTACAAGCCCTGTTTAACCTTTTTCAATTTTTTCTTCTTTCTGTTAAACATCTTTGAAACCTATTTCATACCATTTTTATGATGTCATAACACATTCAGACAATAGCCACAGTTGTAGCTCTAGACACTCGTTTCAGACACAGTCTAAATCAACTGAGTAGTCTGTAGTTTGGTAGACATTTCCCCCTGAAATAATTTGATTCCTGCAAAGGAAAGTGACCCATGCTCTGCTTCTCTCAACAGCTGGGCAAGTTGAAGCTAGCCTGGGACGACCTGAACCAGTCCATCTCACTGGAGCCCCGGCTCCTAGACGCCTACTGGCACCGCCATCTGCTCTTCCTGCTCCGACGCAAACAGACCAAAGCCCTGGAGGATCTCAACAGCATCCTCAAGATCAACAAGGAGCACGTGGGTGCCTACAGATCCAGGTCAGCATCTAAGTGCATCTCAAGTTCTCAGTGTGTCCTTCTATGATGCCCAGTTTATCACTTGGGGGAAAAAAATGATCATCAAAAACAATATTCTCGAGATAGTTTCAGAGGAAATTATAGAAAAGATGCAAACCTCATGCTTCACCGCTTCCAGGATCAATATATAAGCCCACTTCATTGTTATAATATCTTCAGTCACCTGACGACTGACAGAGCATACTCTATAAAATGTTGAGTTCTCTCGGTTCTTTTAACCAGTTTGCACTGGATGACGTATATAAACGCAATGTTTTCCCCAGATTCAAAACGGATGACGCATAAACACGCCACGAGCAAGGCCGGAAATGTCTGTTAGCAGCGAGCAAGGCCAGAAATGCGTGGGTGTGCTTCCCGGTACTATCGGCCTGAACCCGCTTCGGATCAAGTTTTGTTAAAAATAATCCCGCGCATCGGCTTGGTGATGTTAAAATAATCCCGGCGCGAACTGATTAAGAACCACACAAACTCACAAATGTTTCTTTTCAAAACCATACAACTCACAAAAGATTTACCACATGGTGCTACCGCAAACAAATTATCTCTCTTAAATCTCAAAGTAAACAAAGAAATTGGCAAGGCGGGACTCAAACCTGCGACCTCCGGAATACCAGACCGGTGCTCTACCAACTGAGCTCTCTTGCCCTACGGTTGGCGTATCCTTGTTCAAGGGCTCTACTCAGAAGTCATAAACACAAACATCCTAGTGGCCAGGGATCACACCCAATCTTACGAAACAACCTGGGAAACAAATTATCTTATTACAAATTGATGTCCACCTTTTCCGATGATGCAGTGGGGTGGGAGATGACAACCTTCATGCGTCCCACCCTGTTTCCACTAATGTCATCAAGCCGATGTATGCAGTAACACGTTAAGCTGCTCATCATCATACGAAAGACGAAGATGATGCGGTCAACCGTTTTTTTAACAAGTGAATTACCTCTGTGATGTGAAATTTTATTCTGAATTTGTGATTTTTAGAGCCGAGATATTTCGTCAGAGGGGTGACATGACCATGGCCATTATGAACTACACCCAGACCATTAAGCTGGATCCCGACGACCACGATGCCTACTACAAACGGGCCGAAATGTATGAAAAGGTGCGGCGAGTTGGCGTCTCAAAGCTCTGAATAACTGTACTTTGAAAAAATTGTGTATGTTAACGTCCGTCGATGTCAGTTTTTTTATAATAATCGATTAATCGGAAATTCAATATCGAGTATGCTCGATATATCGATTATTTCCCGTGTGCAAGATGAAGCCTAAAAACAGCGCTCAATATACTGAAGACAGTTTAATAGGTACGTTGCATATACCGGTTTTCGGCTTGATCCTCCGCGTATGTTGTCGGTCCGAATATCAAATTGCGCCAGCCCGCGTGTTTATGGTTTTACAACGAAGATAAGAAATGATTACGGTTGCCGCTTCCGCTTGCTATTGTTCCGCGGGGATTGCCGTCCGTTATCTGGGCTTATTGAGGGCGCCCTATTATAAGGGCGCCCTCAATAAGCCCAGATAAATGAACAGCTCGGTCTTTGAATCCAGACTGGCTTGCTAGGCCAATAGCAGGGTGCAGAGAACGCTCCCCGCAATTCCCGACTCGTGATTGGCCACCCCAAAATGTTAGCAGATCAAGGGAGGGTTACGTCCCGAACAATATACTAAAGCCCTGAGATTTTGTAGATAATCTGACAATCTTTCGGTGTTTTCGATATCATTTAGGAACATCGAAAATTTAGATACATCAAAATTTGATATATCGAAATGTCATTGGTCAAAAGTGACATCGGCGATATCGATGTCAAAATAGTATCGAGTATTTGAGTAATATCGATATATCGACGGGCGTTAGTGTATGTAAAGGATAATGCCCGAGGTACGCGCCATTCGTGGGTAACAATGTCCGAGGGCGAAGCCCGAGTGCCAATATTACCTACGAATGGCGCGTTACCATGAGTATTGGCCGACTTAACCTGTACCCATGATGTCACCACCTATTGTCCCAGTGCTTTATTATTTTGCACGAATGGAACATCTCTGTTCACTTGCGTTACCTTCCAAAGAGAATGGAGAGATATCGCCTCCAACGCTCCATTCGTGCAAATTAATGAAGCGCTAAGACAATAGGGTGACGTCACGGGTGGAAGTTAACCAGTTCGCTCCGTGATTATTTTAACATCACCGAGCCGACACGCGGAATTATTTTTAACAAAACTCGATCTGAAGCAGATTCAGGCCGCCAGTACCGGGAAGCACACCCATGCATTTCCGGGAAAACTTTGCGTTTATATTCGTCATCCGGCGCGAACTTGTTAATGGCAAATATCAACCATGGATACTTTTTTTTCATCCTAAAAGAGATTTCCTTTCAAATTGGACCACAGCAATCATTGGATTATGGCATTTTTTCCCCTTTGTTATTGCAGGTTAAAGGTAGGATACACCATTTGCAAACATCAAAAAACAAAACTACTGAATTATTATCTAATACCTCACTTGACTGTGGACAAGTGGAATTTTGTATCAATTTCCAACAATTGCCGGCCAGCAATTGTTGGAAATACCCCCTTAACCAGGAAAAGGTGGCATAAGTCGCGCTATGCATTTATGAGTAATGGCCTGTTAAAGTTAATAGGGTCAATTTTGTTGTCAAAATCTGATTTTCATTTTTTGTCCTAAATGACATCATCAATATTCAAAGTTTCAGATTTAATTAGCAAAAAGCTGAAATTCGATAAATAAAGTGAAACGAAACCTTTTAAGAGTGCATGGTTCCAATGTATTGTCTTAGTTCTGTTGTTTTTCAAAGCCTGTTTTCTCAGTTGCGTATTTTGAATTCCATCTAACCATTAATATGCAAAAACGTCATATCACCGGAACGGGAGGGGCTATGGAACTGTACTATGTACCAAATGAAAGCTTATATCCTGGGGCCAATTTCACGGAGCTGCTAAGCACAACAATTTGCTTAGCACAAAAAGTTTTGCTCATTAAAAACAAGACAAAATTCTACGTGTTTTTCATGCTAAGCAAAAAACAGCTGATTATCAATCAAAAACAATAAAGATCACGTGAAAATTTGGTCTGTAACCTTGTGTTTACCAAGGACAAATTTTCATGCTAAGCAAATTTTTGTGCTTAGAAGCTCCGTGAAATTGGCCCCTGGACCTTTTAATCATGTATATAACTCTATTTTTAGTTTTTGCGACTTATGTCACCTTTTCCCAGAGCGGGTCACATATACAATTTACATTCTCGATCGTAAAATAACTTCCTCTTGTATTTGTCAGCGTGGTGAGATGCTGTTGGCTCTGGAGGATTACAGAGAAGTAACAAGGCTCATGCCAAGCAAGACAGATGCGATCTTCAAGAGAGGCATCTATCAGTTCAA
Source organism: Crossaster papposus (assembly GCA_037893245.1). NCBI lineage: Eukaryota > Metazoa > Echinodermata > Asteroidea > Velatida > Solasteridae > Crossaster > Crossaster papposus. Next base: position 1,427,320 of record JBAIAA010000459.1, read on the forward strand.
CAATAACAAGTGAGAATCATTTTTGTTTCAATTTCTTGATAAACCTCACATTCTTTGAAACATTAAGAGTATTATTCCATGGTGACCACTGTTTGATAGATTGAAAGTAGATAATATGGCAGTTTATTACCTCCGCCCAGTAGGTTATTTGTTTGTTTGTTTATCTGTCTGTCTGTTTGGCTTTCTGTTTGTCTGTTTGTCTGTTTGTTTTTTAATGAAACTTTTTTGGGCTGGCTATCAATATACATGGGTTTATATTTGAGCCTGTCGTTCCGATCGCAGTTTGGCCGTACCTTCGAGCGTGCATTGGTATTTAAATTAGCCAACCAATCCAAGGAGGTGACCGTTCCTATCGCGGTTTGGTCGGGAATTCCAGTTTACATTGATATGTAAATGACCCGAATTTAGCTGGCTGCATACCTATGCTGCATACGTTATATATCGCGCACACAAACTGATTCTAGCTTCGCGATTTTCGTAGTGTGCCGATACTTCTAGCAGCGTCACCCCGCCGCAAAAATAATGTCTGTGTTTGTACACACACGTGCAGCTCACTGGTGCAGCTGGAGTAAGTACGTGCAAAGTCAACTGACTTTCTTTTTCTCAGTGCTATTTACACGCGCGGTACACAATGCGCATGTGTTCGTGTACGAGGCAAACGATAGTCATCACGATCACACTACACGCGGCCGGTGCTCCAATATTGTCCAAAGTTGTTGATGAAGTTATCCTACTGAATGAACGGCCTTGAATTTGTGAGGAAGAAAATCGGAAAAATCAACAATGCCGCGCAAGGATCGCGTAAAGTGAACAGCTTAAAATTTCAATATGATTTTCCACAGGATGCATTGCAATTACAGTGCATGCACAGCAGCCGGAGCGTAAGTTTTTTTTTCATTTTAGCCTCCGTGCCCTTTCTGTTTCTCCCCAAAAAAATTGCCTTGGTGCCCTACAAACTGGCCTTGGTGCCCTCCATAATTTTGCTTCATTCAAGGCCAAAGTGGCTTTGCCCTAAAAAATCCAAAATTCAAGGCCTGTCTTTTGTTAAAAATGTTCGCGGATTCCAGCGAACTTCCTCCGGGTCGCACTGTAAGGACGAATTGGTAAGCTCCCTTAGTGGGTTGATAGCTTATAGGTCAAAGATGGTTCTATTACATTTTCAGAATGATCTGGATCCAGATGAGGAATCTGGATCACTTTGTATCGTTTTCAGTGAGAGATGAGGCATTTTTGCCATTGGGCTTTACCTAGTCTTGTTTGCAAGACGACCTAATCGCGGTATGCAGCGTGCGTAGGCCGTTGATGCGAGTGCCCTATAACGTACGCCGTAGACCACGCCATCGACACGCCATCGACACGCCATCGACACGCCATCGACACGCCATCGACACGCCATCGACACGCCATCGACACGCCATCGACACGCCATCGACACGCCATCGACACGCCATCGACACGCCATCGACACGCCATCGACACGCCATCGACACGCCATCGACACGCCAATTTTGAGCAGAATTGTGTTGCATGCATAATTACGTATCGTAACAGAAACTTGACTTAGTCAGCGATTATGTTACGTCACGCGAATATGCACGCAACGTCACACGCGCATGCAAATGCGACAAAATTCTGCTTCAAGCGATTATTTTTTATTTTTCTCAAGGGATTTTGTCAGTTAGCTAAGAGGTCTTATTCGAAGGTCATGGCATGGTCTACGGCGTACATTAGAGGGCACCCGCTTCGGCGGCCTACGATACCCCGATTAGAACGTCTTGCAACCAAGACTACGCTATACCGAGTTCCGTTTTTCTAATTCTCATTGTCTTCTCTCTCTAGGTTTCTTCAGGCCTACAAGCTACATTGCCTTGGTGCTTGAGGAATCCTTGTATGCATTATGACCAAAAATACATGATAATAATCAGAATAATTAAAATCTAGTGTCCCACATTCATATTGATAACTGAAACAATAATTGTTTGTTTGGCTCAGAAACTGGATGGCGGCTATCAAGGACTTCACAGAGCTCTTGGTCCAGGAGCCAGCCAATGCCCTAGCCAGGACCTACCGGGGTAGAGCCTACGCCAAGCACGGTCAGTTTGGACTGGCGGTAGAGGACCTGTCCTCGGCGATACACCTGGACCCGCTCAGCAACGTAGCGTTCTATCATCGGGGCTGTCTGCTCAGGAGGTAAAAGGTCATACAGAGGTTAAAGGTCAAGGGTAGTCTGTGTCATCTTACAGCTTGGTTCCTTTGTGGTGAGCTGGAGTGTAAGGCATTTGAAGCACGATATGAGACAAAGGGAACCTCTTTTGGTAGTTGTCATTTGTAGGTTTTTAGGGGGGTGTGTTAGGTAACAATAGTCTAGAAAGCGTATAGGTATGGGGGATTAAGGAGGGGAGTTCATCTGTCGCATATCGTGCTGGGTATAGTGTAAGGAGTAAGTTTGGTTAGGTTAATCCTGCCCGATCAGTTCAGTTCGAGGTACCAATCCTGTTAACTTACCGAGCGGGCTAGACCTCTATCGGTTCGGGAAGGGATTAATATTGATTGTCCGCCTTTAATCCTGTTCTGAAACTTCATCATTGATCACATAATCTTTGTTTCAAGTGTGTTAAAACAAAAATTAACTCCTCACTTTCAACGCCAGGGCCCACCCCAAGCAGGCTCTCCAGGATCTGAGCGTCTCCGTTCTTCTTGATGACAGCGAGGAGAATGTCATGGCCTTCTACCATCGAGCTGTGCTGTACATGGACGACAATAGGTACCGTGTTCCTAAAAGTGTCAACAAATATTTATAGTAGCCATGCTGTGTATCTATTAAAGATGAGGTGGTTTTTTTCTTCACTTCTCTAACGTGCTGGAACATTGACTATTACATAAAGAGCATTTGTGAAGCCTTCTGGCAAAATGAGACGGAACTGGGCAAAAGCCAAAGTGGAGAAAAATGTAAAACAAATTAATAGGGGTGATTATTATTTTAGATTTTGTATATATTTTATTTTTTGATTTACTCATTTGTGATTTTTAATATGTTTACAACACATGTTTTAAAGATATCTATAAAATATTTGGAATAAAACTGCTTTTTAAGGAAACAAAATTCAATTTTGGAAACTTTTAAGGGCCCTTTTTCTTAGTCAATAAATGCAAACTTTAAACAGCAATAAATTGTCAACGTAGTGTCTGAATGAAGTGCAACAAACATCACTGTAAGGAGAATTTTATTCATTTTTCCAAATACCTGCAATTTCTATGTGCTTTCTCGTTACATGGTCAGATACGAGGATGCCATCGCAGATTTTGATAACGTCTTGAAGCTTGACAAGACCATAGCGGCCGCCCACGTCAACCTTGGTCTGATCTACATGACCAAGGTGGGGAACTACCACAAGTAAGTCCAAGATTCATTCTAGCATTTATTCCAGGATTCAGTCCAGGATTTAGTCCGGGATTCATTCTGGGATTCATTCCGGGATTCATTCCGGGATTCAATCTAGCATTTAGTCCAGAATTTAGTCCAGAATTTAGTCTAGGATTTAGTCCGGGATTTATTTCGAGATTCATTCTGGGATCCAGGGCAGGATCCAGGGCAGGATCCAGGGCAGGATCCAGGGCAAGATCCAGGGCGGGATCTAGGGCAGGATCCAGGGCGGGATCCAGGGCAGTGGTTTTTGCTTGACGGCGATAGCGATTTAAAAAAAAAAATTCAATTGTTCGTAGCAATTACAGAATATAACACAATCATTTTGCTGGATGCCTAGAATCATTATCTACTTTCAAATAAGATATGTGCTAATAATTCGGTAGTAAAAAAATTTGATATGCAAATGGTGCATCCTACCTTTAATGTTTGGTACATGTTCTTAGATGTTGCTTTTCTTTTTAAATGCAGAGCAATTCAGAAGTTCAGCAATGCCATTAAGGTGAATCCAGTCTACGTCCGAGCATTGGTTTGCAGAGGGGAGGCCTACCACAAGATTCACGATGTAATAACAAGTTAATCTGATTCTTAATCTTTTTTGGTTATCCATTTGTAATAGCTAGTTCTGTCCTACTTAATTGTTGATCTTCACCCTGGTCCCTTTCCCTGTGGTTTCACCCCTTCCTTGTTTCTTCCTCACCCAGGTTTGCACCTCTTTACCCTTTTGATCCTACCCACTCTGACCTTCTTTTGTTCCTTGGCCTAATCCTCCTTTTGTTGGTTGTTCCTCTCCACTTTGTTATTTGTTTGTTTGTGTTCTCCTAACAATGTTATGCGTCATGCTTGCATGTCCTCCTTTTTGTATTTGTTTCATGTACACAGCAATTTTGTCTCTGAAGAAGATCTTGTTATTAAGATCAAAATATTGGAACCACTTAACTTATTTGATTTCTATTTAATCGGACTACGAGCCTACTTGTTCACCATTTTAAGCTGAAAAGTTCCGATTCAGAATTCATTTCTTCATAACTTGTTTTAATTCCCTTGTAGTTAAAGAACGCATTGCTTGACTTCACCAGGGCCATACACCTGCGACCAGACCAACAGCATTACTACATGTATAGGGTGAGTTTCATGTCTTTGAAGTTTACAATGAACTCGCTTTCCAATTTTTTTAATTTTTTGTTCTTCTTCTTTTTTTTCTTCTTTTTTTTCCTTCTTCTTGACATGACTTATGGGAATTTCTCTTTTCATTTTCAGGGGGAAATCTTGTTGGAGATGAAGAATCTCGAGTTGGCAAGCTTCTGCGTCAGGTAGGAGTAAAATCTCTTTTTCTCTTTAAAGATGACAAGTTTAAAAGGTTCTCTTTTAACAGCCATCTGTTGGCATACACCTGCCTTAAATGAAGGCTGAGATACTTAAACTGATTTAGAGAGTTGGTTGAAATACCCAAAAAAGTAAATTAAGACAAATTTGGTTTGCAATTCGCATTGTTAGTTGAAGATGATGAAAAGTTTGAGTTAATTTTATGCCTTTGCTAAAAATAAAATTCTGCAAGTACGATCACTATTTTGTGGTTACAGCACCATACAAGAAGTTGAAACACTATTAGCCCGTAAATGAACAGTCGTACTCCTGCCGTTCATGGTTTCGGAAGTATACTCGTGTCGCCCTTAAACTGCAAGGGAAACAGCCGGCCTTGCGGGACCCATTGAGACAGGGTGCCGTGTGTCTAGGGGAACCTCCGTGGCCCGCCTCCCACGGGATTCTCCTGGAAAACTGCCTAGAATCAATCTATCGTTACACTTCTATCCAATGGTTCTTTCATTCTTTAGAAACGTTCTCATTCTTTTCCTGTGTGATAATTGTTTCTTCTGACTCCAAGTTTTTATATTCTCCACAGTTCACTTGATTGTTTTTTATTACTAACTATTGTCTTATTTTTGTACACATCCTCGCCGTGAATATGGCCACTGATGCCGGTACGGCATTAAACCCCAAACTCACTCACTCACTCACTATACTCGTGTCAACACGAGTTAATACACGTTTAAATGCACCCAGTGTCTTTTCTTTCAGACATGCAGCGGCATTAGGCCACGGCCTGGGCTCCTAGTACTCAGCCATAACCATAGTCATGCACTCAATATGAGACTGGGGGAGGGGGGGAAGGGTTTGAAAACTTTGCTTTATTTTCGGCTTCACCTCCGACTTCACCTCTGACTTCATCTCTGACTTCCTAATCACTATTGAAGCAAATACAAATGGAAGCAAATGGAAATAATTAAACTTTTGGGTTTAGATCAAACGATTGAATGTTTTTTAAGCATAACATGCACCAGAATGTGGCTGGAGTTCCCACAGTTAGAACCTAAAATCACCTTAAACCGAAGACAAAGTCGAAGCCAGGAATTTGAAAACGCCCACAGTGTTTGTTTTCGTTTTCAGACATGCAGTGGTGCTAAGCCACTGCCTGACCTTTTAGTACTCGGCCATAGCCATAACCAAAGCCATAGCCATAGCCATAGACTCGATATAACACATACATGTAGTGTCTGTTATCTTTTATTTAGCCATAGCCTCAATACAAGACACTGGCTGTTTTCTTTTCAGACATGCGGCACTTAGTGGCGCTAAGCCACGCCCCGGGCTTCTAGTATTTAGCCATAGCCAAAGCCATAATAAAGACACAGTGGCTGTTTTCTTTTCAGACATGCAGCCGCATTAAGCCAAGGCCTGGGGCTCCTAGTATTTAGCCATAGCCATGACCACAGCCACAACCATAGCCATAGCCTTAATACAAGACACAGTGACTGCTTTATTTCCAGACATGCAGCAGCACTAAGCCACGGTCTGGGCTCCTCGGCCACCCAGCAGGCAGCCGTTCAGTCCTTCCTCCACAACTACCCCAAATCCATCGAGGTCCTATCGACGGCTGCCCGCTCTCAGCCCTCGGCCCCCCTCTTCATCCTGTTGGGCAAGACGCAGATCAAGGCCAAGAAGTACCGCGATGCCGTGGACAGCCTGGAGAAGGCCCTTAACTTCATGGTAAGTTGGTTGGTTTTTTTGGGGGGTGGGAATGAGGGCTTTGGTTTTAAATTTCAAAAAAATTTTTTTTTTGTTATGACAGTAGCTCTTCCAGGTAGTGTCGTTGTCCAGTTAGTCACAAGTCTAATAACAACAGCATAACCGTTGAGGGTGGGGGACCTTTTGTGTCAGAACATACATGTACACGCATTGCGGGATTTTCTGAAAACAGTTGTTCATCCTTGCAAACCACATACAATCGAACAGGGGTCAGCGTGGTAGTACGAACGCAATAACGGGCACAGTGACTTTGCAAAATTATTGTACCATGTGAATTTCCAAACTGTTTCTGTTTTTTTCTGGTTTATTTCGACCTGAAAATTGCAAGCTTGAAACCGAACTGCCCCAACTGTAATGATGGAAAAACTGACCTGACGTGACCTGGCCTGACCTGACCCAACCTGGCCCGGGGTCGGGCTGGTTTCGGTTTCAGGGTTTGAACAGCATTAGTACGGATGCTTATTTGTCCACGAGATTAATTAAAAATGTTGATGTCGTGTGCAAACATTTTGACAGAAACCTTGGCAGGAGCGGCAGACCTGGCCCATGGAAGCCGCAGAGGTCAACTATCTGATCGGGATGTGCCAAACTGAGATTCCCAACTACCTCAAGGCGTTTGAGGCATTCAACAATGCCATCAAGATCAACAGTGACTACCCAGAGGTAAGAACTGGTTATTTCCCCTCTGTTATTGCCGTCTTGGACACGCAGACCAGACCTGGCCCATGGAAGCCGCAGAGGTCAACTATCTGATCGGGATGTGCCAAACTGAGATCCCCAACTACCTCAAGGCGTTTGAGGCATTCAACAATGCCATCAAGAACAACAGTGACTATCCAGAGGTAAGAACTGGTTATTTCCCCTCTGTTATTGGCGTCTTGGACAAGCACACCAGACTTGGCCCATGGAAGCCGCAAAGGTTAACTATCTGATCGGGATGTGCCAAACTGAGATTCTCAACTACCTCAAGGCGTTTGAGGCATTCAACAATGCCATCAAGATCAACAGTGACTACCCAGAGGTAAGAACTGATTATTTCCCCTCTGTTATTGGCGTCTTGGACATGCAGACCAGACCTGGCCCATGAAAGCCGCAGAGGTAACTATCTGATTGGGATGTGCCAAACTGAAATCCCCAACTACCTTGAAGCGTTTGAGGCATTCAACAATGCCATCAAGATCAACAGTGACTATCAAGAAGTAGGAACGTTTTTTTTCCCCTCTGTTATTGGCGTCTTGGACACGTAGACCTGAGCATTTTTTACTCAAAGACTCAATTTTTTTTCTTCATATTTAACCAGTTCGCACCGAGATTATTTTGACATTGACCGAGCCCAGTAGCAGGATTCTTTTTCACGAAACTTGATCCAAGGCAGGTTCAGGCCGATATTATGGGAAGCACACCCGGCCTCCCTTGTCGCGAACTGGTTTATCTGTCATCCATTTGAATCTCTGAAAAAGTATGTCATTTGACGCGAACTGGTTGGTTAAGCACAAACTTCCCTTGTAGATTATTTATGATCAAAAGTCCAGTCAATTTCTTTGTGAATTGTTTTTTTTAATTGATAACGCACCAAGCCACTTTCCTGTTGTGGTTTATTTAAAGATTTATATTTTTTATTTGAAATCTGTGAAAATGCAACCCTAACTTTCTACCTATCCTGGCAAATTTCAACACCATATGGCAAACTGTACACACAAACTGTTGAACTCTGATTCTGGAGGTATGCCTAACCCAGTTTTAAAGACCAGTACCCACCCTAACAGATTCTTTAAAAAACCTGGTGTTGGAGTTTAAACTGACGGGGGATTGTTAGGGTTAAGGTAAGCAGGTAATAAACAAGTAATGAACAAAAATATAAAACTGTCATTGTGATGGACGTGTAATTGATTGTCTATATTGTGCTCGTTGTGGGTTCGAGTCGGGACTCGGACTATAATAATAATAATAATATTAATAATAATAATAATAATAATAATAATATTTAAAATTTATATTGCGCCCCTTACATACAAAATGATCAAAGGCGCAGAACACATGTTAAAAAGCACAGAATGGAAGAAAAAGACAAAGAAAAAAGACTGATCACCAGGCCAGTGCCCAAACAAAAGTATGGGGATACGTCTGTCCCGCCAACAGATAACTAACAGTTACTTATTACATAGGCCTATCTCTGCTGGCATCGGTAATGTCTTGATCTTTTCAGGAGACAGACGCCTCAAACCCTATCTATGCTAAAAATCTAAACAAACTGGCAAGGCGACCATAGAAGAAAGACAAACAAAAGACACAAAAGAACAACACCAAAAACACACTAAAAAGCGGCTTTAAAAAGATGGGTTTTTATATTACATTTAAAAGAGGTAAGTTTCTGTTCGCTACGTATATGAAACGGTAGCACATGTGGGGGGCGTGTGCCCTTGGGAAAGGCACTTTGTCACTCATTGCTTCTCCCCTCCCAGCAGTAAATAGGTACCTGTGAGGGAAAAGATTGTTATTGTGGTTGATTTTAGCTGCTTTTAGCCTTGTGCCGAAATGGAAGCATTGCGCTGTAGACTCCCACGAGAGCTGAGGTGTCATTTGGAATGTCTCATTTGGCCAATGAGCAGGGTAATAATGCTGTAGCACCTTGAGTACCAACCCCTGATGGATACGTACCATTTTATAATTATTATATTTCTATTATTGCTGCTAACAGGCCTACTACCAGCGTGGCCTGACCCGCATGAAGCTGCGCCAGTCTAAAGGCATCCTGGACTTCAACCGAGCCTTGGCCCTCGACCCTAACCTCTTTCAGGCCTTCCTGAGCCGAGCTGCCTACTACGGCATGAAGGGGCGCTACTCTAAAGGCATCGTCAACTGCAACGAGGCCATCAAGCTGCAGCCTAATAGCGTCAGGGCTTACCTCTACAGGTAAGCATAGAGTAGGATTCGAACCTTCATCCCCTGGAGCAATAGACCAGTGCTTTACCAACTAATTTAAGGAAGATAAAACTTTATTCAACCAATGTAAAAAGTTAAAAACTATTGACATTGGAAATTGACTTTTATATTCCTCGAGGTTAAAAATTATTTAAATATATATTTATATAATAAATACTAATTACACAATACACATATACTAGACACACAATAAAAACCTCAATAAAAACATACTAAGATTAAGTCCCATTGTATACACGAACTGCAGAAGGATACAAACTCTTTGTAAAATGCTTACTACCATAAAAAGACCTAAGGCATCGATTGGATGGGAGGAATGTGAAATAATCAGTTGCTGGATGGAACTAGTCCTCCATTATAGATTTGACCCGTTTGCACATTCTGTCATTGTAAATAGATTCCAGTGTTGGCAAGGTAGTGCCAATGATCTTCTCTGCTGTTCGAATAACAGAGTTTAACTTCTGCAGATCTGTTACAAAAGCCCGTCCCAACCAAACAGTGACTGATGAAACAATTATGCTCTTAATGATAGCCTGGTAGAAATTGACTAAATTACACTGACGAACCTCAAATGAATTCAATTTGCGTAAAAAGAATAAACGCTGATGAGCCTTTCCATTAGACGGTTTTGTAACGAGGCCATCAAGCTACAGCCCAACTGTATCGGGGCTTACCTCTACAGGTAATCATAGATAAAAATCATTAAGTAGGGTTCGAACCTTCACCCACTGGACCACAGCACCACTGTAACGAGGCTATCGAGCTGCAGCCCACCGGCGTCACGGCTTACCTCTACATGTTATCATACTTTCAATTGTAGATTAAAATCATAAAGTGGGCTTCGAACCTTCAACCCCTGGAGAACTAGAACAGTGCCCTACCGACTTAACTTGTTGATGGCTTTCCAGTTTATCTTCAACAAAGCCATCAAGCTGCAGCCCAACACTTCAGGGCTTACCTCTAAAAGTAATCATAGAGTAGGGTTCGACAGAGTTGTAACCAAGTAATTTTGTCTCTAGTCAAGTCACAAGTCAGATTTTCTCAAGTCAAGTCACAAGTCAAAATTTCCCAAGTCAAGTCAAGTCAAGTCACAAGTCACGTTTTGTCAAGTCACAAGTCACTAGTCATTTGAGTCAAAATAGTTATTCGGTTTCGTTTACGGTAAATTTGCGATAATTTGTTCAACACTTTTCAAATTCTTAAAACAATTAACAATGTCACTATAACCTCGTTTCCAGCTGTCTGTATACATTTTGTTGAATGTTAATGCACAGCTTTTAACAGTAATAGCTCACACAGCTTCTACTACGACGGATTGGAAGACTAGACATGTAGGAGATGTAGCCCACACTTTAACTTTGCAATGTAATAAATAGCATGTGCGTACACACATGACATGCAGTACAGTAACAGTATTACGTACAGATTTGCAACGCGGCAACACAAATTTTGCCGTCACAAAAATACATCGTGGCCGGAATGAACACAATTTTATATAACATAAAATAGTAAATACATGATGACTTACAATGTCGTCAAGTCAAATTTACTCAAGTCAAGTCAAGTCAAGTCACAAGTCATTTTTCGTCAAGTCAAGTCAGTCACAAGTCATTTTTCTCCAAGTCAAGTCAAGTCGCAAGTCACAAAAATTGGCGACTCGAGTCGGACTCGAGTCCAAGTCACCGACTCGAGTCAACAACACTGGGGTTCGAACCTTCAAACCAAGGCGCACTAGACCAGTGCTCTACCAACTAAACTCAGTTGATGGCTTTCTAGTTCGTCCAATTGTAACAAGACCATCAAGCTGCAACCCAACAGTGTCAGGGCTCACCTTTACAGGCAATCGTAGATGAAAATTACAACGTATGGTTCAAAGATTCAACCCAGTTGATGGCTTTCTAGTTTGCCAACGAGGCTATCAAGCTGCAGCCCAACAATATCAGGGCTTACCTCTACAAGTTATAAAACAAAAATAATAATATAATAATAATAAAGGATAATTTAAAAAGCACACGTACTTACCAATACTTGTGCTCGCAGCTCTACAATTATTACCCCTGCTCACTGAGCCCACGATGCCAAATGCCATCTCGGCTCCCTGGGGAGTGTACAGCTCGATGCTGCCATTTTGGGGCAAGGCAGCTGATAATATCAACCATCTCTGTCCTCACAGGTACCCACATTCTTTATTTTCCAAGATTATATTTTGTTTGCATTTCATTTTCAGGGGAGCACTCAAGTATTACATCCTGGCCTACAAGCTAGCCATCAAGGATCTGTGTAAGGCCATTGAGATAGACAACACCTGCTCCCTGGCTTACTTCAATCGCGCTGTCTGCTACCACACCACCAGGGATTACAGTAAGGCGCTGAGGGACTATGGCATCGTGCTCATGCTGGGAGAGGCCAACGCCCTCAAGGTCAGTCAACTTTGACTTTGCGCACACCCTCCTGGGGATGCTATTTTCTAGTTTTCCGGCTTTATGGACTTATGTACACGTTTCCCCTCAACAGTTGCAAAGGAAAATCTTGCACAACCACGGGCTGCCCCTTTTTTTTCTAATACAGAGTTGTAACGAGTCACTGAGTTTTGTGACTAGAGTCGAGTCATTGTGATGCGAGTCGAGTCGAGTCATTGTGATGCGAGTCGAGTCGAGTCAGTGTGAGGTTAAGTCAGTGGGGAGTCGGTGTGTGGAGTCGGTGTGTGGAGTCGGTGTGTGGAGTCGGTGTGTGGAGTCGGTGTGTGGAGTCAGTGAGTTAGTCTTATGGTCTTACATACGCACTGTGGACCTCCGAACAATTGACGTTCACAGGATGCGGGAAGAGGTTACGATTTGTGGACTTGGACAGGTCCACGGTCCGTTTTGCTGTCTAGAGGAACAGCTAAGAGGCCCAGAATCAAAATTTGAGGTTAAATTTAGTTTAGGGAAGCGAGATAAATTAGTTTTAGTCAACGTTTTCTTAACTAGACGAAGACAAAGGAATGTCCACAGTACGTATGTAAGGTAAAGCTGTGTGTGTGTGTGGAGTCACTGTGTGGAGTCACTGTGTGAAGTCTCTGTGTGAAGTCTCTGTGTGAAGTCTCTGTGTGGAGTCACTGTGTGGAGACGAGTCACTGTCTAATCTCTCGGTACAATGCCGAGTATACAGTGTTTATAAAAAGTACATCAGTGAACAGGCAAAACCTAATATTTCATCTTATGACATGTGAAGTATTTGTTTATCCAAATTTAATCAAGTAACTTCTCTATATTTCTTTGACTGTGGCAGGTGCTGATCAACAGGGGCTTAATGTACTTTGCCAAGAAAGACTACAAGAATGCTATGGAGGACTTTGCTCAGGCTGTCAAGGTTAGAAGTTAGAACTTGGTGTGCCCTCCGAAAGTTGGTTCACAATAGAATGTGTCAATGCAATGCACTGTCGGGGAAAAGGCTTTTTTTTTTTACAAGAATTTTGAACTGTGGGTGCTTAATGTACATTTTTCGGTACAACCCTTGCTCTATGGGAGTTTTTTATTGCATGGCGTTGGTATATGCCAATGCACTCCAGCTGTGTGCGTTGGAGGATTAGAAGTGTGTTGGAGGATTAGAAGTGCGTTGGAGGATTAGAAGTGCGTTGGAGGATAAGAAGTGCGTTGGAGGATTAGAAGTGCGTTGGAGGATTAGAAGTGCGTTGGAGGATTAGAAGTGCGTTGGAGGATTAGAAGTGCGTTGGAGGATTAGAAGTACGTTGGAGGATTAGAATTGCGTTGGAGGATTAGAATTGCGTTGGAGGATTAGAATTGCGTTGGAGGATTAGAATTGCGTTGGAGGATTAGAATTGCGTTGGAGGATTAGAAGTGCGTTGGAGGATTAGAAGTGCGTTGGAGGATTAGAAGTGCGTTGGAGGATTAGAAGTGCATTGGAGTGTAAACTAGAGCAAGGGTTAAAAACTTGTCAAATGTATTTGGATTTGTCTGTCAATTTTCCTTCAATTCATAAAATATTGCCCAATTCGTTTCAATTTGCAGATGGATCCGCGGGACCCCAAGATACGGCACACGCTGGGGCTGTGCTGCCACAAGTAAGGCTTGACTGGTTTCTCAAACTATTTATTTTATAACAATAACGTTTTTTGCATTTTTAATGTCAAGGGCGTAGTCACAGGGATAGATTCTTTCTTTTCATCCATTGCAGACTGAATAAACTGGAAGATGCTGTGACCATCTTCAGCTCAGCCTTGGAGGTGGATATGTTCTTCCTAGATGCCTACATAGGAAGGGGAAATGCCTTCATGGACTATGGCCATGACATCACTCACCAAATGGCAAGGTACAGCTGAACCGCCAACCTGTCCCGGGTTCGGATCCCGCCTGGGCTGAATATGTGGCATGGGTCTTCAGTCCCTACCTGATTCCGACCGTGGGTTTTCACCGGAATATTCTTTTGGGGTTTTCCTCCTAGCTCGAAAATGTCCTTCTAGGTGCATGTCACTAATGCCCTGAAAATGACTGCGCGCGAGCTCATTAATATTTTGTGATCCCTCCAGTAATTTTGAATAAGAAGTCCCTGGGGCCTATAAATTGGACTGATTGTAGACATATTTGTGGTAATCAAGAATTGGTGACCCGTGGCTTTCAACTCGGGGGATTCCGTTCACAAAAAAAAAGACCAATACGTGGGTCTATTTGGCATAGAGGCATAGACCTGGGCCCTGAGCTGGGCCACCAGTTTAGGGGTGGTTTGTAGGAAGGCGAGTATAAAAAACAATTCTTTCGGTCAACCCTTATAAAATTTGAAAAGAAAATTATTTTAGGAGTCCTAATCTTTAATTTCCAGTCAAAATAATATTGCCACCTTACCCCTTAGCGTCACCAGGCGGCGCTCTTTCTTTCTAATTTTGTGTTGGTTACAATGAGCGCCGTATTTAGTGGTGTGAAACCTTCGCATTGTCTTCTCTTTACAGGTTTCTTCAGACTTACGAGCTACAGTGCCTGGGGTAGCTTTTAACCAGTTCGCGCCGGATGACGTATATAAACGCAAAGCTTTCCCCAAATTCAAAACGGATGACCATAAACGAGCCAAGTTCAAGTTCGGAAATCTCTGTCAGCAGCGAGCAGGGCCAGAAATGCGTGGGTGTGCTTCCCGGCACTATCGGCTTGAACACGCTTCGGATCGAGTTTCGTTAAAAATAATCTCGCCCGTCGGCTCGGTGATGTTAAAATAATCCTGGCGCGAACTGGTTAAGGGGTTCCTTGTTTTATTACCAGAAAGAATAAATAATGTGTAATGCTTGGGTGGGATTTGAACCCCTGTCCTCCTGCTTATAGTGCAGATGTCTTAACCATTTAACCAGTTTGAATCTCGTGCAGTAGTCTTACTCTTTAAGATTTATCCTTGCAGTCAATTATTCTTATTTTTCAAACAAATGTATGCCTTTTAATCTTAACCAGTTCGTGCCGGGATTATTTTAACATCACCGAGCCGAGGGGCGGGATTATTTTTAACGAAACTCGATCCGAGGCGGGTTCAGCCCAAATAGTGCCGGGAAGCACACCCACGCATTTCTGGCCTTGCTCGCTGCTGACAGACATTTCCGAACTTGAACTTGGCGTGTTTATGCGTCATCCGTTTTGAATTTTGGGAAAACTTTGCGTTTATATACGTCATCCGGCGCGAACTGGTTAGCAGTACTGAATCCTCCAATATATAAAATTGTGCACACACACCACCCCAGGATTTAGGGTTAAGGTAGTTGGAGAGTAAACATTTTTGAAAAAAAATAAAAAATTTCCAGACTAATTTTGAGCATTAATTTTATTTTTTTGCCTTCGTGTAAACCAAATTACCTATTTGACAATCACTCGGTCAAGACAGTTGTATTTTTGTTATCACTCATCAATTAAGTCTTTAAGTTTCAAGCCAAGACAAAAATTATTTAATAAACGGGACGAAATCGACAGACAATCGCACATAACTGTTCGTCACTAAAATACATGTGATTTGATTGGTGGTGAATTAGAAACCATCTCTTGGTAACTTTAGTTGACATATACCAGTATATTTGTTTGGTCATTTTGCTCCAGACGCGACTATGAGAGAGCGCTTCATTTAAATCCCCGGTGCCTACCAGCCAGGGTCAACCTGGCCTACAATCTACAGGTCTGTGGTCACTTCCAGCAGGCCTGGAACCAGCTCACTGCCTGCATCAAGATCAATCCATGTAAGTAGAGAAACAAGGATGGTTCTCAAACCACGCATCTTGACTGCAACTTGATCTCGAATGATCTTTGATATCACCATCGCATGCAAGTCTATGACCCAAGTTTGATTGCAATTGAAATGAGACCAATTTTACAATTCAGCCTCTTATACAACTTTATCTCCATTGACCTTTTACCTCGGTACTTTTAACCAGTTAGCAGGGATGTAGTCGAGTCCATCACAAGTCCCTGCAAGTCCCTGTAAGTCCCTGCAAGTCCATCACAAGTCCTTCAGTTCCAATTCAAACCACAAGCTATTCAAATCAGCTTTGACAAAGGCATTCCTTTGTCATTGTTCATCTAGTTACTTGTGATTGCCTTTATGAAGGGACTTGTGACTGGCTTCACGAAATGACTTGTGAAAGGACTTGCAGGGACTCGACTACAACCCTGCCAGTTAGCGCCGGGATAATTTTAACATCACCGAACCGAGGATCGGGATTATTTTTAACGGTTGAATGATTTCGTATTAGAACCTCTTTATTTTTTGCTGAACCGACAGACTACCGGCCAGCGCTGGAAGGTCGCGCCGTGGTCTGCCTCCAGATGAGCGACACCTTCGCCGCCTTCCAGGACCTCAACAGCGCCCTCAAGCTGGGCCCCACGGCCGAGCTCTACACCAACCGCGGCGTGGTGCACCAGTTCATGCAGGACCGCCACAACGCCATGCAGGACTACCAGTCTGCTATCAAGCTGGACCCCAGCTACGCGCTGGCGTACTTCAACGCCGCCAATCTGTACTTCCACAACCGCCAGTTCAGACAGGTACAATTCTAGAGCTTTCTTTAACCCCCGTTAGTCACTAATAAGGATATAATTTTTCTTAAAAGCCCTCCTCTGCCAGACTGTACTTAAAAACGAAATCTTAATTATTTTAATTACTCAAAAAAATTCCCATTTTATAATTTCCTCATTCAAACGTTGCCAAATATTGTCTTGAGTGATCCTTTAAGGCCAGTTCATACTCTGCGCAAACATGAATTTGTAACGTCATGGCACTGCAGTTTCACAAAAGTTGAAAACATTTCAACAAAGGCGAATATCGCCGCAAATGTTTTGTGACGTCAAATTTGCTTCACTGCCTTTAGCCTAGGTTGAACCTTTTAAACACTGATTTTGAAAAAGGTGTACAAAATGTTGAGCTTTCCTTTTGGTTTGTGCACAAACAGTGCTGCTCCTAGCGGGGCTGCTCCTAGCGGGGCTGCTCCTAGCGGGGCTGCTCCTAGCGGGGCTGCTCCTAGCGGGGCTGCTCCTAGCGGGGCTGCTCCTAGCGGGGCTGCTCCTAGCGGGGCTGCTCCTAGCGGGGCTGCTCCTAGCGGGGCTGCTCCTAGCGGGGCTGCTCCTCGCGGGGCTGCTCCTCGCGGGGCTGCTCCTAGCGGGGCTGCTCCTCGCGGGGCTGCTCCTCGCGGGGCTGCTCCTCGCGGGGCTGCATTCATTTGCATACAACTCCATCACTATCCGACTGGTATTATTTTCCATTAAAATTTTCAGGCAATAGGCTACTACAGTAAAGTACTGGAGCACAACCCAAAAGACGAATCGGCAGTCTTGAACAGAGGAATCACCAAGGTAGGTTGAAGTTTGGTTGTTTTTGTGTCGCCTAAACAAACTTTTGGAGGCACTTAACAGTCCTAAATTCTGTATCTTCGTTTTTGAGAAAAAAAACCTCTACATGCTTTCATGGATTTTGATAAAACTTGGATGCAATGACCCTTGGATGAGAAGACACAATTCAGGCACAGATCCGGAAGGGGGGGATGTGCCCTCCGGGTAAACTGAGTAAAAAACAAAATGGCGATCGCGAAATTTTCTTAATAAAAATTAATTTTTCAAAATAATTACAGGATATCTAGCGCAATCATTTTGCTGGATGCCTATAATAATTATTTACTTTCAAATGACTAAAGTATTTCTTTATAATTCGGTAGTAAATATTTTTAATATCTGCAAATGATGTAAATTATCTTTAGTAAAATCCTGTGATGTTCCACTGTACAACCTTTTAACAATTTACGGTCTTTGCTGAACTTGCTCCAAGAATAGCCTCGTGATTTTTATTGGTTGGATTTTGTTTCTCCAAACGTTCCAGCTGTAAATCTTTTCAAGCTATTTCATTCTTTGGCAGGTTTTGATGCGCGATGCCCGTGGGGCTCTAGAGGACTTCCAACTGGCAGTCCAGCTGAGCCCGCTGTCTGCTCACGTCTACTTCAACAGGGGCAACCTCTACGCTTCTCTGCGCAGATACCAACTTGCTGAAAAGGACTACTCAGAAGGTAGGATCAACTTTTATTCATTTATTTTCGAGTCGCCTGCATGAAGTTTAGTTGTTGTCGCCTAAAACGAAAGTTAACCAGTTCGTGCCGGGATTATTTTAACATCACCGAGCCGAGGCGCGGGATTATTTTTAACAAAACTCAATTTGAGGCGGGTTCAGGACAATGTACCGGGAAGCACACCCACGCATTTCCGGCCTTGCTCGCTGCTGACAGACATTTCTGGCTTTGCTTGTGACATGTTTATGCATCATCCGTTTTGGATCTGGGGAAAACTGTACGGATATACGTCCTCCGGCACGAACTGGTTAAATGTAGGATACACCATTGGTAATTGCTTGAATCTTCACGAATGGGTGGATATTTGGGGAGTTGTATTTTACAGTAAATATCATTTACCTGACCTGCCCGAAGTTTTACAATTATGAATGCTGAAAAAAGCAAGAAATATGTTTTCAACCAGCGTCGAGCAGTGATTCTTATTGCAATCGCCGTCCGGCTATCATAAAATTCAATTTTTCAGGCCACAACAGGATATCTAGTGCAATCATTTTTCTGGATGTCCACACTCATTATTTACTTTCAAATAAGTAAGATATTTCTTAACAATTTAGTAGTCAAATGTTTCGATATCTGCAAAATGGTGTATCGTGCATATACATGTGTGTACCTTTAAATAAGGCTTTTTCAAATGTGAGGTGTTCTGGCAAAATGAGACGGAACTGGGCACAGGCCATAGTAGAGGAAAATGCAAAATAATGAACGGATTTGCTGTCAACTATTATATTTGTAAAGAAATAGTAAGAAAGTAGTGGAATAAAAGCGTTTATAAGGAAAATAAATTTAGCCTTTTTCATTATCAAAATATGCAAAACTTGAAACTTCAAGGCCTTTTTCTTAACATTTTACATGTCAAGGAATGCAAATTGTGCTGGCACCGTCTGGGCTAGAACCCAAGATCCTCTGCACTGCAGTCCTGGGTTTATCTGACTGAGCTACTGGCCCTTGTGGGAAAAAATTCTTGGACGTTATATATAAACCTTAGGTTGACATAATGTGCAAACAAATTAATCACCCATAAACATTACCATGCTTGGATATTCATCAAACAAATATAAACTATCAAATGTTCTATCTAATCTAAACATATCTTAATATATATTTATATCAGGTCATTCCAGCCAGTAAGCAGTTTGCAGCAGTATTAATCTTATTCATATCCAAAAAGAATAGATTATTTCCAAATTCTATTAAATGTAAAGTTTGTCATGCTTCTCCATCTATTATTAAAGTCTCCAAAATATAGACTATTAAATGTATAATTATAATTTAAAAGTCTTGAAACTTCCTATCTAATCTAAAACTCTCCGAATTTCCTATCTAAAAGTCGGTTTTAAACGTACGTTGAAAACTGGTTCATGGGCCTGAACGTTGTAAATGCATCCAGGCCCAGGAGCCAGTTTTAAACACACATGTTTATTCCCTTATTATAAGAAACCCCCTAAACATAATTTTATTTGTACTTTTTTTTTTTAGATAGGGGTCAGCAAACTTTAGATTAGTTAGCACCACTTGCAAAATGTAAACACACATATCTCTAAAAGTATAGCACCTAAGGCCAAGTTGTACATCATTTTAAAGCTCATTGAGCCTTTGGCTCAATCCATTAAATGTAGTCATCCCCCAGTTAAGACTGGTTCCTCACACTGTTATTCCTTTATTAAAATTGGACTTGATTTAACCAAGAGATTGCAGGTACACTATCCCATACTTACCAGTTCCAAATCATTTTTTGTTTAACCCCAACAGCTTTGCAGTTGCAGCCAGATGACCCCCTGGTGCACAAACGCCGGGCGGAGGTCCGAGGTAAGCTTGGCCGACGCGCCGACGCCGTGCAGGACTACAAGAGAGCCATTGAGCTGCAGAGCAGAAGGCTTCCAGAGAATTGAAGATATTACTACATGTATACATATTCATGATAGAAAGGCAAATCTCACTGGTCCATTCATCATCACGTGCAAGCTGCTATTTTTGCCGTTGCCAAGCGCTCACGCGAGTATTTATGTACAGAGTAAATACACATGCGTAGTAGACTAGCCCACAGGTACTTTATGTGGAACTATCACTTAAAAAGATGGCAGCATACGTAAATGTTAATCGGTGTTTTCCCAAGATCCTAATCAAAATTGTAATGAAACTGAATATGTATGAGGTATAGGAAAACAAATATAACATAGTTTATTTCGGGTAGGGAGTCGATAAACTAGTTACATCGGCTTTACCTCGGGAACTTGTTTGTCAACTTCCAATACCTTGGGTAGATTATATCAACTGCCAACCCTCAAAATACGTTATATTTGTATAATAACAGGGGCCAATTTCATAGAGCTGCTAAGCACAAATATTTGCTTAGCATGACAATTTGTCCTTGGCAAAAACAAGGTTAACAGACCAACTTTTCACCTGATCTTTATTGTTTTGGATTGATAATCAGCTGTTTTTTTGCTTGGCATAAAAAACACGTATAATTTTGACTGGTAACCTGTTTTTAATGAGCAAGACTTGTTTGTGCTAAGCAATTTTTTTTGCTTAGCAGCTCTATGAAATTGGCCCCTGGTTGTGGATACAACTCTCGGTGATCCATGGATCACCATGGGAGATTAGTTTTACTGCACCACTCGAAGCAGTCAATATTTGTATGATATATTCATTTCATTACTTAATCGTGTTTACTCATGCAAGAATCGATTGTACGAGCCTCCACCTAGTTGTGGGGACAGGCTCTTTTGTTTGGAAAAAAACAGACCGAGTAGTGGGGACATTTTCGAGTCCCCATAGCGCGTTGGGTCTTCAGTAAATGTAGAACAAGGTAAAATTGGGTTAGAGTATAATGAAAGAAAATGTAGAAGACCAATTAGGGTGATGTTGAAGATTTTTTGAATTTTAGAGTGTTCTCCCTTAGCACACAAACCCTATGGATCGTCTCCATAACGCAATGTACCAAAAAAATTGATGAACTCTCGTGCTTACTCAAACCTGGCACTAGTAACTGACCCGCCGAGTCAGTTACTTGGGTATCTCAATTTCATGACTCTGCTAACCACCATTTTCGCTAACCCTTAGTTACGGGATGCATGCACTCGCAGAAGCCATAACTATACGGTAACAGAGCCATGAAATTGGGCCCAGGTCTGGCAATACAAAATAGAAATTTTGTATCCAAATTAGTCTGAACGATGCGGTGGCATGAATCAAATTTAAGTTGCCAAGGAAGGATGTTATCACTCTTGCGTGTTTACGTATTTACGTCACTTGTTGAGTGACCAGAGATCGTTTGTGTACTGGGCATGTGCAACTTTTCTCGATTTAGAGACACGAGTAAGCATGGGCGAGTAATTGAACACAATGACACACGACCAAATGTACACACTAAAAATAATATCCTGCCGCCAATTTGTTTTTATCAGATTCTATCTCAATGAAGGTATGAATCTGAGAAACTGTTCACATTTTGTTGATTTTACAAAATACATTGAACTCTTCATAGACTTTGTACACAACCAGGATACTACTGTACATTCTATCAAAACAAATTTTATGTAAAATTCAGCATTATCTGTGAAAATGCCCTTTTCTACAGGATGTATACACCAGTTATAATACTATCAAAAAACACTTTATTTATTAACAAGCAAAATATTCCGTCCAGAAGATGTACCATTTCCTTTTCTACAATGTGTATATATTTATGAACGTGCTTATATAAATACCGAGGTGAAGTGTTTTCAAGTTTTGAAAAATTTATTGTAAATATTGAAATACTTACTTGGCTGTGAATCCAGACATGTGCCTTGTTACCATAATCCTTCTACAAAAATATATGGATCTTTTTCAGCATTCCGTCCAGAATGTAAATTTTTCAAAAACATGAAATAAAACAATTTTGCGTTTATTATGTAGTTTTACCCGTTCTCATTGTACACTTTGATGTAATGTATTTTGTAAAAGAAGTCTGTCCAGCAACAAAAAAAATTAAAAATAAACTTCAATCCTCAAATTTCGCAGTGGTCAATTCCTATTATTTTCAAACAGCCTCAGACAAATTAAGCCAGAAAGTGTGTAATGTAAACATTTAACAATACTGAAAACTAGTCTTAACAATTACAGATTTTTCAGCAGACAAAGTATAAGAAATGTACACTCAATTAAAAAAAAAAGGACAAAAGTAGGACTTTTGCGGGCTTTCTGTTGTTTTTTGGTGATACACGCAATAGTAAGCCTCATTTGGCATGTTCTGTTACTTGCAACACTTGTGCTCCATCTAAGTACTCCTGAACCAAAGCCCTTCATTGAGTAATTTAGAAACGACAGTGTCCAACACTGTTTTGTGGGACAAAAAAGTAGGAAATATTAAGAATTAGGAAAAGGAAAGCCTACAATGCCAAATACATTAACAACAAAGTAAAAATCAAATGTTAAAGGGAATATACATCAATTGAAAAAGTACACAATTGACAGCCAGTGTTAGAAAAAAACTGGCTTCTTTTAGATACTACCCTTATTTAGTTATCAATCGATATGAGCAAGTACAAGCCAGCTGAACCGGTTTCCTGATCGTACAACTCCCCGATGTTTATAAGTGGGGTCAGGGAACCAGACTACAAAAACATTGTTTTTCTTGGTTTTTCCGGCATCTTTTAACACAAACCTTCAAATAAGTCAGTGTAATAATATTTGCTTCATAATACTAACCCCCAAAAATATCATATATTTCTGAAAATTACAGTAAAAGCGAATGATATATTCCCTTTAAAACATCCTATGACAAAACTACAACATAGTGAATGTGACAAGCTCGAAACGTAAAAAGTGCAATTCAATATCGTTTTATACAATTTATTGCGCAAGTTGTGCAACTTTTTTTTGGCGTCGTAACGACAGTTTCTAGAAAGCTTGACAGTGTGCAAGTCCGCGACGGCGTAACTTGCACAGTCAATTTAGGTGGCCTCTGTCAGGCGGCCTTTGTTGCAGACTTCATGTTGTGGCATAGCGAGTGACAATGACTTATTTTACCAGCAAATTGCGATTGCCGTGGAACTTGTCATTGCTTAACTTTAAGCTTGTGGAACAACGCTCATAGCCTTGTGTTTGAAGTATAAAAATTGCTATTGCCGCTCAATTTTGTCGGAAATTTTTTATTATTTATTTTTAAGGCGGGCAAAGGTGATTCAATGACTGTTTCATGAAAGAACACAATTTATACACAAACAGCTGTCGTATTTGATGTTATTATCCTTGCCCAAGATGTTTATAATTATTTAAAACGTTGCGCAGCTTCGCCAAGTTTCAAGGAAATCGATCGTCACAAGCTACGTGCTTTTGGGGGGAAATTGGCTGAGGGTCCATAAAATGAAGTCTGCAACAAAATAATTACTTGAACTTGATCGCTGCTTGGATCAAATACTTTAACCCTAACCCTGCCAGACCCAGAACAGTGCATCTGTGGTGACTGCTTGACCTTGCTGCACTCAGCACACAAGTCAATGTGACAAAGTATGCAATCTGATGCGTCTGGCAGGGTTTCTAGCCAAAATACCCTAAAGGAAGAGGGTTAAGTAAAGTGGTTAAAAACATTAAAGCACAAGGGTCGGATTCTGGCAGACGGACCACAGCATGAAACTGTTGTGTGACTCTTCCCTGAATGGCCGAGAAGTTTCCTTCAGCCAACACAAAGCAAAGTTCCTTTCCTTGCCTCAATGTGTTCCAGTTTCCGAGTTAATATCGGGAAACCCACACAACAATGGCATATAAAAACTGGCGTCCAATTAACCAGTTCGCGCCGGATATAAACGCAAAGTTTTCCCGAGATTCAAAACAGATGACGCATAAACATGCCACGAGCAAGGCCGGAAATGTCTGTCAGCAGTGAGCAAGGCCGGAAATGTGTGGGTGTGCTTCCCGGTCCTGGCGGCCGGAACCTGCTTCGGATCAAGTTTCGTTAAAAATAATCCCGCGCGTCGGCTCGGTGATGTTAAAATATTCCCGGCGCGAACTGGTTAAGGAAACCGTTGCAATCAGGCAGCGCTCACCGCCGCTGCTTCTTGCGTGGGATTTTTTTCCTGCTGCCCGAATCTGAACTGCTGCTGCTACTGTCACTGCTGCTCGTACTGGAACTGTCAGAGCTATCACTGTCGCTGCTGTCAATGGAAGAATCGGAGCTGCCTGTGTCGCTGGAGTCCGAGTCGTCGCTAGAGTCCGTGTCGCTGCTACTGGACGAAGTGCTTGCCTTGCGATGCTTCTTGGATCTGTGTAAAAGAAGTCGGCCAGGAATCACCAGAAATAGTTAGTTTTTTCTGTTTTTGAGCTCATCTGCCATATATATCCGAGTTGGGTACTTTCGTTCTACAGGCTATCCATTAGTAGATCCCTTGTGCATTTATTATCAATACTGAATACAATTTTTTGTTTTGCCCTTCATTTTTTTTCGATAAATTGTTCGCGTGGGGCTTGAACCCATGACCTGCTTTCTAGTGCAGTCATCTTACTCCTCGACCACCGAGCTTGCTAGCGTCGGCTGGCTGGTTCGTAATTTAAAGCACTGCTTTAGTTAGATAGTTATGTAAGTCCGAAAAGCTATGACGACGACACCCCTAAAAAAAAAGATTTATGATTTTGCAGGATTGAGGGCACTTGGAAGTTGATGCAAAGGAGAATTTTCCAAGATTGAGGGCGTTAGGGGTTGTTGCCACTGGAGGATAATGCAGGATCCAGGTCCTAAGGGCTAAACTAATGCTGGTTGATTTTGCAGGATTGAGGTTACTTGGGTATTTATCCAAATGAGGATTTTGGAGGTTATTTGTTACTTTGTACTTTCACACTGCTCATGCTCTATGCACATTATCCATAGAGCTTGAGTCAATGTGTAAGTTATGTGTCAAGGATAGGAAACGTTTGTATACCAAGGGTCATGTGTGCAGACCCTTGTTGTAATAGGGCACTTATTAGCAGCTGTTTGTTCCATGTTTGGGTGCGTTATAGTTCAATGGTAAACCCACTGCAGGATTCAGGGGGTGGTCACCAGTAATAAATATTGGAGGATTTTGCAAGATTCAGGTTACATGGAGTTGTAACACTTTGGAATTGCATGATTTTGCAGGATTCAGGTTATTAGTAAGGAAAATAGGGTAGGAAGTTAGGGTTAAGGAGCAAATCTTAGCCTATGTACCCTGTTCATCCGAACTGCAGCATTCTGTACCACTACAGCAACACAAGGTAGTTTTCATTTTCAGGAGCAAAGTACATGTAAGTGTAGAGTTTCCAAGACTACCATTAAACCATTTTGATCATCTTAAGACTTTTGGAAAACCTTTCTGTTGTTTCTTTATTCACACTTTTTTTTCCAGGCTTCCTAAACAGAGTGACGTTGCTATTTGGAGGGGCTCTCAGTTTCACAACCAGTATAAAAGAATTAAAACAAATTTCAATACAAACAAATATATTCACCTTTTGCTCTTGGCATTTGTCGTTTTACTTTCAGTCTTCAGTCTGTATAAACAAAATATAGAATATAGAATATAGAATATAGAATATAGAATATAGAATATAGAATATAGAGTATAGAATATATAGAAAGCACCAAAATAATATTCTGGTAATTGCAGGTTTTAATTTTGCTGCAGTCTTTTAATTAAAACCCTCTGTTGAGGGATTGTACTTTAAAACAAAGTTCGTATTTTTAATTACTCTGACATTTTCTGGTCAAACAGTTTTATATTTCACAAGTTCCTCATTCAAATATCTTGTCAATTGCCCTTTATAGTCTGGGTTAAAGGTAGGATACACCATTGGTAATTGCTTGAATTATCATGAAGGGATGGATTTGGGGGAATTGTATTTTATAGTAAATATCGTTTAATTAACTGACCTGTTCAAAGTTTTACAATCATGGATGCCGAGAAACGCAGAAAAAAAAGTTCGTTTTCAACCGGCGTCGGGCAGTTTTTCCTTTGTTTTTCTTGGTTTTTTGTGTGATCCTAGCAAGTACATGTATAGCCAGACTGGACACAATTTTTTTTCTCAAACGGTTCTGGTTTCCCATCTTCTGATTGGTCTGTTACACGCATATAATATAATACCTTGTTCTTAAACTCTGGAATGCCCATTCAGTGCGCAACAAAACCACCTCAATTGCTGATTTTGTTATCGATCATGATGTAGATATTTTATTTATCACAGAAACATGGCTTGCTCATGATGACTCTGTTATCATTGGGGAACTCACTCCCATTGGATATTCCTTTCTCAACCACCCACGCCGTGAATCTAACCATGGAGGAATTGGCATTTTGTTCAAGGCTTCGCTTAAGCTTTGTGTCAAACCAATGGATTTTATAGCTGGAACTTTTGAATATGTTTGCATCAAGAATGGTAATAACAGTACAACATTTGCTGTTATCTATCGGCCTCCCCCCTCACCTGCCAATGGACTCAAAACAAAGGATTTTCTGGAAGAAATGAATTCATTTCTCATTGATCTCAACCTTTTATCAATGGATATTGTTGCGCTGGGAGATTTCAACTTACACATTGACACTCCAGATAAACCTGATGTAACTCACTTTATGAACATACTTACTTCAGTTAATTTGCATCAACATGTTCATGAATCTACTCATAGGTATGGTCATGTTTTGGATTTAGTAATTACACGCTCAAGTGATCTTGATCTTATACATGACTGTTTAGTTCAACGAATTCTTGAATCTGATCACTATGTAGTTAGTTTTAACTTAAACCAACGGAAACTGGATCACCAAAAGACAACTTCAACTGTCCGCAATTTTACCAACATTGACATGGATGCTTTTCGTAATGAGCTTGCATTTGAGTTTGATAGATCAATTACATCAGATCTACACGATGTCAATGATGCCATTCTTGCCTTCAACAATGCTATCAAAGGAGTGGTAGACAAACATGCTCCTGCTGAAACTAAAACCCGCACGCTTCGACCCAGACATCAATGGTACAATGATGAAATTCATGAAGCTCGCCGGCAACGCCGTCGACTTGAGCGAACCCTTAAGAAACACACCAATGAGGAAAATCGTCAGTGCTATCTTTCTCATCACAAACATGTCGTTAACTTGATTCAGAAAGCGAAGCAGGAGTTCTTCAAGAACGAACTGCAATCTGCTGATATGAAAAAGGTGTTTCAAATCACTAATACTTTGCTGAACAATAATAAGACTAAACAATCTCTGCCTGTGTGTGATTCAAATGAGCACCTGTCCAACAAATTTGCTGACTTCTTTGAGAACAAAATTGTCAAGATTCGTAACGATCTCGATAATAACACTGATTTTGCAGACTCCAATCCAATTGATAACGAGTCTGAAACTGTTCATGCTATAACTATTCTGAATAACTTTGAACCAGTTGATGAAAATGAGATTTGCAAAATTATCTCCCGATCGCCAAACAAGTCTTGTTCTTTGGACGTCTTGCCAACATGGTTGGTCAAGCAATGCATCAACATCATTGTACCAAAGCTGACTTATATTGTTAACTTGTCTTTATCAACTGGTGTATTTCCGGATGTTCTAAAGCAGGCAATCATCAAACCCACCCTCAAGAAACCATCTTTGGATATTAATCAATTGAAAAACTACAGACCAGTTTCTAATATACCTATGTGGTCTAAAATCATTGAAAAAGTCATCGCTTCACGTCTAAATGATCACCTTGCTGACAATCATCTGAATGAGACTTTCCAGTCTGCTTATCGCGCCCATCATAGTACAGAGACAGCTTTGCTTAAAGTTAAGAATGACATTATGTGTGCTTTGGATCAAAGGAGAGCTGTGTTCGTTGTACTCCTTGACCTTAGTGCAGCTTTTGACACTGTTGATTATAAGATTTTCCTAAATCGTCTTTCGGACACTTTTTGCATCAAGGATACGGCCCTCAATTGGTTCTCCTCATATCTCCAAGGTCGACGAAATCGTGTCGTAGTCTCTGGATCGTATTCTTGTGAACATACTATGGATTACGGACTACCCCAAGGTTCGGTCATTGGACCTATGGGGTTTTCTCTTTACACTCATCCTGTTGGCAAAGTTATTCGTCGGCACAATGTCAATTACCACATGTATGCCGATGATACACAATTGTATGTTGACTTCAATCCAACTGTGCCAGGTGAAAAAGAGAAAGCCTTGGATATACTAACGTCATGCATAGATGACATCATAGTCTGGATGCACACAAACAAATTGAAACTGAATGCTGAGAAAACAGAGTTCTTTGTTGCTGCCTCTAAGAACAACTTGTCACATGTTAAAGATGTTTCTCTTAACATTGGAAATTCTACGGTAACCCCCTCAACTAATATTCGGAATTTGGGTGTCATGTTTGACCCTGTCATGTCAATGTCATCTCAAGTTAATTCAGTATGTAGCTCTACTAACTTCCATCTGCGCAACATTGCAAGGATTCGAAAATACATTGATCATGATACTTGTCACCATGTGGTTCGCTGTCTTGTCACTTCTCGTCT
Organism: Crossaster papposus; assembly: GCA_037893245.1. Classification (NCBI taxonomy): domain Eukaryota; kingdom Metazoa; phylum Echinodermata; class Asteroidea; order Velatida; family Solasteridae; genus Crossaster; species Crossaster papposus. The sequence continues at coordinate 1,455,847 of JBAIAA010000459.1, forward strand.
CGACTATTGTAACTCCCTGTTATCTGGAATCACCAAAGCACATCTTAAACGCCTCACCAGTATCCAATACAGAGCTGCCAAACTTGTTCTCACTGTTAACTGTTGGAGAGCTCATGGATCCCCCTTACTTGCTAAACTACACTGGCTACCCATGGAGAAACGCATCCAGTTCAAAACTCTTCTATATGTTTTCAAATGTTTGAAGGACATTGCCCCACCTTATCTCTCTGATATGTTTCATCTTCACCAAAGCAATCGTCAAGGACTCCGTTCTTCTTCCGATAGAACTCGGCTTAACACTCACAACTCAAGTTTATCTTATGGCAAACACGCCTTCTCACACTCTGCTGCTGAACTTTGGAACAGTCTCCCAATTAGTGTCCGTGACTCTACTTGTGTTGTTACATTTAAGAGTAAACTTAAAACTTATCTTTTTCCTAAATAGTAGATTTAAGTTTTGTTCTAGTTTGTTTTAATTTATCCTTTCTTTTGTTATGCGCTTTGATCATGTTTTGGAAAAGCACAGTATAAATGCCTGTTATTATTATTATTATTAAACCCAAGATTGGCTTTACGTCTTGTGAGAAATGTTGCTCCCTCAATTTAGTTATTTAAAAAGTAATGAGAAGTGAAAAACGCCAACTTGGTTCGACCTCCAACCACCTGATCTGATCAGAAGTCAGGACGACTCCCGCCCAGTCCACGAATCTGCTGCCAATCGGTGATTTAAACACCATTATTCCTTGTTTTAACTTATTCTCTATAAAAGATTGGACATCATGAATGTGCATGACGCAGATACAGAGAAAGCACCTTTTTTTCAAATTGCAGAATCCTATTTGGAAAAAAAAACAATTGCAGCCCGAGGCCAATTTCATAAAACGTGTAATCATCCAAATTATCTTAGCATGAACATTCTTCCTTGAAAAATAATAGGGTTATAAACAAACAAATTCAGTTGATGTTTATTGTTTGTGACTGGTATTCAGCTCTTTTTGCTTTGAATGAAAAGCACGTGGAGTTTTGGCCGATAACCTGTTTTTACTGAGCACAAAAATGTATTTTAAAGGAATGTACATTGCTTTTACTGTAATTTTCAGGATTGGATGTATTTGGGGTGTAAATACATGTATGTTATAGCAAATATTGTCACACTGACTCAAGAAAACCAATTATGTTCTTGTAATCAGGTACACTGACCGAACTTAAGATGAAACAGAGCGAATTGTAGACGTCGGGGAATTGTAAGGTCCGAGAATCCGTTGTACCTCTTCACAGATGTGTAATCAATTGCAAAAAAAATGTGGAATAACTCAATTAGGAGCAGTATTTGAAAAAAAGGCAGTAAAAATGTAATATAAAAATACCACTTAACTTGAAAATGTTAGCACGCCACTCCAGGAGCCATGATTTTACAGGATGCTACAGACTGCCATTTCTTCAGTCAATAAATTATTTTGTGACATTTTGGTCATTAGTTTTATGTGATGTATATTCCCTTTAAAACACAATTACAGCTACAACAAGCTAACTAGCAGATGTACTCTGTCATCCTAAACTATGGCCAACAGAAACTACAAAAAACAAAAGTGTATTTAAAAGCAAACATTCACGGAAGACACTTAATACTAACCAATGTAGCAGTGCGTGAATATATATTTATGAGAAAGACCAATGGCAACTCATATACATTAAAGAACTATAAGGAATTATAAAGAAACAGCTTCCTCAACCAACTCGCCAATATCATAGTTGATAGAGAGAAGAGCTATGGATCAAAAGGGGTGTGGTTCGAATCCGATTATCGTTAACAATTGTCTCTTTTTTTTTACAATTTTTTTTATGGGTTATTTTAACCATAGACCAAGGTTGAAGGAAAAACCAAGTTAGGGTACATACAAGTACCTTGAAAAGAAAAATTAGTTTGTTGTAGTGACTTCCAACATTCACTGTAACCTTGAAACTTACACCAGCTGTGTCTCTGCCTGTTCCTTTGCCTGCTTGATCTTCTTGTTGAGGTGGGACACTCGTGACGTTCGCTGTACATACTTCCTCTTTCCCGAACACTCGTACGTCCAGTGGCCAAACTCTAGGCACTTCTGACATCGGATGTTCTCCTTATTTTGGCTGGAAAAGGTAATAATATAAAAAAGAAACTGGTGAGAACATAGCGGAAAGAAGGTTGCACTTGTATCCCGACACAACTTTTGTTCACCATATATTTGAAGGGTTCTGGCAAAATGAGACGGAACTGGGCAGAGGTTGAAATGAGGGTTCTCAGGTATTATAAAAAAGGATACAAATAAAATCACCCATTATTCATTATTATGCAGTTTTCTCCACTATGCCAGAACGCCTCACATATTTTCTATATTAACCAGTTCGCGCCGGAGAACAAATATACAGTACATGCAAAGTTTGTTCTCGAGATTCAAAACAGATGACGCATTATAAACACGTCACGAGCTAGACCGCAAATGTCTGTCAGCAGCGAGCAAGGCTAGAAATGCACGGGTGTATGTTCCTAGCCTCCAACTAGTTGTGGGGACAGGTTCTTTTGTTTGAAAACTGTATTGTACAGTGCAGCGATGCAGGCCTGCACCGGCAATAGGTATTTTGCGGAACTTGCAGAACGTGCAGAACTCTGCGGAACTCTGCAGAACAACATATATTACTCCGAATTTCACCGATTAAAGTCACAATATCGACTTTAAAGACAGAAAAACGTTGAAACCTCACTAGTAACTGCCAAATATTCATGTATTTTCGCTTGAAATAAATAATTGTTGCAGAACGACCCGGCTGGTCGTCACAATCTATATACGTGCAGAACACGTTAGGGTTAGAGCTCGGGTTAGGGTTAGGGTAAGGGTTAGGGTTAGGGTTAGGGTTAGGGTTAGGGTTAGGGTTAGGGTTAGGGTTAGGGTTAGGGTTAGGGTTAGGGGTTAGGGTTAGGGTTAGGGGTTAGGGTTAGGGTTAGGGTTAGGGGTTAGGGTTAGGGGTTAGGGGTTATTTTGTATTTATTCTGTGTAATTTTAGTTGTTTTGCAGAGTTCTGCACGTTCTGCAAGTTCCGCAAAATACCCACACCCGCCTGCACCCTTGCACCATAAAACAGTCGTTGGTGGTCGCTCGAAAAGCCATTGTCGTGTCTCCCGTCTTCGCACAGTGTGCTCTTTATGTGAGTCGGGTGCTGTCGGGACGTCTATGTAGTTTATATGACCGAACGTTGTTGGCAACATTGTTTTGAAAAGCTGGTCGAAATTGCTCGGATTTGCAACCCCAAATAATCGTGAGTACCAATGAAGCCGTAACACTTCTTCTTTAACATGTATAGAAGCCAGTGTGCGCTTTCCAAGATATTTTGTCAAGTATTTGGCCAATTATATTGGGTCTAGCTAAACATCAATTTGTTTTACTTGGCCTTATGAAAAAAATGTTCAATATTTTTACCGCATTGTAGACACTAATTTCACCCTCACATATACTATTTGTGTCTTTGTCTATCGATCCGGGAGATTCAGAAATTCCATATGCTACGCTGGCGGACGTTTTACAAGAAAATAAACTCAAAAGCAATGTTAATAGTACTTTAGACTTTCTTCATCTGTTTCATACTGATTAAATTTGTATATGACGTGCGTTGTATGCGCGATGCTGCGTGCATGACGGCACGTGCACGCGTGTGCATGGACAAGCACATACGTACAAACTCGGTGTGAAACTGACAAAGAAAATCTACAAGTTTAACGTTGTTTTGAGTTAAACCCATCCACTACAGCACAGTGCACGAAACAGGTAACAGCCGCTGACTATGCGACCGGAGTTGCGCGCTCTGCGCGCGACGTTGTTGTCAACAAGAATGACGTCATGAGTTTGCTCAACAATGGCTACGTGCATTTGAATCGGCGAACATTGCTCCACATTTTGAGGCCTGATTTTCTCACTTTTTGGAAAGGTAAGAACACACCGATAGTGTTAGTGTCTTCATTGATCCTTAGTGCCTACTGGGGACTAGCACTAGCAGCATTTTTGTAAGTGGCCGTTTTAAGTGACATTTTTGGGGAAAAGTGTGGGAGGTCATGGGGTATCGATGTGCAGACATTTCGTACAACGAGTCCAACCGGGTTTGCTTGGACCCTAATATCACCCGACCATGTCCAAATGTTGAAAAAGGTGATTTTTGGGTCCAAGTTACTCGGACTAGGCCAGCATATGGAATCTTAAACCTCCAGGGGGAAAAAAAGGACACAAAGAGTATTATGTGACGCTGAAATTAACTTTTACAAGGTAAAACATACAAACAATTTGTTAATGTTTTGCACTGCAGTGGTACGGTGTGTATTAAACGTTTAAACACGAGACGAACGAGTCACAACTTCACGAGTGAATGCCCACAGCCCCACACACAGTCACATTCAAGTTGTTCCTTCTTATTCCTCCATTCCATGACCATGGTTGTATTGACTGCACTCGGATCTATTTGCTATTTAGTTTTGTTTGACACTTTGCCACAGTTTAAAATAAAAAGTTACCACCAAAGAATAATCTGCTGTTGTCATACCCGGAGGAAATAGCAACCATTTCCCAGAAGCATGAACACTTTTAGTAGAAATAGATAAATTTACTCACTTGTTTTTAGCTTTCAGCAGCGCCATGTGGGTCGCCATCTTGTTAATTTTTTATAGTGCGCCCTCTGTTGTTCAAAGATAGCGCCCTCTATTGTTTAATAAAGATGGCGCCCTCCATGCAATTTTGCCTGTTTACTTTTAGCCAATCAGAGGGCTCCTCACTTTTCTTTTCATAAAAAACACCTGTTCGGATATCAAACAGTAGTGAAGACGGTAGACGATACGGGGTGCCAGACATTCTTAAACAAATTCCGCCAATCAAACGTGTTGTGAAAAGGGAGGATTTTGACCAACGAATCGTCTGCTCTACGTTTTGAAAGGATTCGCGGGTGAAATGTATAACTTTACACAGACAAGCAAATGTTGAGATACGCTTACGGGTCTACTGTAAAGAGCCTCTGAAAAATCTGTAAAAATTATGGCAATTTTTTATTGAAAGGAAGATTAAACAGACTTCCAATGAAACTAAGGAGGGAATGTTCACTACACGTGTATCAAGGTAAGTAATTTTATATTCAAGATTAGCTTTTATACTAAAACTAAACACGCGCACGGGCCGAATAATTCCATACAAATATAGGCATACTTCAACTTCATGTCTGAAAAGACCGGTCTTTTATTAAACCTCTTTAATGTCATTATATACCATTCGTTACAAATTCTCTAAATTGTCAAGATAACAGTGGCTGTGCGTTTTCAATCCCAATATCAAAGGCTTTAATTCTGTAGTCGAACAAGTTTTTCAAGTAGTTCAATGAACAATAAAATAAATATGAAATGTGTTTTATAACTAGAGTCTTGTGCAACTACATTGCATTTCTGAATAAAGCCAAAATACACTCTTTCTTTCATTTTTTGTTTAAAGTTTAACGGAACGTAAATGTGTTAGATGCTTCTGTAGTTTTTCAGTTGCAAATTTTCTTGTATTGCAATTTACATAATTAGACTAGACCTTTAATTTTTTTAATTTTTGTTTAGTATACAAGTGAACACGCTCAATAATAGAAAATACATGTAGTTCAGATGGACTGCAACGGAATAATGATAAAGGCTGTGTTGCTGTTTTTTGTTCGAGAAATGTATAATGATTACTAATATATCATTAGTATTCAATAAATCTTGTTCCTTCATGCAAAAAAACAACAAAATTGATCGGCGTTCTACGACCCAGAAAAACTCAGTTTCAGCAAAAGCCCTTAACTCATGAATAATTCATACTTTGTGTGTGACGTACTACCCATGAAAACGCATACATATGGTGGCCCTGAAGGGACTCCGCAGATCGCAAATATTGACGTCAAATTTGACGTCAATATTCGCGACTTTTGGGGAAAGTCGTGAATATCGACGTCAAATTTGACGTCAATATTCGCGACTTTTTTTGGAAAGTCGTGAATATTGATGTCGATATTCGCGATCTGCGGAGTCCCTTCAGGGCCACCATGTATGCGTTTTCATGGGTAGTACGTCATCACTTTTCGCTGGTTTACAAGTCCGCTGGTACTATATCGTGGATTTCATTGTGGTTTTCAGTGGATCTTTGCCGGGAACCAGTACAGGGCGGGAAATTTCAAAATCGAAGAATCGAGGTCTAATTTTTTCGGTCAAATTGCAACAAAATTATTTAGAGAAAAACATGACCGTAACAATAAAGTGTTACCTGAACACAACATAAACAAGGTCCGATAATAAATTTAATGTGTGAGTTTTCGTTGTAGTCCATCTTTAAGTGTACAAGTAAATCAGTAAACAATATAACGAGGTGTACCCTAGTGTGACAAGTGGTACATAGAAACTTCTTTCTTTTTTCAACAATATCTCTTGTAATTTATCTACAGTATTTACCCTATCAAATATGTATGGTTCCATAAAGTTGTTTTCAGTTTTAGTAGTACTGTGTAGAAAAGTTTTGCAGAATAAATCTTGCAACACGACAAACACATGTAAAAGACACCGTGTATCCCGTTATCATCGGAATCCTAAATTTGTCATAAAATGTTCAAATGTTACAAAACTTGCCCAATTCTGTCCAACATCCAATACAAATACGTATTCATTAGGAATAAATTTATAAAACAAAATAGTCGATAGATGGCATGTAACTAGAAATGTAGCAAAATGTCACACTTTGTGTCCCAACCTAGTTGAATTACAAATTATTGGTCTTACATGGACAGACCAAATTATCCAAGAATCCCTTTACTTTACCAAAGGCAGTGGTTGTACAACTAAACTCAGACATGTTCTACCAATAATATAGAGAAATCCTGAGGTGGCAAAATTGAAAAGGTGGTTAAGGAAATATTAAAACCACGAATAGTATTTTCAAATCTTAAATATCAATAATACAGGTCAATTTGAAACAGGAATTCAATTAAACTAGTTCATAATAATTTATATTTATACTAAAAATACAAATGCCAAATGTTATTCACATAGCTTGCTCATTAAATATTGTGAAAATCGTTCTGTTCATCAATTATGCGTGTTCGTATTTTGCAGAAAATAAAACATTGCACGCATGAGCGCAACTTTCCTTCTAGATTATAAAGATTTATGCAGCAATGGAATTCAATGATAATCTGCATTTCGATCACTTGAAAATATGTAACCCTATTCCACTCAGATTTTAATCCTTGCTCTATCTGATTCTTCAATTCACTTCAGTATTCAAGAAAAAAAGTGGCTTTTGTTTGCATAACCCTCTAATATCTGTCACTGTACTATGGGAGTGAATCACAGTCCACTACAAGAACTGCCAAAGGTCAGTTTCACACTATACAAATCTTGTAGTTGAGCAGGGTTTAGCCACTTTCACAATTCAGCCTCTCTACACGGGTTGAACTCAACTGAGCAAACATGCTGCCGCCCAGGTTGATTTGTTTTAATTGTTCAACCCTAGGGAAGAGTTTCAACCCGGGTTGAAAAACTTAACCCTGGTTTGGAGCAGGTTGGAGTTCAACCCGGGTTAAAATCGATCTCGGGTTAAAATCGATCTCGGGTTGACGCTGGTTGGCGCAGGTTTAAAAATGGTCAAGTGTGAAACATTGCATATAATCAACCCTGCGTCAACTCTTAGTGTTCAACTAGTGTTCACACTTGAATATTTTAAACACTGTGCCAACCCTGCGTCAACCCGGATATTGATTTCAGCCCGGATATTGATTTCAACCCGGATATTGATTTCAACCCGGATATTGATTTTAACCCGAATATTGAATTCAACCCGGATATTGATTTCAACCCGGATATTGATTTCAACCCGAATATTGATTTCAACCCGAATATTGAATTCAACCCAGGTTGAACTCAACCCAGGTTGAACTCAACCCAGGTTGAACTCAACCCTGCTTCACACAAGGGTTGAAACTTTTTACCCGGGTTGAAACTCTCGCCTTTGGGACCTAAAATAGTAGCATTGAACTGATCAAAATAAGCTCAGTTTATGTAAAACGTCTTAGAGCCAGGGTTAAACACAGAGATTAAAAATTAAAAATTCAACCCGGGGCACGTGGCAGTGGGTTCACCTAGATTTGAGTCATGAAAGAAGGAACACAGTTGAGCAGGCAAAGTGGGTTATCCCACAAAACCACACTTTGAGTAAATGCAGTTTAAAGTTGGAACATTATAGTTCAAGAAAAAAAGTGGCTTTTGTTTGCATAACCCTCTAATATCTGTCACTGTACTATGGGAGTGAATCACAGTCCACTACAAGAACTGCCAAAGGTCAGTTTCACACTATACAAATCTTGTAGTTGAGCAGGGTTTAGCCACTTTCACAATTCAGCCTCTCTACACGGGTTGAACTCAACTGAGCAAACATGCTGCCGCCCAGGTTGATTTGTTTTAATTGTTCAACCCTAGGGAAGAGTTTCAACCCGGGTTGAAAAACTTAACCCTGGTTTGGAGCAGGTTGGAGTTCAACCCGGGTTAAAATCGATCTCGGGTTAAAATCGATCTCGGGTTGACGCTGGTTGGCGCAGGTTTAAAAATGGTCAAGTGTGAAACATTGCATATAATCAACCCTGCGTCAACTCTTAGTGTTCAACTAGTGTTCACACTTGAATATTTTAAACACTGTGCCAACCCTGCGTCAACCCGGATATTGATTTCAGCCCGGATATTGATTTCAACCCGGATATTGATTTCAACCCGGATATTGATTTTAACCCGAATATTGAATTCAACCCGGATATTGATTTCAACCCGGATATTGATTTCAACCCGAATATTGATTTCAACCCGAATATTGAATTCAACCCAGGTTGAACTCAACCCAGGTTGAACTCAACCCAGGTTGAACTCAACCCTGCTTCACACAAGGGTTGAAACTTTTTACCCGGGTTGAAACTCTCGCCTTTGGGACCTAAAATAGTAGCATTGAACTGATCAAAATAAGCTCAGTTTATGTAAAACGTCTTAGAGCCAGGGTTAAACACAGAGATTAAAAATTAAAAATTCAACCCGGGGCACGTGGCAGTGGGTTCACCTAGATTTGAGTCATGAAAGAAGGAACACAGTTGAGCAGGCAAAGTGGGTTATCCCACAAAACCACACTTTGAGTAAATGCAGTTTAAAGTTGGAACATTATAGTTCCTCTAGCCCATACGTAAGTATCTCTGTCTATACTCACTATAGATAGACACTAACAAAGCACACAATACCAATGACAAGGACACGTTATTGAAATCATTGAAAAAGTAACAAACAAAATAGTAATAATTGTACATAATCAACTGCAAATAAAACAGATGAGCAGCACTGAAAAGTGTTTACTGAAATAAAACCCGTTTTTTATCATGTTTATCTATCGACATACTTTCATGGCCACAAGACTTTTTGTAACTTGTTTAAATTTCTTTTTTGAAGTGAGGCCTCAGTTTGATCATTTCATCGACTCGTCGATGATGGATTTTTAAAAAAGAATAGATTAATTGCTTGATTATGTATTAAAACTGACATAAAAATCAGTATAAATACAATTATAAATGCACTACAGATGTCAATGAATCTCAAATGTATGGAACAGTTAATCTAGATAAAGAACTACTGTACCCCAATAATAAAGTTTCACTCATCCAACCTCGAGTTTTGAGACGGCTTACATGGAATGGGCCAGTCGCTTTTATCTTGGTCTTTAGGTTATCTTGCATTTGGTCTTTCTTTTTCGAATGTAGGATGCTGCAAGTTTGAAAAGGCAAACGTTTTGTAAGGGAGTCTTTGTATCAGTGAAATCACATATCCTTGGGTGCAGATGTCAATATTAAACATCAAAGTGAAAGACTGCCAAATCAACTGCAAATTAGTACTACTTTTTTTTCTTTTTTGACAGCAAGCTGTTCAATTTGAGGGTATTCCCACCTGCATATATGTCTGTGGATTGCTGCTGTTGTTTTGATAGCTTACGGTACGGCCACTCCACTTGAAGATGCCCATTTAGGTGTGCAGCATTTGCATCTAGTTGGTTAAACAATCTGGTCTCAAGGTATGGATTTCGAGTGGGCGCCCCTGGATGGGTAACTACGGCTGGCCCGTTTGGATTGGTGGTTCTCACTAGAGACAGACTCGGCCTGTTCTTGCGGAGAAGCACGACAGACACGACACAGGATTGCATAGGTCGCAGCTCTAAGGCACTGGAGTAATTCTGGATGATGGGGGAATCCTCCCCAGATGGTATTACCGGCTTCCCGTGCCACTCGTGTAACACGTCAAGCCCAGCCATGCGGGTGATTTCACTGAAACACTGCCACGTCTCTTGGTTCTTCTCGTTGTCGATATACAGAACCACCGCTCCGGGCTTCAGCTCTCTGAGGATTGCCTGGAAGACTGAGCTTCTCCTTGGATCATCTCGCATGAAGGCAGCCACAGCCGAGAAGCACTTGACAAGGGTCACAAAGTCCACCCTGCGAATTATGTCCAGTACATCCCTCTCAATACTGGTATCCCTTACAAGATCACAATGGAAGTAATTCACAGGAAAAGGATCGGAGAGTTTCTCCTGAATCGCTTCCCAGGTAGTTTTCCAGCTAGGAAAGGCATCGATGATGCTGCACTTCAGCATGGCTACAGGAATGACATCCGTGTCCCTGAGAAACTTCATCATCCCCACAAGGTCCGGGGCAGGCCCGCCACCGATGCAACCGACCTGGAGATACTTCATCTGTCGCCATCTTTGAACGATGGACGATAGCGATTTCTCCAGGAGTGGCTGCAGGGCTACGTACACCATGTGACAATGATGCATGTAGTACAGAAACACATAGGCACAGCGGTTGGCAGCGTTGTCCCATTCCGACCTCGACCACGTGTCAGTATTGCCAAGTTTACATCTGTATGTTCTTGAGATGTTTTGCAGAGCCTGCTTCACTCTGTCAGCTCGGTCCTGGTTGGAGACTCCCTCAACATGCCCCAGGAGGTCAGGTAGTATCTCACTCACCAGATTGCGGAAAAAGTCTGCTGCCTTTTGTGATTGAGGGGAAATGACGCTTAAATCCAATGTCCCTTCCATCCTTGTTGGAAAACAACATAATCTGTAACAAATAAAATAACACCCTAGTAGTACGGTATCTCGATAAAGTAGTCCAGGTCAAAGGTTTTTCAGAATAAAACCAATGACGTATTTTTGCACAAACACCTATTCTAATCGTTATCTTGAATGACCTGTGACCCACGCCATGCATTGTGCATTATGCACAATTGAAATATAAAACTGACTAAATTAGATCAGGCTGTGTAGTTTGTGATTTTTTCAGGATTAATTTACCATTACTTATCCCAGTCTTTAAATGCTGGTTGTTCAGAATATGGCATTAGATGTAGGCTTATTAGGCTTACAATATATTTCAAAAAATATATGCAACTTATGAAGCCAGCTCAATAATTGTACTAGTAGTACATCGTATCCATTCTAGCTCCTTAGTGAAGCATACATGTGTATGCATAGACTATACTATAGTATATTGCTTAACATTTTTATAACATTTTAATGGCAAGAAAATTCCAGCTGTAAAGCTCATGTCCTGACGTGTGGAAATTTATTTGCCCTTCTCCATGAGCTTAAAGGGGCACTATGTCCTGAAATCCCCCCAAATATCATGTTTTGGATTATTATAATTTTTTTAATATTTTTTGGAACCAGTTGTTTGCATCGGACATGACAGTGTATGCATACGTTTTTCCTGCCGTTTTCATTCAATATTTAATACACGTTGCGTTTCCCATAAATTGCACACGGCACCAATGCATAAATGTGGTTTATTACACGTCTGCAAAAGGCAAACACTTTCCAGCTGGAAATGAAATCATTGAGGGTTACTTTTTAATTGTGACCCCTGAAACTCGTTCTACAAAATTTTACACAAAAATGCGCTGTTTTAAAACTAAAGGATGATTGTGTGGAGGTTTATCCATGGAGAAATAAGTTTATCCTACTTTTTGAATGCTCTTTCCGATGAACATCATTTCGTTCAAAACGAAATTGGGTGATTCCTAGTAGTTTAGTACCTCTTTAAATTAAGATTAGAATTAAAGCTGAATTTTTCAAGCTAACGTTTTTATAATAATTTGTCGACACGCGGGCGCGCGCAGCGTCGACAGTGTCGTGAGTCACTGAATAAGAAGACTGATGCATAGTACTTTTTTAGGCCGGCGTGAACGTTATACGACAGCTTTACAACTATATTAAACGGCGAGTACATTTGCACCCGGGCAATACAGACGTTTTCCTAGTTCCGGATCGCAAAAACAATTCAGGCTGTTTTCGGCAAGTCTAATCCTCGAAATTCAAACGAAATAGGTTTAGTAGTTTACCTTAAGTATTGAAGAAACTACAGTTTCTGTTTCGATATTTATGCTCCTCTTAATTTGAAAATACGACGTCAAATATACCGACATCACTTTTCCTAGTTGCGGATCGGTTAAACCAATTCCGGATCGGGTGAAAAACTGCTTCGTACATGAAAAATAATCGCGCTAGAACCAACCCGAATCAAGCCTATATTTCTGATAAAGTATTAATTAGTTTATATAAATACAGTTTAAAATACATTTCAAATACTTCCACTTCCAATAAAGTTCAAAAAGAAGACTTGCAAGGAAATGTTTTGAAATGTTTTGTCCGCGTAGCGTGCGCGACCGGTACGTGTGTGGCGCGGCAACGAGCCGATAAACGTTGACCGATCACATCGCAGAACACGTCATATGAAAACGCTTGCGCGCGTGTAGTTCATGCATGTATTTTACGCGCGATCCGGAACTAGGAAAAAATTTACGTTCAGTCTTTGGCAGATTTTTTAATTCTGGAGACTTTTAGACTTATTTTTACTCAACAAATAATCGATGCATGAGTTTTATAGAACTGTAGACTACAAAATGGCATAAATGAAATCAAACGTTTCGAGTGACATGTCGCAGAATATTTGTTCGTGGTTTTGCGGCTCCCGTGATTTCTACAAACCGTCCAAACATGTCAAAGTACGAGTCGAAAATCTAGCCAAAATTCCTTTTCTGGATATTTTATTGAAAAGATATTTATGTATCAAGAAGCTTGTATGTTTCTTTTCAAAATGCACTTCATCTAAAAAAATAGTATTGGAGACCAAGCCATAAGAGGTAGGTTTTTATTTGAAACGATCCGGAACTAGGAAAAATCCGGAACTAGGAAAACAACTGTATTTATATTAATTTCAATAAATTGCTGACTGATTTTACTTCTTTCTTTAATACATACCATAAATAGGCCTGATCAAAACTGTATTCACTTGGCATGACCATGATAATGGGGCACACCATGGAGGTAGGAAACATGCCTCCATGGGCACACTACCATCATAGACATGGAAAGAAAAAAAACTCCATGTCATGCAGTTCACAAAACTCGTCGAGCAACGTAACGTGGTGAAATTTGAAGAGCGCCATCAACGTTGGTCACACGCGTATAGTTTTATTTCCCAACACCCCGGCCCTCGCGTCATGATTGTTCAGTACACTCTAAAAACAGATTGGTTAAAAGACCAACCAATCTAATTGGTTGACCCCATATTGGTTGTTTTTAACCAATGTGTTGGTTAAAGCGTAACCAATGCGTTGGTTGTCCGTCAACCAGTCATATTGGTTGACGGTATCAACCAATCTATTGGTCATTTATAACCAATATATTGGTTGTCCTTCAACCAGTCATATTGGTTGAGCTTGTAACCAAGGTATTAACCAATCTATTGGTTATTCATAACCAATATGTTGGTTGTCCTTCAACCAGTCATATTGGTTGAGCTTGTAACCAATTGTATTAACCAATCTATTGGTTATTCATAACCAATATATTGGTTGTCCTTCAACCAGTTATATTGGTTGAGCTTGCAACTAAGGTATCAACCAATCTATTGGTCATTAATAACCAATATGTTGGTTGTCCTTCAACCAGTCATATTGGTTGAGCTTGAAACCAAGGTATTAACCAATCTATTGGTTATTCATAACCAATAGATTGGTTGTCCTTCAACCAGTCATATTGGTTGAGCTTGAAACCAAGGTATTAACCAATCTATTGGTTATTCATAACCAATAGATTGGTTGGCCTTCAACCAGTCATATTGGTTGAGCTTGTATACAGCAACTGACCAATCAGAAGTGAGAACATTTGTTTTGACAATAGTCGATGTTAAATTGTAGTATTTAGTCCAAAATGCACTTTTTTGGCCTTAATATGTAATTATTCAAACGATTCCATGATTGAATTTAGATTTTTGTACAAACATAGTGAAAAATTCACATTACATTTCCTTTGTATTCAAATTTTGACATTATTCATAAAAAACTAGCTGTGACTTCGTCGTGGACAAAAAAAGCGAACTATAAAACTAACAACGGCAGTAGCTAAGTTTGTAGTAAGTGTTCAGTAGGTAATAGGTTATTATTGTATTTATGTGTATTTGCAGTGTGTAATAAGTTAATTCCATTGGTATTATTTAATTACGTAATTTGTCCACGTAGGAACCAATACATAAAAACAACCAATAGTATTGGTTGTAGCCTAACCATTATAAATTGGTTGAATTAACCAATAATGTATTTTTGCATTTGTTATAACCAATGCAATTGGTTGCGTGTTAACCAATATGAATTGGTTGCAGCCCTACCATTATGTATGGTTAGTGCTATAACCAATATGGATTGGTTACGTGGTAACCAATACAAATTGGTTGGAGTCCTACCATTGTGGATTGGTTAAATTAACCAACATTGCATTGGTTGGTTTTATAACCAATATGGATTGGTTAAATAGGTAACCAATGTCATATTGGTTATTTTAACCAATATTTTGGTTATCCACATATCTACCAACTGGATTGGTTGAAATCGACCAATATATTGGTTATTTTCAACCAATCTGTTTTTAGAGTGTAGATAGTAAGATTTGAGGTTGAGTTCTGTCAATTTTTTAGGAGAAACTTGAAGACACTTAGGTTCTCGGATCCTTGCTTTCCCATAAATTAAACTCGCTCCTACAATAAACTCAGAGAAATGAGCATATAGACAGGAATCGAACTCCAGGAAAGTGTTTCATAAAACCTTACAAATCAAATAAGTTAAGAGGGCCTAATATTTCGATCTTAACAAGATCTTCTTCAGAGACTAAATGACTGTGTACAAGAAACAAACATATATAGGGCAATATACAGCATGATGCACATCTGGACGCTGAAAAAACACAAAAGAAACAAAGCACAGAGTTCAATGGAACAAACAACAAAAGGAGGATTAGGCTGAGGGATTAAAGGGTGAGGTCAGTGTGGGTAGGATCAAAGGCGGGGTAGGAACAAAAACAGGAGGGGTAAAGCCACAAAGAAAAGAATAAATTGGACTTAAGGTTAATAAATAAGATTAATTATTTAAAAAAATTATGAAAGACCCCCCAGATCGCACGATCTTTAATTCAATTCGTTATACCGGTACTTGAAGCTGCTGTATTTAAAATACTTTGATGAATATTTGCCTAACTCTGTTGACTGAGCAATAACAATTGTTAAAACTACTGATAATTATGTCGCGTGGGTCTAGAGACGCCCGTTATTTTAATATGATAATTACTGGTACCCCCTGGTCATCCTAGAGTCCCGTAGATCTGAAAAAGCGGGGGGAATAAGCTAGATCATAATTTCGCTCATATCCGTGCGTTAGGAAGGTCTGATGCGTTTGATGCGTTTTACTTTTAGCACCGATATGTTTTGTGTGACTTGGGAACTGGAGGTCACCACTTCCGCGGCTCAGCTGCCCTGCATGCGTGCAATTCAAAAGGTCATGTTACGCTACCCATAATGCCTTGCGTTTCCTTCACAGAAACTCTTCCCTGCGCCATATGGGCGGGTTGCGTAATTCTTTTGTAGATACGCCCATTTATGAAAATTACCCCTAACCCTTCTAGTAGAAGGGTTAGGGGTAATTTTCATAAATGGGCGTATCTACACCACACTGAGTGGAAGACACTTAGGTTCTCAGATCCTTACTTTCCCTTAAATTAAACTCACTCCAACAATAACAATGGAGACCAAAAATAGTCAATAAAAAAATCAGCAGAGACCGAATTCGAACCCCAGTCGAACGATCTAAACCTAACCCATTATCCCTTAAAGCTATCTTGAGAGGTCGACAGAAGCCGCTTTTAAAAGTGCTTTAAATGTACCTCTAGGCTACGTGTAACTAGTTGATTGAGCAATAACAATGTATTAGCGTCATTGTTAAAACTACTGACTAATCATGACGCGAGGGGTTAGAGCCGCCGATTTATGATAATTACCCTAACCCTACAAGGAAAAAGAAATTACGCCGGCGGCGTGGACACGAGTGAAGGTCGTCAACTACACGCAATTTTATGTCGTGCGATTGCGTGCGCGTTGGGGTTCTGAGGGAATCCCCGAGTTAGTATTTTTAACTGTTTCTGGCAACGCGTATACGAACAGCATGCACGGGTATCGCAAGGTAAGCCAATTGAAATAAATTCACTCTTTGCTTTGTTACCATCACTGTGACCTTTGATGTTGGTATGACAAATCAAATGTGCACACTTGAACTTACAATCTCGAGTCCATTATAATATTTCAACCGACCGACAGTTTGGTATCATTATGCACTATGTAACTGGATTGACCCGTCCTCATTGTTCGCACACTAGTGGTGGTTAATACGTAGTTTCTAGGTTTGTGTGGGAATTTCCCACAACCAGTAATCGCTTTATTTTGTTTGGCCGACCAGTTTCCCGCCATTTGTTAGAGAGTACGGAAGGGACATTCAAGGGTGAACCTCGTTACAAACCTAGGTCTACGCGTGGTCTGATATTTCAGAAACAGCCTAGGCCCATAAGATTAACTGGTTATAACTGGTATACACCTACGATTTTGGTCATCAGCAAGATGTCACATACAACCTAGCTTTGCATATTATTAATCTACTAAAAAGTATGAATTAATCGTCATACGGTGAGTTAATTTGCTTTGATTTGAATTTTGACCAATTTTAATGTCTCAGGCCTTGTAAGAACACCGGTTTTTTTAATCAGGTATTGCTAAAGGATACCTCGAGCTGACTTAACCAAATTGGTGTATCTCGTAATGAATTCAGCCAAATTTGTTGTGTCTTTTCAACAGGTGATTCCAACCATCATGGCACCGTCTCGCCGCCAAATAAACCTACAATGTGTAGCGAACTACTTCCACGCAGTCTTAAGCAACGTAGTGGGTGAGCTGTTGAACCGAGTTGATGGTGATACGGATGCTCAGAAGTATGCCGAGGTCCGCACAGCCTTGAGATCAATCTCCCACCTGTACAGGGAGGGGCTCTGTAAAGCTAGCCTCGAGTCTCGATCAGACTGGAGTATCCCTGCCAACCAGTGTGCCTACGTGTACCTGTACTTCATGCAACATTGCTACATGATGTACTTGGCAATGCAGCCCGTGTTGAGTCCTAGATTGTGTCACACCTGGGCTAGACTAGAGTACAGGAAGCGGAGTCACCGCCAGCTGCGGGTGTGCAGCATCGGTGGAGGCCCTGGCTCAGATGTCTTGGGAGTCTGCACATTTCTTGAGGACAGCGGTCTGTTTCCTGCGGATTCGCTGCTCGTCACTGTTTTGGATCTTTGGCCGCAGTGGGCTTGCGCGTGGCAGGCGATAAAGAAACACCTATCGTCGAGGATTTCGGTGGAATACGAGAAATGCGACTTGGTTGGAGATATTCCCCTCTCACCTAAAGTCACACACAGACTTCGAGAGGCGGACGTTCTGACTCTCGAGAAATCATTCTCTGCAGTGGGAGCCTTCATGGATGAAGAACACTCCCGAACAATTCTTCTAACCATCCTCTGCGAGTTAAAATTGGGATGCCTCGTAGTCTTTGTCGACAACCGTCGACGCAGTTTAGTGACAATGCCTTTCTTTAACCTGTTCGCACGACCCACCGGTCTGCGGCTTGTCAACCAGTGGGAGGGTCTTCCGAAGATACCGATTCGGGGGTATTCGGAACAAGTCGGGGAATTTAAAGAAAATGTTAAATTTGACCCAATGTCAAGCTGCCCTGTCACCAGTCTGTTGTTTGTAAAAACGCAACCTGGCTGTATTCAAAAGGTTGGCCTGAAGACAGGCATCAGCTACGGGGTGTACCGTCGGTCATTTGGAAACTATGGTGGTTTCTGTGAGGAGGGCACACCACTCCTTAAGAATATCCGGTCGGAAGACATCCATACCCAACACGCAGACAAACATACGGAATTTGATGATTTTGACTTTTCGGAATTGGAGTATAACAGCCTCTTTGGGTTCACGGAGTACGGGGCCTTCGAGACGAATTTCAGGGACATGAGGGCAGAGAAGAAACTCGCCTGCTGGGCAAGGGCTACAAAAACAAGCAGGAGAAAATTGAAAAAGGAGAGAGAGAAGCAGAGGATGAAGTCGGCCACGTCAGAGTGAATGCGAGGACGAATAAGACGAGGAAAGAAATAAGGAAAAGCATGTAAGGAGACACACCCGGAACCTTTAGAATCGCGTTAGAGACACACAACGAAATTAAGTATCTTATTTTGTTCTGAGTTTTTAACTCGACCCTAAGGGTTCCGGGTTCAACACTTTAGTTTTAAGCTGGTAGTAGCAAGAGAATGACCGAGTTTCCCTCTTTTAAGAAACACATTTTAAAACAGCTTTAGCATAATCAATTGGCAAATATGTCAATCTTATACTACGTTTTTTTACAACACAAGTGTCGACAGTTGTTTATTTAAATGTGGATGGAGTTTAAATAGGTCCCAAACAAAAGTGGTTTGCGAAAGGAAAGGTTAATATTTTATTGGGATTGTTTAAGCGTGGCAAACAGGAGCTGCGTGCTGCGGGAAACTACGTATAATAATTATATAAACTCACATTGCTCATGAACATTTCTCTCATGCATAGCATGCAGTGGAGATAAGCACACTTAAAAAAACAACTTGTAGTCATTGTTTTCCTTCGAACGATACGTATATCATATCAGGCAGAAAAACGCAACGGGGTTTTTGGAGTCTTTTCTTTACTTCGAACAAAACATTTTGTTCATTACATGCATCAATAGACCTTGTTCATGAGTGAGCCATTCTGGTCGTGTTCCCTGAAAGTATTTTATAAGATGTGAACTGTTGAATGGGATGGTGCCAGACTATTTTTGAATTCTAGCCTCCCTTTCAATTTGTTTTTTTCAAAATGTGGCTTAAAACATTAATTATTAATAAATGTTAGGTCATTTCTGTCCGCAAAATAAAAAAAAAAGATTTTACCTCACTTTCAATTAAATATTGCCGACTCGTAACGCGAATAAAGCCCTTTGGGATGTTTCCGGGTAATTATCTTGACAACGCAAGACCCTTTAAGCGATTACTGTTCAACCATATCAACAAATAGTAATGTATTACTCGTATATACAAGCCCATGCTTAACCCTTTAAACTCAGGCCTGTTTTCGAAGATTTTGTACGTGTTGCTAGTTTGTATATACAAATATCATTTACAGTGTACAAATCCCATATAATTATGTATCATTGGAAAGCTTACAAATAGGGCTATATTTTGGGGGAATATTTGGACCCCAGGAGCTTTTAAGGGACTTATAAGTCAGATGTACATGTAGTGCGGGGCTGAGTGCAAAGGGTGCAAATTTCCTTTTTTGCAATCATCGATGCTTTTTCTTAAGGCAATTCTAGAAGAAAGAAAGATTCGCGATCGCCGCCCGGCCAATTGTTTGGAACAATTACACAAAATTTCTAGCGCAATCATTTTGCCTAAAACATGGATGCAATTATTATTTACTTTCAAATAAGTAAGATTTAATAATTCTTAATAATTCGGTAATAATTTGTTTCGATATCTGCAAAATGATGTATCCTACCTTCAAGAGGAGACACTAGATGTCAAGAGTAATAAACCCATTGTCGAGAAATATGAGTTTGCCATGAAAAGGGTCGATTTCACTGTTCAATAATATTTAATGAAATTCTAGACATACACTGTCTGGCACATGATGTGGATGTGATCATACAGAAAGGATGTGACTAAACTAACAGAAGTTGCGTGCCGTGGGAAATTCCCGATGCCTTTTTGATAAAAACAACCCTTGCGCAATATATGGTGCGTGCATACAATTAACCCAGTCGCAGTGCGTGTTGTACGTATCGTTTGATATGGCATGATATGCTGACGTTTGAATATTAATCTTATATCGATATATAGATTGTCGGTTTTTCCAATTCCAGCTTGACTGATTTCAACCCGTAGACGAGTTCGCTTTGGCAATTCATTTCATTTAAGGGCCGCATTTTCACTGTGCCTGTTTATTTCTTTCCGTTCGAGTAAATTTACGACAATCACTAAATTCCAACATGCTTAACGAAATACCATTTGTTTCAGAGTATATTGATATTCATATGTGACCTGCTTCCACGAAATCAAAGTAAAGTTGACATTTATAAATTTTCAGATATTGGTATTTTCAGATTCCGTGAATTCTTGATATATAATTTATTGAGTAGGGTATTTAAAAAATATATAATATTGAGCAAAACCAGCGGTCATTACACACAACAAATTAAGAATAGTTAGTGAGAAAACATAAATTTGCGATCAAAAGGTGTCACAAACGCCGGCACAAACGAGGTAAATAAAGCATGTGAGTAACATTCGTCGGGGGTTTCCCATCAGCTGGACCCCAAAAAGATTCCCTACTGTCAAATCGGCTATTTTCAATCATAACTCAATATAGCATAGCGCGACTTTCGCCGTTTTCATGGGAGGAGGTCACATATTTCGATCTTGATTTAAAGGGATCGTATACGTTTGGTAATTGGATTCCACTGTTTGTTTCAATCCTATATTATAGTCATAGATATATACCATAAAACTAAACTGTACAAATTTCATTTCAAAAGGTGGTAGCGATTTTGAGATATTGCCGAAAATCTGGAGCGGTTATGTCCACGCAGGAAGAATAATCTGCATTGGAATACACACTCTGAAAAACGTCACTGCAGTAACGCTTCTCAGATTCAAATTTTTGGAGATCAAAAGTGATATCTTTTTCCATAACCGCAGTACTTCGAAGTGAAAGGTTTCTAAAAATGCATTATACTATCCAAAGCTGCTGTATTTCTTACCAAGTAAGTTTTATTGCCATTAATTTTGGAGTAATTACCAAACGTATACGATCCCTTAAAATGTTAAATAAATAAGTGCTGACTAAATTGCACTGTTGAAATTAAACGTTTCATTCGCCTTTTCGTGCTCCTTGATATTGATGCGTCGCATCAGGTCTCTCCCAAAAGTTTGACTCTAGTTATACACTCAATACGCTATGCTGCGTAGAAGTTGAAAGGCCTCTTATCAGTTCAACATTAATGGAATGACCCGGAAATATAATTTGAGATTCAAAATACTTTCATTATTACTTAAATTATTTATGAACGGTTAATCTCACTTTAGTAGCAATAAATATTGAAAATGAAATTAGTTACAACATTTTCAGAATGTGGATGTAATGATGATGTTAAAGGCAGGATACACCTTTGGTAATTATCATGAATGTGTTGTATTTTATAGTAAATATCGTTTACCTGATTTGTTCGAAGTTTTACAATAAAGGATGCCGAGAAAAGAAGGGAAAAGGGCGTTCGTTTTCAACCGTCGTCGGGCAGTGGTTCTTATGTTGTTCTGGGTTTTTTCGCGATCGCCATCCGGCGATCGTGATTTGTTTAGAACATTCCATTTTCTGAACAATTATAGGATAATGAAGCGAAATAATTTTGCTGGATGCCTACAATGATTATTTACTTTCAAATAAGTAAGATATTTCTTAGTTATTCGGTAGTAATGTTTTGGGATATCTGCAAATGGTGTATCCTACCTTTAAACCAGAAACGTCAACAACGGTACATGCATATCGATCACCTCTCTTAAATTTGTAAAACTGTAAATATTACAGTTAGTTTACGTTAAAGTACCCCCGTAATCACGATAAAAAATATGATTGTCAAGTATACGGAATTTGATATCTGATTATTTAATTTTAAATAATCGTTCTACTCGCAAACAAACTTTTAAAAAAGACGATTCGTTGAGCTTTTAATCTGGCAAGAACCACCAAATCAACCACACAGACAAAGCTTATGCAACTGCATCAGCTATTGATTATAAATAAATTGATTTTCTGATCGTGTCACCCAGATGATAAGATCCAGTGTCGCATTATTTTCGCAGGAGCATTATCGATATAGAGCAGCTCGATATTGGCTCCACACCAATTTTGCCGGTAATGCGCCGCACGGAAGCCGACGCACCCAACGCGGGCACGGCAAGTTGCCCGTGCCATTCAAACAGGCAATCTCGTACACCTCCCGAGCGAGCGATCGCACGGAATTCCTCATGTTGGCTGCCGTAGCGGTTGTCGATGTACAGCACCAGAGCGCCGGGTTTCATCTCTTGAAACACCTGTCGGAGCTGGTTCCCGTGAGCTGGGTCGCGTCTTACGAAAGCAGCGACGGGCGAGAATGACTTGATCATAGTGACGATATCTGCTGATCGGACTGCAGTCAGCCCGGTGGGACACAAGCCGGCGACTTTTGATTTCATGTCGCTTAGTAAGTACGTCATGTTCACTGGGAGCTTATCAGAGTTGGCGCTCTGTATAATGTCCCATTCGTTCTTCCAGTCCACGTACAAATCAAGTATGGTGCACTGAAAACGGGCACCAGGAGTAAACATGTTGCTGTCTTGAAGAAACTTCACAACTCCAACTACGTCCGACCCAGGTCCCCCGCCGATGCAGCAGATGTGAAAGTGGCCCTGCTTCCCCCAGTCCTCAATGACGCATCTGTGATCCTTGAGGGATCCCCGCAATCCGCAGTAGACCATGTGCGACTGCATGATGAAGAAACGAGCGATGTATGCGCGGCGATTACTGACGTCACTCCAATCGGGTCTCGTGTCTGTGCGCCCGAGACACTTCCGATATATATCTGATATGGACATAAAACAAGCGCTTATTCCAGCATCGACGTCGATAGAGTTGAAAAACAATTCGGCAATGTCGCCAAAATGTTTTGCTGCATGTGCCACGTCAAGGCTTTCTAGTGACACTTGAAGCAGCTCATGTATGTAAGATATAGAAAGCGAGATACCCTTCAGTTTTCGATTTATCTCCTTCAATGTGTGAGCCGAGGTACCTTGATCATTTGCCATCGTGACTGACTTCTCTTCTGTGAGTCATTCAAAGACTGCACACATTTTGATACAGAACCAATTTCCCCACGAGATCCCAAACTGTATGGCAACATTTCAACTTCTGGGGAAATCCCGAGTATACATAAATAGAAAAATATTGCAATCGCCCATAATTTGTCATTCGAAACCCAATGACAATGTGTATAAATATACCCTTTCGTCCTACCCTGTCATGCTTGTGTGCACCCGCCCCCACTTGTTTGTTTATGTACAATGTCATTTTGCCTTTGAGTAAACTTGTTTGTATAAAAGATCGAAATACAAGGCCATCTAACTTGTTTTGGTTTATTAAAAACAGCCAAATTATACAGACATTAATTTTGAACGATAACGGAGAAATCCTTTGCGAGCTAGTCTTCCTTCGAGAATTTATAAACTGTTTTGACTCGCGTCGTCATGTTAACCATTTCCAATGCCGGGGGGGATGCAAGATCAGGCGTTTAAAGTCCAAGTGACAGCAATAATGTGAGTCATATAATTATGCATAATGTTGGAAAGGTTACCGGTATGCGTAACCAGCACTACAAACAACAGCACGGCTTCGAGAGTATAGGATTGACAGAGGCAAGTCTATTAATGTCTGCCTTATCATGTACATGTGTTTATCCCTATATAAATTACACATGCAAGCTAACAAATATAACGACACTCACAGAAGTTCAACAGGTCGAATAAAACACAAGTGTGTAGTTTAATACGAAATAACATTTTACAAATATTTGTTTGTCAATTGTATTTACATACTATAGCTTGCCGTAAAAATATACATTGCCATTTATGAATTAATCGATGGAAGAATACTGATTAGTGTTTTCGAACAAATTATATAAAAGAAACGTACAATCATAGTGCGGTACCTGGAATCGATAAAGTATGACAAGGCCTAACCCCCAGAGAATGTCCGTGTCCCTGGGTGTGTCCCTGGGTGTCCCCCCCTCGCCTCTCATTTGAAATCTTGAATTGACAAAATAAAATGTAACTTCCATGGTTGAGGTAAAGGTATAATGAAACGTTTCATATGTTTCACTATACATTTACTGTTCCCCTTTGAAAAATATATGCGTCATACCCCAGGTACCTCAAAAAAGAATTACTTTTTATAAATGGTCTTGTATCAATTCCATGTACTCGGAACTTAAATAACTATGTTACAATTGCACTGTATTCACTGGTCAATTTTGGCAAGATAATTTAGAATTTAAAACTTGGGTTGTCCGTGTTTTTTCAAAATTGCGATTTTCTTTTCTGAATGATTTTTCAAGGAAAAGGAAGAGATTTGTATCATTGCGCCAATTGTGCGCTCCAGTTCAGTTCAGTTCAGGGACCCCCACGAATGGACGCTCCTAATTCAAAATTTGAATTTAATTAATTAATTACTCGCCGTTGGCCGATTTTATCTTGGGATGTCTCATTCAAAAGTTCATAACAAATACAATGCTAGAAATTTTCTTTAAACAAATTAAGGGTGCAACCCCCTAAAAGCACGGACACACCAACTTTAACTATCAATAAATATTAAAATGAATTGCAACATTTTCATTCTCTCGAGAGAACGAGTCAATTATAGTTGATCGATGTCAACTACACAAAGTAAATACTCCAAGCCCTGCACCTCGGTATTATCAAAGGGTATTTTTTTGAAAATTGTAAAACTGTACTATATACGGTTAGTTCGCTTATGTACAGTGTAATTATGATTTAACGGCGGGATTTCAACTTGCAACTGTATTATACCAACATTTTATGTTTGAATTATTTCATTTGAAATTAATTCATCTTTGTATTTACAAAGCACCTCAACCATCGAAGGTCAGAGAGGTTTTCCATCCAACCAAAGTCATCAAAGCAACAACAAAGTCAAAGCGTATAATAACGAATGCAGCTATTGATTATAAACAAGCTGATTTTAACAAGAATTAAATATTATTGTCCGTCTACCGCATTATTTTCGCAGGAGCATTATCGATACAGAGCAACTGGTCTTTGGCTCTACACCAATTCTGCCGGAAATGCGCCGCACGGAAGCCGATATACCCAAAGTAGACACTATCTTAAGTTGTCCGTGCCATTCAAACAGGCAATGTCGTACACCTCCCGAGCGAGCGATCGCACGGAATTCCTCGTGTTGGCTGCCGTAGATGTTGTCGATGTACAGCACCAGAGCGCCGGGTTTCATCTCTTGAAACACCTGCCGGAGCTGGTTCCCGTGAGCCGGGTCCCGTCTTACGAAAGCAGCGACGGTCGAGAATGACTTGATCATGGTGACGATATCTGCTGATCGGACTGCAGTCGGCCCGGTGGGACACAAGCCGGCGACTTTCGATTTCATGTCGCTTCGTAAGTACGTCATGTTCACTGGCAGCGTATCGGAGTTGGCGCTCTGTATAATGTTCCATTCGTTCTTCCAGTCCACGTACAAATCAAGTATGGTGCACTGAAAACGGGCACCATGAGTAAACATGTTGCTGTCTTGAAGAAACTTCACAACTCCAACTACGTCCGACCCAGGTCCTCCACCGATGCAGCAGACGTGAAAGCGGCCTTGCCGTCTCCAGTTATCAATGATGCATCTATGCTCTGCTAGCGACTTATGTAACCCACGGTAGACCATATGGGAGTGCATCGCGAAGAAGCGACCGATGTATGCACGGCGGTTGCTGACATCATTCCAGTTGGTTCTCGTTTTTGTGTCGCCAAGATTCTGTCTGTATACTGTCGATATTGACTGAACACAAGCTCCTAGTGTTGTACCGACGTTGATACGACTGAAATAGTTGTCGACAATGTTAAACAAATCTAATGCTGCAATCCCTTCTTTAATAAAGTCTTCCAAAAAAAAATACAATAAATCTTTATCTTTTTCAACCAGTTCTGTAATTGCGGAATGCACCTTCACCGGGTCATCATTATTAGCCAATTCATTCAAAGTTAAAAGCATCTTAGCCAGATCACTGTTGTTGGTGCGATCCATCGTGAACCCGTTTCGGCGAGAATACTGAAATGGCAAAACGGTCACACATTATATAGAGCGAGAGTCCATGCAATGATCATCACGCGATGACTAAAGCGGTATATATACGCGCTGCAGTAATGTAGCCCATTATTTCGCAACACTTCGACGTCTGGGAAAACCCCCCGCAATGCAACACAGATATTACGCTATGATTCACCACTCTCTGGGCTGTTCTGGTGGATCTTGTACAGAATGTCAAGATCTTTAACTTATGGGGGATCGTTATGTGTTCACGCACTATATGTGCTACACTTAGAGCTTATACTGATTCATGTATACTCGTTTATATTGGCGCCACGGTAGAGGCATTTGAGGAATAATATCAATATAGGGATGAATGTGATACATGGCCTTGAACTTCTCATCAAGGTGGATCTGGTGATATTATTAATGAGAAACGTGCTCTAAAATCAGAACACATTCGTGGAATCATAGCCCGATCTACAAATGCATGTATTACAACATTAACATTAGGAAAAACTCTACATTGAACTTTTGAGTATAATGACCACGCGTACAATAATAATGTTAGAAAATTAATACAATAGAGTACAGACGGCTCTAAAGTCCTGCCTGTTGATGAACAACTACATGTACTAACATTGTCCGTATAAACGTATGTGTATAGTTTATCAACCGTAGGCCTATATATGCTGTTGATAGGAAGCCATTCCGTCAGTGGTGCAAACACGGAGAACAAGCTGTTTATGATCCCGTTTCAGTTTCTGAGTCTTAATTCGCGGCAGAGTAGAAATGGATTCACCTCAGGTGAAGAATGCTGCGGACTTTTCCCGTGGTCTTCTGGCGAAAGTACTGAATGACATGGGATCCCAAACTGACGGGCCGTCAAAGACTGACCGAATCGTTAAAAAATATCCGGAAAACTACCAAACAAATCTCTCTCGTGCCTCGCCCATGCTTCGGACCGAAAGAAATTAAATATCTTATTTGGTTCTGAGTTTTTAACGCGACCCTAAGGGTTCCGGGTTCCACACTCTAGTTTTAAGCTGTTAGTAGCAAGAGAATGACCGAGTTTCCTTTTAAGAAACACATTTTAAAACAGCTTTAACATAATCAATTGGCAAATATGTCAATCTTATACTACGTTTTTTTACAACACAAGTGTCGACAGTTGTTTTTTAAAATGTGGAATGAGTTTAAATAGGTCCCAAACAAAAGTGGTTTGCGAAAGGAAAGGTTAATATTTTATTGGGATTGTTTAAGCGTGGCAAACAGGAGCTGCGTGCTGCGGTAAACTACGTATAATAATTATATAAACTCACATTGCTCATGAACATTTCTCTCATGCATAGCAGTGGAGATAAGCACACTTTAAAAAAAAACTTGTAGTCATTGTTTTCCTTCGAACGATACGAATATCATATCAGGCAGAAAAATGCCACAGAGTTTTTGGTACCAGTCTTTCCTCTACTTTTTTTTTTTTCATTACATGCATCAATAGACCTTGTTTACGATTGAGCCATTCTGGTCGTGTTCCCTGAAAGTATTTTATAAGATGTGAACTGTTGAATGGGATGGTGCCAGACTATTTTTGCATTCTAGCCTCACTTTCAATTTGTTTTTCCCAAAACTGGCTTAAAACATTAATGATTGATAAATGTTAGGTCATTTCTGTTCGCAAAATCAAAACAAAATGACGATTTTACCTCACTTTCAATTAAATATTGCCGACTCGTAACGGGCATAAAGCCCTTTGGGACGTTTCCGGGTAATTATCTTGACAACGCAAGACCCTTTAAGCGATTACTGTTCAACCATATCAACAAATAGTAATGTATTACTCGTATATACAAGCCCATGCTTAACCCTTTAAACTCAGGCCTGTTTTCGAAGATTTTGTACGTGTTGCTAGTTTGTATATACAAATATCATTTACAGTGTACAAATCCCATATAATTATGTATCATTGGAAAGCTTACAACTAGGGCTATATTTTGGGGGAATATTTGGACCCCAGGAGCTTTTAAGAGACTTATAAGTCAGATGTAGTGCGGGGCTGAGTGCAAAGGGTGCAAATTTCCTTTTTTGCAATCATCGATGCTTTTTCTTAAGGCAATTCTAGAAGAAAGAAAGATTCGCGATCGCCGCCCGGCCAATTGTTTAGAACAATTACACACAATTTCTAGCGCAATCATTTTGCCTAAAACATGGTTGCAATTATTATTTACTTTCAAATAAGTAAGATATTTCTTAATAATTCGGTAATAATTTGTTTCGATATCTGCAAATGTTGTATCATACCTTTAAGAGGAGGCACTAGTGTCAAGAGTAATAAACCCATTGTCGAGATCTATTGATGAGTTTGCCATGAAAAGGGTCGATTTCACTGTTCAATAATATTTAATGAAATTCTAGACATACACTGTCTGGCACATGATGTGGATGTGATCATAGAGAAAGGATGTGACTAAACTAACAGAAGTTGCGTGCCGTGGGAAATTCCCGAAGCCGTTAGTTTAAAAACAACCATTGCGCAATATACGGTGCGTGCATAAAATTAACCCAGTCGCAGTGCGCGTTGTACGTATCGTTTGATATGGCATGATATGCTGACATTTGAATATTAATCTTATATCAATATATAGATTGGCGGTTTTTCCAATTCCAGCTTGACTGATTTCAACCCGTAGACGAGTTCGCTTTGTGCAATTAAATTCATTTAAGGGCCACCTTTTCACTGTGCCCGTTTATTCCTTTCCGTTCCTGTAAATTTACGACAATCACTAAATTCCAATATGCTAAACGGAACGCATTTTTAATACAAAATACCATTTTAAATTAGAGTATAATAATATACATATGTGACCTGCTTCCACGAAATCAAAGTGAAGTTGACATTTTGAAATTTTGAGATATTCGTATTTTCAGATTCCGTGAATTCTTAGCTTTAAAATGATATATCATTTTTTGGGTAGAGTATTTAAAATATATTTAATATTGAGCAAATCCAGCGGTCATTACACACAAAAATTAAGAATAGTTACTGAGAACACATAAATTTGCGATCAAAAAGTGTCACAAACGCCGGCACGAACGTAGACTTGATGACAAGTCGTTAGATAGTAAGGTTTCATCCGTGTATTTCAGTCGAAATTAATCGGCACGGCTGGTTTAAGACTACGTGCCGAGTTGCGCGCGACAGATCTAACTTCGAACTCTGCAAATTGGGAACGAGGCAACCGCAACCTCCCCCGTGTAAATACCGAGTGGACCGGACCGCTATTACCGACTTGGCACCAAGTCTAGCACAAACGAAGTAAAAAAAAGCATGTGAGTAATGGCCCTGTCACACCAGACCATTTTAGGCCAACGCGTGAGTAACGTGTTGTAATTTCGGCAACACGCTGGCAAACGCTGACCAACGCTAACCTAGCGTTAGCAACACGCCGAGCGCGTTACTCACACGCTTGGAAACGCTGTCACACACTGAGGCAAACATAATTTTTTCAACATATCTAAAATTTCCAGCGTTTGCCAGCGTGTGGCTGCACACGCTGGCGGCGCGCTGGGGGTCGTTACTCACGCGTCGAACGCGCTAGACGATCGTTACTAACCCGTTATCAACGCGTTGTGGGCACGCCAGAGGTACGCTACCCTCCAACCAGCATGTCTTGTAGCGTTGGTCAACGTTGGTCAGCGTATGTGTAACGACCCTCTAGCGCGTTCAACGACTGCCTAACTACCAGGTAACGCGTTCAGTGTGTGCTAGCGTATTGATAGTGTATTATCCAGTGTGTTGGGGTATCTGTATATATGCTACGCAGTATCCCAATTTGTTATATATATATATATATATATATATATAAAAACATTTTTCTGGAAGACAGTTAGGCTGCTTAACCTGTTACAAAAATGTAAAATGTAGTCTGAAATGTTACACATTTATTGTGCAATAAAGTTTTAACCAACAGTTAACCTACGACTTGAAATGCTGCCATTTATTAAATGTGATGACCAATACAAAATTACACTTTCTTGCATAGGGATTTGACAAATCGAGAAAATCATGTGTTTACATAATTGTTTAATATTCTTTCCTCACTTCCATTAATTTTCAAGTGTACAAATGTGAACATGCATTTGATGTTTTTGTTTTTAATTTCATTACTGAAACGAAAGGAGCAACAACAAAAAATTCCATTTCCACAAAACCTTTATGCTTTAAACAAATTGTTTTGCTTGAGTGTCTCTAATCGTAAATTTAGAAAATTTAAAACAAAAACAAAAACATTAAATGCATGTTTACATTTGTACACTTTATAAAAATTAATTGAAGTGAGGAAAGAATATAAAAAAAATCTGTAAAAAAATGTCATTTTGTATTGGTCATCACATTTAATAAATGGCAGCATTTCAAGGCGAAGGTTAACTGTTGGGTGAAACTTTATTTCACAATAAATGTGTAACATTTTAGACTACATTTTACATTTTTGTAACAGGTTAAGGAGCCTAACTGTTTTAAAGAAACATCACGGGTTCATAGCGTATGCCAGCGCGTTAGTAGCGTGTGGAGAACGCGCTCAGCGTGTGAGGAATGCGCTCAGCGTGTAAGGAACGCATCACTGATTTATATATAAAATATGACAGCGTATAGCCAGCGTTCGCCAGCGCGTGAGTAGCGCGTTAGTAACGCGCTCGAGGACTGACGAACGACTGCCCAGCGCGTGAGTAGCGCCCTCCAACGCGCGCCATCGTACTGCAACGACTAGGTGATTTTTTGTATAAATAGCCGACGCGCTACTACATTACTTCATTCTTGCATTAGTCACCGAACCGTGAACATCTTCTTCAACTTCATCATGCCTCCCCCCAAGCCCTCTAAGAAGTCAGAGACGCAGAATCCTGGACGTGGTAGAGGCAAGAAGAGTACCCCGAAGAAGACTACTCCTGAAGAGTCTACTGCTGCTCCTTCAAAGCCGTATACCAGAAGCCGAGGAAGAGGTAGAGGAGCCAAGCTCCCAAGAGCTATTATCCCCACCCCCCTGTAGTTTCTGACGTGTTGCAAGAAAATGCGGGCTCGCGCTCGCCTTCTTCGGATCGCTCCCATGATGGCTCTGTCCACTCTGCCCACTCCGAGGCCTCTGTGATGCCCCATGACTCCTTCGACTCTGCAGCTTCCAGTGCGTCCCATTCCTCCACCGTGCAAGGTGACAAGCCCAAGGAGAGCAAGAAGACCAAGTCGCAGAACCAGCTGTCGCCAGAAGAGGAGGAGCTGATGTGCGAGTTTCTGGAGGCCAACCCTCTGATCTGGAACAACCGCATGCAGGAGTATCGGAGGTCCGACAAGAAGAGCCGACTCTGGGCGGAACAGGCGAAGGCGTTGCACAAGACCTCGGCCCATATCCAGGGTTGGTGGAAGTCACTCCGTGACTGCCACACCAGGCTGGACAGGAAGAAGAGCGGAGACGGTGCACCTGAGCTCACAGAGCGACAGCAGTGGGTGAAGAACAGGTTGAAGTTCCTGCAGATCATCACCCGTCATCACGCTGAGCCTGTGTTGAGTGTGAAGTCCGCCATTGAAGCCAGTGCCGGAGACCTGGACGCTGCAGAGCAGGTGTGTGCAGAGCACCATGTTGGTGAAGAGAATGCTGAAGTGACGCCATTCCCCTCGTCCACCTCCTCCACAGTGCGCAAGCGTCATGCCGAGGACGAGATATTGGAAACCCTGCAGAAGAAGGTTCAGGAGTCAGGCGACATCGTCAAGAGCCTGACCACCCAGCAGCCCATGACAGAGGAGAAGGCGTTTGCGAACTTTGTGCGGGACAGTCTCTTGAGCATGCCCAAGGAGAAGTTCTGCAAAGCCAGGTTGTCCATCAGCAAGATCCTCACGGAGTGCTGGACTCAGGAGGACACCATCGTCCAACCGCCAGCACCCATGGCTCCCCCAGTGCGTCCCCGGTCGGCTCCTCAACCCAGTGCCAGCTGCTCGGAGCAGTACCAGCCACATCCCAGCATGTGGAGACACCAGCAACCCCAGGGAGTGAGCGTATGGTCCAGTGCCAGCAGGGAGTACATGGACATGTACAACCAGCAGCCACTCCAGCAGCAGTTCCAGCAGCAGCAGTATCAGCCGCCGCAGTTCCAGGATCCTGCTCAGGACATGCCCCCTGCTCCATCACCAGCACCTATGCAGCAGCATCAGCGCCAGCAGACGCCCATGTCCAGCTCCATCGTGCCAGCTGCTGTGGGTTCAGCGTCACAGGTGCTGAACCAGGGACTGGACAGCAGCATGCCAGAGCTCGGCCTCTCTGGATTCCTGACCGACCTGTCGGATAGCACTGCGACAGCTGGGAACCCGAACCTGGACACCCCCTAGGAGACAGAGAAACAGTGACAGTGACAGTATAATACTGTATTTTTGCCATGTGTTGTGATTGTTACTTTTTGGTCCAATTTGTTCGTGCCATAATGTATTTTTTGGCGGGACAGTCTCTTGAGCATGCCCAAGGAGAAGTTCTGAAAGGCCAGGTTGTCTATCAGCAAGATCCTCACGAAGTGCTGGACTTCGGAGGACACCATCTTTTTGTATTTTTTGTTGATCACTTATACTAGATCTTTCTATATGCTACATCTCCCATAATTTAAATTGTTTGTCTATCATTATTTAACATTAATAATAATTTTGCCCATTATCATTAAACCATTCCATATAATAAAATGTAAAGTACAATAAATAATTATGTCTCCCTTTCCCAAGTATTAAATATCATAATTTGGTTGAATACAAGAACATATATCCCCGGGGATATCATAGGGGGAGGTATTACTTTTGGTTACACATCATAATGAAACAAACTATATACACTTGACACTACATACACACTGTACAAACGTGTAAGTTACTTCAATATTTATGTATTTAAACGGTAAAACACAGGGGGAGGTACACTACATACACATTGTACAAACTTGTTATTTACTTCTATATTGATGTATTTATACGGGAAATTACAGGGGGGGGGGTATTAGTTTCGGTCACAAATCATAATGAAACAAAACTATATTTAAATTAAAACAGACAAATTGATGGTTTATTTAGTACAATACACATATGAAATATCATTAACATCATAATAACGTCATAAAACCAGGGGTGCTCTGGTGCTCTGGTCATCTAGATCATCCTGTCTTGCCAAGGAACTGAACCTGCTGGAGCGTTGGCCCAGTGCTTCAGGAGATTCCTTTGTTTCTTGCCTCTCCTGTTGGAGGTGTTGTGGCCAGTCACTGTTATGGTGTCCACCAAGTTCCGTGCCTCTCTCCATGCTCCTGGGACATAGTATCTGTTCTGGTTCTCGGCACGGTCAAGCTGCCTGTTCTGGAGTCCCGGGTACCGGATCCTCATTTGGTTGTGCAGGACCATACACGCTTTGACAATCAGCTTCACGGTATCGGGGTCATGCTGCATGGTAGTCAGCAGAACTTGAAATCTGTTGGCCAGGATGCCGAAGGCATTCTCCACTACCCTCCTCGCTCTGGAAAGCCTGTAGTTATAGATGCGCTCTTCATTGGTGAGACATCGCTGGCTGTAGGGCTCCATCATAGTGGATCGCAGAGCGAAGGCATCGTCGCCGATGAAAAAGTAGGGCACATCCTGGTTGTCGTTGGGAAGAGGATCTGGTGCAGGAAAACCTAGCCTACCATCTTCAGTCAATTCTTTCAACTCAGACTCGTTGTAGATCTGAGCGTCTGATGCTGCTCCAGCACCACCAATATCTGCCCAGATGAATTTGTAGTCCGCATCTACAAGCGCCATCAGAACAATGGAGTAGAATCCTTTGTAGTTGTAGTACATGGACCCACTATTTCGAGGACACCGGCATGCAACGTGCTTTCCATCCAGGGCTCCAAGTGTATGGGGTAGGTTCCACTTTTCCCAGAACTTTTCAGCAATGGCACGCCATCCATCAGGAGTGGTTGGACAGATCATCACATCTGGAAGGTATTCGTCGATGATGGCCTGGCAGACTTCTCTGACGACGATTGAAATGGTGTTGTGGGGGACCCTCCAGCCGAACTTCATCGAGGCATACTTGGTTCTAGAGGCAAGATGACGCAAAGTCAAGGCAATTAAGTTTCAGGCCAGGCTCCAGCGGCTCCCTGTAGGCAGTATGTTTCTTTGTGATCCTTGGACCCACTCTGGCTAGCACCTCGTCGAACATCTCAGGGGGCATCCGCATAAAGTTCTTGAAGGAGGCCTGGTCCTCGTTCCGGAGTTCCACCAGAAGCTGGTCGTACAGGCCAAACTGCCGTCGCCTCCCAATCCATGGCCTGACCCAGAACCGTCTCCTCTGACGTCTTCTCCTCCTCCTATTGGCTTGGACCTGGTGAAGTGCCAATTCTAGCAGGTTATGGTGATGTTGGAGAACAGCAAGATCTTCTTGGAGCAGCAGTTCCAGCTCCATCTTCAATGCTGTATCCAGGAGAAGTGATGAAGAGGTACCAGCAGCACCCTATATATACAGATACCCCAACACACTGGATAATACGCTTTCAATACGCTAGCACACAGTGAACGCGTTACCTGGTCGTTAGGCAGTCGTTGAACGCGCTAGATAGTCGTTACACATACGCTGACCAACGTTGACCAACGCTTCAAGACACGCTGGTTGGAGGGCTAGCGTACCCCTGGCGTGCCCCTAACGCGTTGATAACCAATTGGTAACGATCGTCTAGCGCGTTCGACGCGTGAGTTACGACCATCCTGCGCGCCGCCAGCGTGTGCAGTCACACGCTGGCAAACGCTGAAAATTTTAGGTATGTTGAAAAATGTATTTTTTCCTCAGCGTGTGACAGCGTGTGACAGCGTGTGGGTAACGCGCTTAGCGTGTTGCGAACGCTGGCCTAGCGTTGGTCAACGTTTACCCGCGTGTTACCGAAATTCCAACACGTTGGCCTAAAACGTTATGGTGTGACAGGGCTTTGAGTGTAGTAGCGCGTCGGCTTTTTATACAACTAATCAGGGGGGGGCGGAAGGGGTCCCAAAAAAGTGCGCCACCAACGTTGAAATGTATCTCATTCATTCTTCCACGCTCACGAGTCGAACATCTCATACAGTAAACACGTATAGATCGCTACCTCGAAGCACACCATTGAAACACGTACAAATTTGCTCCGCGCTCGCTTCCCGAATTCAGTGATTCATATAACGTCCGCAAAGCCAGATTCGTACAGTACAGGCAGGCGTAAACTTTCGCGATTGAGAATTGGCAGAAACCATTTTCAAAAACAAATTTTAAAAAAAAGGTCAAATATCCAGAGGATGTACCGAGGGATTTTTATTTAATTTTCAGGAATGAAAGATCTATTCCTAATTATTACGTTAGTGGAAAAAAATCAGAGGATGAACGATAATTTTTTTCACATTATGTCGATATTTGTAGCCATTTTAGGGGAGATGTTTTGTAACGAAATTCCCACCTGGACCCATTCATACACGTTAGCTGCTGCAATAAACCAACGGAAAATTGTCGGTAATATTTGTACGCATTTTATTTAAAACTAAGCACCTCAACAATTAAAAATACTCTTTCAATATAAACTATTATGTTTTCAGTGCTGTTAAAGAGAAAATGTTAACAGTATACATGGATTATTTATTTATGTTTAATGGTCATTACCTTTTTTTTTAATGGAGTGTACCCAAACTGCGATTGCAAATTATTGCGCAACACCCCTTCCGCCCCCCCCCCCCCCCTGCAACTAATCATGTGGTCGTTGCAGTACGCTGACGCGCGTTGGAACGCGCTACTCACGCGCTGGGCAGTCGTTCATCAGTCGTCGAGCGCGTTACTAACGCGTTTCTCACCCGCTGGCGAACGCATTGAACCCGTTAACAACGCGTTATGGACACGCTGAAATCACGGTTCCACTTGACTTTTTTCTGTGGAAGTTCAGCGTTTGCCAGCGTATCAACTATTTTTAACGCGCTACTCACGCGTTGGCCTAAAACGTTCTGGTGTGACAGGGCCATAACGTTCGTCGGAGGTTTCCCATCAGCTGGACCCCCAAAACGACTCCCTGTCAATCGCCTATTTTCTATCATAACTCAATAATATAGCATAGCGCGAATTTACGCCGTTTTCATGGGAGGAGTTCACATATTTCGATCTTGATTTAAAGGGATCGTATACGTTTGGTAATTGGAACCCACTGTTTGTTTCAATACCATAAAACTAAACTGTACAAATTTCATTTCAAAAGGTGGTAGCGATTTTGAGATATTGCCGAAAATCTGGAGCGGTTATGTCCACGCAGAAAGAATAATCTGCATTGGAATACACAATCTGAGAAACGTCACTGCAGTAACGCTTCTCAGATTCAATTTTTTGGAGATCAAAAGTGATAGCTTTTTCCATAACCGCAGTACTTCGAAGTGAAAAGTTTCTAAAAATGCATTATACTATCCAAAGCTGCTGTACTCCTTACCAAGTAAGTTTTTATTGCCATTAATTTTTGGAGTAATTACCAAACGTATACGATTCCTTTAAATGTAAAATAAATAAGTGCTGACTAAATTGCACTGTTGAAATAAAACGTTTCATTCGCCTTGTCGTGTTTCTTGATACTGATGCGTCGCATCAGGTCTCTCTAAAAAGTTTGACTCTAGTTACACTCAATATGCTGTGCTGCATAGAAGTTGAAAGGCCTCTTGTCAGTTCAACATTAATGGAATGACCCGGAAATATAATTTGAGAATCAAAATACTTGCACCTGTTTTAAATTATTAATAAACGGTTATTCTCACTTTACTAGCAATAAATACTGAAAATGAAATTAGTTACAACAATTTCAGAATGTGGATGGAATGACATGATGATGTTCAATTAATTTTAAATAATCGTTCTACTCGCAAAGAACCTAAAGAAAAACGGACCTTTCGTTGAGCTTATTTTCTGACAAGAGTCACCAAATCATTTACATAGACACAGCTTATGGTAACTGCATCAGCTATTGATTATAAATGAATTGATGATAGGATCCAGTGTCGCATTATTTTCGCAGAAGCATTATCGATATAGAGCAGCTCCATAATGGCTCTACACCAATTTTGCCCTTAATGCGCCGCACGGAAGCCGACGCACCCAACGTGGGCACTACAAGTCGCCCGTGCCATTCAAACAGGCAATCTCGTACCCCTCCCGAGCGAGCGATCGCACGGAATTCCTCGTGTTTGCTGCCGTAGCGGTTGTCGATGTACAGCACCAGAGCGCCGGGTTTCATCTCTTGAAACACCTGTCGGAGCTGGTTCCCGTGAGCTGGGTCCCGTTTAACGAAAGCAGAGACGGGCGAGAATGACTTGATCATGGTGACGATATCTGCTGATCGGACTGCAGTCAGCCCTGTGGGACACAAGCCGGCGACTTTTGATTTCATGTCGCTTAGTAAGTATGTCATGTTCACTGGGAGCTTATCGGAGTTGGCGCTCTGTATAATGTCCCATTCGTTCTTCCAGTCCACGTACAAATCAAGTATGGTGCACTGAAAACGGGCACCAGGAGTAAACATGTTGCTGTCTTGAATAAACTTCACAACTCCTACTACGTCCGACCCAGGTCCCCCGCCGATGCAGCAGATGTGAAAGTGGCCCTGCTTCCCCCAGTCCTCAATGACGCATCTGTGATCCTTGAGGGATCCCCGCAATCCGCAGTAGACCATGTGCGACTGCATGATGAAGAAACGAGCGATGTATGCGCGGCGATTACTGACGTCACTCCAATCGGGTCTCGTGTCTGTGCGCCCAAGACACTTCCGATATATATCTGATATGGACAACAAACAAGAGCTTATTCCAGCATCGACGTCGATAGAGTTGAAAAACAAT
Source organism: Crossaster papposus (assembly GCA_037893245.1). Classification (NCBI taxonomy): domain Eukaryota; kingdom Metazoa; phylum Echinodermata; class Asteroidea; order Velatida; family Solasteridae; genus Crossaster; species Crossaster papposus. The sequence continues at coordinate 1,494,113 of JBAIAA010000459.1, forward strand.
TCGGCAATGTCGCCAAAATGTTTGGCTGCATGTGCCACGTCAAGGTTTTCTAGTGACACTTGAAGCAACTGATGTATGTAAGATATAGAAAGCGAGATCCCGTTCAGTTTTCGATGTATCTCCTTCATCGTGTGAGCCGAGGTACCTTGATCATTTGCCATCGTGACTGACTTCTCTTCTGTGAGTCATTCAAAGACTGCACACATTTTGATACAGAACCAATTTCCCCACGAGATCCCAAGCTGTATGGCAACATTTCAACTTCTGGGGAAATCCCGAGTATACATAAATAGACAAATATTGCAATCGCCCATAATTTGTCATTCGAAACCCAAGGACAATGTGTATAAATATACTCTTTCGCCCTACCCTGTCATGCTTGTGTGCACCCCCCCCCCCCCCCTGTGTTTGTCTATGTACAATGTCATTTTGCCTTTGAGTAAGAGTTTGTATAAAAGATCGAAATACAAGGCCATCTAACTTATTTTGGTTTATTAAAAAACAGCCAAATTATACAGACAATAATTTTGAACGATAACGGAGAAATCCTTTGCGAGCTAGTCTTACTTTGATGATTTATAAACTGTTTTGACTCGCGTCGTCATGTTAACCATTTCCAAGGCCGGGGGGATGCAAGATCAGGCGTTTAAAGTCCAAGTGACAGCAATAATGTGAGTCATATAATTATGCATAATGTTGGCAAGGTTACCGGATGCGTAACCAGCACTAAAAACAACAGTACGGCTTCGAGAGTATAGGATTGACAGAGGCAAGTCTATTAATGTCTGCCTTATCATGTACATGTGTTTATCCCTATAAATTACACATGCAAGCTAACAAATATAACGACACTCGCAGAAGTTCAACAGGTCGAATAAAACACAAGTGTGTAGTTTAATACGAAATAACATTTTACAAATATTTGTTTGTCAATTGTATTTACATACTATAGCTTGCCGTAAAAATATACATTGCCATTTATGAATTAATCGATGGAAGAATACTGATTAGTGTTTTCGAACAAATTATATAAAAGAAACGTAAAATCATAGTGCGGTACCTGGAATCGATAAAGTATGACAAGGCCTAACCCCCAGAGAATGTCCGTGTCCCTGGGTGTGTCCCTTGGTGTCCCCCCTCGCCTCTCATTTGAAATCTTGAATTGACAAAATAAAATGTAACTTCCATGGTTGAGGTAAAGGTATAATGAAACGTTTCATATGTTTCACTATACATTTACTGTTCCCCTTTGAAAAATATATGCGTCATACCCCAGGTACCTCAAAAAAGAATTACTTTTTATAAATGGTCTTGTATCAATTCCATGTACTCGGAACTTAAATAACTATGTTACAATTGCACTGTATTCACTGGTCAATTTTGGCAAGATAATTTAGGATTCAAAACTTGGGTTGTCCGTGTTTTTTCAAAATTGCGATTTTCTTTTCAGAATGATTTTTCAAGGAAAAAGAAGAGATTTGTATCATTGCGCCAATTGTGCGCTCCAGTTCAGTTCAGTTCAGGAACCCCCACGAATGGACGCTCCTAATTCAAAATTTGAATTTAATTAATTAATTACTCGCCGTTGGCCGATTTTATCTTGGGATGTCTCAAAGGTTCGAAGGTTCATAACAAATACAATGCTAGACAATTATCAATTCAATTTGAAAATATATTTTTTTCTAAAAGCACGGACGCACCAACTTTAACTATCAATAAATATTGATTGCAACTTTATTGCAACATTTTCATGCTCTCGAGAGAACGAGTCAATAGTTGATCGATGTCAACTACACAAAGTAAATACTAAAAGCCCACCTCGGTATTATCAAAGGGTATTTTTTTGAAAATTGTAAAACTGTACTATATACGGTTAGTTCGCTTATGTACAGTGTAATTGGGATTTAACGAAGGGATTCCAACTTGCAACTGTATTATACCAACATTTTATGTTTGAATTATTTCATTTGAAATTAATTCATCTTTGTATTTACAAAGCACCTCAACCATCGAAGGTCAGAGAGGTTTTCCATCCAACCAAAGTCATCAAAGCAACAACAAAGTCAAAGCGTATAATAACGAATGCAGCTATTGATTATAAACAAGCTGATTTTAACAAGAATTAAATATTATTGTCCGTCTACCGCATTATTTTCGCAGGAGCATTATCGATACAGAGCAACTAGTCTTTGGCTCTACACCAATTCTGCCGGAAATGCGCCGCACGGAAGCCGATATACCCAAAGTAGACACTATGTCAAGTTGTCCGTGCCATTCAAACAGGCAATGTCGTACACCTCCCGAGCGAGCGATCGCACGGAATTCCTCGTGTTGGCTGCCGTAGATGTTGTCGATGTACAGCACCAGAGCGCCGGGTTTCATCTCTTGAAATACCTGCCGGAGCTGGTTCCCGTGAGCCGGGTCCCGTCTTACGAAAGCAGCGACGGGCGAGAACGACTTGATCATGGTGACGATATCTGCTGATCGGGCTGCAGTCAGCCCGGTGGGACACAAGCCGGCGACTTTCGATTTCATGTCGCTTCGTAAGTACGTCATGTTCACTGGCAGCTTATCGGAGTTGGCGCTCTGTATAATGTTCCATTCGTTCTTCCAGTCCACGTACAAATCAAGTATGGTGCACTGAAAACGGGCACCAGGAGTAAACATGTTGCTGTCTTGAAGAAACTTCACAACCCCAACTGCGTCCGAACCAGGTCCCCCACCGATGCAGCAGACGCGAAAGCGGCCTTGCCGTCTCCAGTTATCAATGATGCATCTATGCTCTGCTAGCGACTTATGTAACCCACGGTAGACCATATGGGAGTGCATCGCGAAGAAGCGACCGATGTATGCACGGCGTTTGCTGACATCATTCCAGTTGGTTCTCGTTTTTGTGTCGCCAAGATTCTCTCTGTATACAGTCGTTATCAACTGGATACAAGCTCCTAGTGTTGCTCCGACGTTGATACGACTGAAATAGTTGTCGACAATGTCGAAAAAATGTACTGCTGCAATTGCTTCTTTAAGAAGTTCCCGCAAACCATACAAAAAATCTTTATTATTTTTTGCCAGTTCTGTAAAAGCGAAACACATCTTCACCGGATCATTATTAGCCAATTCTATCACAGTTAAAAGCATCTTAGCCCGATCACTGTTGCTGATGCGATCCATCGTGAACTGAACCCGTCTCGGCGAGAATTCTGAAATGGCAAAACGACCACACATTATATAGAGCGAGAGCCCATGCATAATTATCATCCCACGATGACTGAAACGGTATATATACGCGCTGCAGTAATGTAGCCTGTTATTTCGCAACACTTCGACGTCTAAGGAAACCCGTGCAGATATTGCATGTACCCGCGCTGCGCTGCAGTCACGTAGCCCAGCATTTCGCAACACTTCAACGTCTGGGGAAACCCCATGCAATGCAATACAGTGTTTGTGTGCATTGCGCGGCACCTCATACGTATGAGTACAGACGGCTCCAAAGTCCTGCATGTTAATGAACAACTACATGTATTAACATTGTCAGTATGAACGTACATGTATTTGTATAGTTTAGCAACCATTTTGGCCTATATGCTGTTGATAGGGAGCCATTCCGTCAGTGGTGCCAAAACGGAGAACAAGCTGTTTATGGTTCCGTTTTAGTGTCCAAGTCTTAATTCGTGGCAGAGTAGAAATGGATTCATCTCAAGTGAAGAATGCTGCGGACTTTTCCCGTGGTCTTCTGGCGAAAGTACTAAATGACCTGGGATCTCAAATTGACGGGGCGTCAAAGACTGACCGAATCAAAACGTCGTTAAAAAATATCCGGAAAAACTACCAAACAAATCTCTCTCGTGCCTTGCCCATGCTTCGGACCGACTGGAATGATCCGTCTAATCGTTTCGCCTATGTATTTCTGTATTTGCTACAGCACTGCCACCTCGTATACACCTCGCTCCAGAACAACTCCGAAGACATCTTGTTTAGTTGGCGCAGCAAGAGCACCTTGAAGGTGTGCTGCATTGGTGGAGGACCGGGCTCTGATCTGGTTGGACTGACTAACTTTCTCCGTGAGAACGACCTCTTTCCATCTTTGCTGGAGTGTCTGGTCTTGGATCTTTATCCTAATTGGAAAAACACTTGGGACTCAATTTTCAAATACATACGGGGCCCATACGGGGCACAAATCGGCGTAGCGTACCGACAATGCGACGTTGTTAGAGACACACGGGTTGTGGATGATGCACGCCAGTTTATCCAACAGGCTGACATACTCACCTTTGTGAAATCCTTCTCTGCGGTCTCCGCTTTCTTCCGAAGAGATCCCCAAAGCGGGGATCTTGTCCGATCGTTCCTCCGTGATGTCAAACCGGGGTGCTTCGTGCTGTACATCGACAACGATCACGGAGGCGACGTCCAGTTTGGGCGGGAGTTCGCATCCCGAGAGGGACTGGAAATAGTATCCGAAAGCCGCAGTACAGAAACTGTGCCAGAAGGACTTTATTCACATGACATAAGAAGATACTGCAAGCTTCTAGAGTATAGTCCGATGCGTAGATGTAATGTGATAATCCAACTGTTTCGCAAGAAAGTACCAACGAAAGCTGTCGAATGCACCGCGCCAAGGCCACCCTCGACATCAGCTAGACGCTCCCAGGGCCAGGCCCCAGAGCAACGCCAGTACCGTCCCCAAGACTATTCGCAAAATAATAATTGGCGGGAATCGGAGAATCCAAGGGAATCCAAGGGAATCCTCACCAAAGCTGTCAAATGCACCGCGCCAAGAAGGCCCCCCTCGACATCAGCTAGACGCTCCCAGAGCCAGGCCCCAGAGCAACGCCAGTACCGTCGCCAAGACTATTCGCAAAATAATAATTGGCGGGAATCGGAGAATCCAAGGGAACCCTCACATGATAACCAAGGCTTAACATTGACGGCGGAAGCCTGTATTATGATTGGGGTCGGTGCTCTTCTTTTGATCAGCTGGTTGAGTCGTCGTTAACCCGGCGTAGTCGTTAACTTGTGGACTCCAGAGAATTTACACAAAGAGAAAACGACAGATTCCTTGTTTTTCCTGAACACCTTGAATGTTAGCGTGTATAATGCTTAGTGTATAGGAGAGTGTTGTATTTAGGAACAAATGGAAAGAGAAGGCCTTGTTCTTATGGTAAAACGTGTTTTACTTGTATAAAATGAAATACAGAAGAGATATTTGTTAATAAGTAAAAAACAAATCTTGCACACCGTGATTGTGTGAATCACTTTGCTAAATTGTAAACAAAGTTTAATTTAAATCGTGTTAATCAGAATATCGTGTTTATCACAATATAATAATAATAATTTACCTCCAAATAGGCACTTGGGGAGACAAGTCCTAACTTGTTTACTTGTTTACCCTAACCCTTTTCTCTAAGATCTTCGAGATTTATGCTGTTTAGACCAAAATCTGTCGTTCTAGGACAAAAATAACTCCCAAATATCGTTTTTTAGGGTAGATAGACACTTAGGGAGACACTGAAATGTCTCCCTAAGTTCCACTGTCTCCTTATTACCTAAAAACTTACGCTAATTTGTCTCCCCAAGTGCCTATTTGGAAGAATTAAAGCAATCCCAGCACATTTTCCAATTTCAAATATTACTGTTATTACCCCGTTGAAACCGACATTTTACCGAGTAACAACAGGATAAATACAGGTAATGGGTAACATTTTACCGAGTTAATAACATGAAAATTCCAGAAATATAGGTTACATTTTCCCTGGTAATATTTGGTAAATGGGGTAATATCGGGTGGCAATAATGCACGGCAATGCCAGAAATATCAGTTACATTATCCCTGGGTAATATCGGGTCACCTTAATTTACATGCTGACCCCAAGTGGGCGTGATAAACCTTGGTGAAACGATTTTGTCACTTTTTCCACATCCCCTAACTTCGGGGAGGGTTACATTGGCAGGACATGACAAGTCAACAGAGATACCAGACATAATTATACTACATGTAGTGGTCTCACTTGTAGTTAGCTTTTAGAAGTATCTAGTTATTTACCAATTAACTTTTTAGCTGTGATTACATTATGCTTTTCTTTTTCTGTATAAAAATAGAGGTAAACGATTGTCATTTAAAAGGTAGAGTGAAAGAAAAGGAAAAAACGCTTTATAGAAGGTAGGATTAAAGGTAGGATACACCATTTGCAGATATCGAAAATATTTACTACCGAATCAATAAGAAATATCTTACTCAATTGAAAGTAAATAATGTTTCTAGACATTCAGCAAAAGGATTGCGCTAGATATCTTGTAATTATTTCAAAAAATAGAATTTATAAAGAAAAATTCGCGATCGCCGGACGGCGATCGCGAAAAAACAAAGATAAGAATAACTGCTCGACCCCGGTTGAAAACAAACGCTGTTTTTCGTGCTTTTCTCGGCATCCATGATTGTAAAACTTCGGACAGGTCAGTTAAACGATATTTACTATAAAATACAACCCCCCAAATCTACCCATTCATGATAATTCAAGCAATGACCAATGGTGTATACTACCTTTAATACATGTAGGTATTAATATCTCTCAACTGAACTATTTTTGAAAGAGATTGTGACTTTGGATGACTCTGAACATAAAAAAAAAAAAATTAAAATCACTGTAAATGTTTTAGTCTTTATTGACTACAGAACTATTAGCGCTGAACAAAAAATCTTGATAAAAAGTTCTAGGATAAAATTGATTTTTGTTTAGGGAGAGGGGCAGTAAGATTAAAGTATACAAAAATTGAATGCTTCGAGTGATGTAGTAAAACTAGCCTCCCGTGCGCAGTGATCCATGGAGCATTCTGTTTTCCCGAGGTGGAAAATGGAATGCTCCATGGATTACCGAGGGAGGCTAGTTTTACTACACCACGAAATAAAGCATTCAATATTTGTTTTATAACTCTTCACCAACAGATTCTGCTTGGTTTAATTTTTTTGTAAATATTTAAATCTAAATACAGTTACAATGAACTTCGATTTCAATACCAAATTGGTGGAAAATATATTTTCTCCTTTCTAAACCACCCTTTCACAAAATGTTTGAACCCAGCTCTGTAGCGCTGGCTCTTTGGAACAATACACGCTGCGCCCAACGCACAACAGCATACATTTGCACACATATATCGCGCCATGGGTATAGTACTTTGGTTGCTACGGGTATTGTACTTTAGTTGCTATGGTATGATACTTTTGGCCGTGCACAGAAAAATAGTAAAAATTGAAAATGCCATGTGACTAGCTCTCGGCCAATCAAGACACCTAATCTGTGGGTGAGGTGTTATACAAAAACATTAAGAGACGTCGATCAAATAAACAAGAAATCCAGCGCCATAATAATAAAACGCCCTTCACCAGCATGTATTCACAGCGTATTACTAATACGCTAGTATTAGTTTCAGTATGGAGCGCCGAAACTCACATGGGCCTAATATAGGCCCAAGTGAGTTTCGGCGCTCCATACCTGGAGAACGGAGTAAACAACGAGAAAGCCAACGCTGGTCTTTCTTCGAGGTTTAACGCTCGACTTTCGCAATCATGCGTTTTTTGCGTCTTTGTGTTAACGACAGGAGACGAGGCTAGGCGTTTGGGGTTTCCCCATACTAAATAATATAGCTCTATGGGTTTTCCCATACTGCGTGAGCAATAATGTTTCATGTGCATATAAAAAGGCGGGCGGATGCACACATTAAGCAACGCGGCTTTTGAGTGGAAAATATCATTGACTGAGCTTTGTTGGGGACAGAGGTAAGTGTAGTAATGTTCACTGTGTCAATTGTGTGACGTTTGAGTCGGTATTCAGGTTGTTATTACAACCTATCACAAGCAATTAAACTGATTAAACATGGGCAGTATGCCAATGTAAATGATCACAGTTTATGTCTAAACTGCTCTGATCATGGAGGTAGAAAACATGCTCTGACTATTAGTGCTGAGACTCTCATTATAGTACGCACGTAATTATGAAATATAATACGACTACGAGGGCAAATCAGTATGCATTGGTGCATGGTAATTGGTATTCGTGGTTTTACATGTGCAAATTTAGTACATGTATACAATTTTGTTGAGTGCAGTCGCGTCGCAGGTCAGATCGCCCTTGAATTATTGTGACCTCTAATTCAATTCAATCAATTCAATTCCGAATTCAATAACACTTTATTATCCCTTACGGGAAATTCGATGGCTTTTTTTACACACGCAATTTTTAAAACATATAAAAAGATGAAAGTAAAAACTAGACAAAGAAATAAAATCGTAAAATCTCAAGGCAATTACCAAATATGTTTATTGTGTATACCTCAACCTCAACCAATTGTATGTAACAAATAATGCGTACATCTACCGGCGCGCCGAGCACATTTTAAATATAAATGTAAACAGAGGGCACATTGTGGTGTAGCGTTTCATCGTCCTTCGATGTGGCATTATAACAGATTATAACATAAAGTGATCGAGCCCGACGCACCTCATCACGCATCGTATCGGAGGGTATACGTCATGCACACATAAGGCCAAAAAAAAAAAAAAACATGTTTAGCGTCATGCCTTTTTTTTTAAACGAAGGAGGAGGCCCTTTTTTTTCTTTTTTTTCTTCAAAATGGCCGCCCGACACATTTTAATTTGAGTCATGTAGTGAACATGTCACACCCTATCTTCCAAATTAAATTAAAACATGGTTCACCCACGATTAAAAATAAAAATTCATTTTCATTCGATCATGTATGCACCGTACACGACTACACGTCACACCCTAGCCTTCCTATTAGAAAAAAAAAATCCAGAGCATGTACACAGTGAGGCTAAAGTCTAAAATACGATCTTGAAATTGTATTATCTTTAATTTTTTTATTTTTTTTTTATTTTTTTTTCTAACAAAATGGTCAAATTTATCTTTTTTTTTCAAAAAGAAAAAAAAAAGAAAAAAGGAGGCGGCCCCCAAAAAGGAAGCGGGCGGTGACGCTAAACATGGTGTTTTTTTTTATTTGGCCTAAAGGTTATTTTGTATACGACATTGAACTTTCGAGTGTTCATTTAATTACATGCATGGGAATACAATGTGAGCCAGCCAGGAAGTCAGGAAGGCAACCCTTAAAACGATTAAACAGGCCTGAAAGCTGGGATATGCACTGGGAAAAATGTTCCCTGTAAAAACAATTCATCGGAATAATAGGCTCGAATTTGAAGGGAGGCACACTTCGGGTAGGAAGGGGGGCACTGAAGGCAACTGTGCAATTCAAGATTTCAAATGGGGAACCGGGGGGGGGGGGAGGGGGGTACCGGGATACCCCTGCCTCATCGTTTATACGCCATTGTCAGGTTTTACACCTCTTTTTCTTTTAGGAAGCCTTAGTGTGGTGATAAAAGTTTCTTCCTGTCCATTCGCCGGCACAACGATACATATAAAACTTCCCTGCAAAACAAATTAAATAGCCCTTAAATACAATTAGAATTGTTTGCTATAGCATTTCAAGAAGTTTTGACGCGTTTTATTTGAGGGCAATACCGTTGCCAAAACATTTTGACAGCCTGGTAAAGGGTATGATCCTTATGGAGACACAATTATTTATTCCAACCTTCATTTCTCATTTCCTGACTGCTCTGTTGGCTCATTTTGTGTACACCAGTAATAAGTGCCAGCATTAGTGTAGGCCCCTATCTCAAAAGAACATTTTAAATTGCGAAGCGAATATCAAAATAGTAAAAACAACTGTTCAAATTTCAAAAAAGTGCATTCCACTCGATCAGTTGATCATGGCAGACAGAAATTCATAACGAACAGACAATACCAAATACCATTTTCTGCTGTAGTTTGTACATGTAATCAACACTATGACGATTCGTGTTATGTACTTTTGTGACCCTTTTTGCAGTGACCCTACAGTGAACGATTCAAAATGGACAAACATGTAAAAGCAGGGGAGTTTTTCCGTCGTGTCCTGACAGACGTGTTGGACGACCTCATAGATCAGATTCCTTTCGCTTACGGGTTCGACCAGGCATTCAACATTGAGGATGTCTCACAATCACTAAGATACATTTCTCTGGTGTACAAGAAGGGGTTATCAAGTCCCTGGGTTCGTTCTGACTGGAATGAGGCAACCAACCGTTGCGCCTATGTGTTCCTGTACCTCATGCACCACTGCAACGTCGTGTTCTCATCTCTCCAAAGCAATCTAGCCGAAATCTCAGCCGATTGGCACTACAGATACAACTTGAAGGTTTGCAGCATCGGGGGCGGACCTGGGTCTGACCTGCTCGGCTTGACAACCTTCCTCCGTTTGAACCAAATGTTCCCCCCGGACCTGAGGTGTCTAGTCCTTGATCTGTACCCCAACTGGAAGAACACGTGGGACAGAATCCACAGCTGCATCCCGAATGACTTCAAGGTAGCCTACCGCAAGTGCGACGTCGTCAAAGACACCGGCGTGCACACCGACGTCCTGCGCTTCATCCAAGAGGCCGACATGCTCACCCTCGTAAAATCCTTCTCGGCCATGTCTGCTTTCTTCAGAGACCGAAGTCGAGGCGACTTCCTTCGCAGTATCCTCCGCGAGCTCAAGACGGGCTGCTTTGTGCTGTACATCGACAATGACAACGCGGGAGACGATCAGTTTCAGCAGGATTTCGCGTCACAAACTGGCCTCGATATCGTGTACGAATCCCGCGGTACCAAAGCCGTACCGTCCGGTGAGTATTCTCACACCATTAGGAAGTACTGCCGCCTTCTTGACTTTAGTCCGATGCGTAGCTGTGAGGTCAAAATCCAGTTATTCCGCAAGAGGCGCTCGACGACACTCGGGCTGAATGTCAAGCATGGGTTTTACAGCAATTCTCGACATGCCCTGAAGCAGCAGCACGGCGGCCCGTCTTTGGTATTTTCATCAGCCAAAAGACTTTCTGCGACATTTCTCAGACAAACGCCAGCTTTTCCCGGACGCGGGGAGTTCCTTCCCCAACGCAGAGTCAGCGCACGCCCTCGCGTTGTCCTAGAATCAAGGAGACCACATGATTTGCCTAGAAATGAACTCAGCCCATTTCAGAAGGTTATGTTAGTGATAGGCCTGGTTGTTGTAGCAGCCATTTGTAACATAGTTAGTACAAAATTACCAAAATAACGTCTGAAAAAAAGTCCACCTTACTGGATGAACATCTAGGAAATACAAAATCTGAATAAAGGCCCCCTTTCATTTTGCCCCCGAAGAAGATCTTGTTAAGATCAAAATATCTGGCCCACTTGATTCGTATATTTCAGGTCATTTCAGTCAGAAATCAGTGCAGTTTTAAGTATATATTTTTCATTTATCAAAAAGAACAAAACAAAGAGGATTGTGTATGGTAAGATCATCAAAATCGTAGTCCACACCGTTAAGATAATACAAACATAAAACATTTTGGAAGTGTACATGTACATTATGAGAGCATCAAACATGATGTTGCGAATGGTTGAAGATTTACCGGTATCTTTCAGATTCTGAATTATGGCTGGACATGCATTTTAAATTATAAAAAAAAAGAAACAGAAACCTATTAATAGATATGTATAATTATACATTGAGAACATTAAAATTAATTTGAAATTAATCTAAAGTGATGATATTTGAATTTAAAACGATTTATTCTTCATTTGTGATGCGATCAAGCAAAATCAGTCAGAAGTAGGCCTTGGTCATTTTTGGGATTTTTACATATTCTTTTGTAGCGTATTTCAGGCTCCATTTCAGTGAAAACCCCATGTGAATACGACCTTTGGTTAAACAATTACAACCATTTGAACACCAGCACGTTAAAAATAAAGAAACTGAGAAAATCAGGTTTTTGTATCACTTCCCTTCTGAATTTGGTTAAAAGAGTATTTTCATGTAAAAGAAAAATTTTGTCCTCTTCTGTTTTTGTAAAAACGTCAATTTGGATTTTTCCACCCCTACGAACATATTATTTTGGCCCCATCTCAAAACAAGAATTGCCGAGTTCCGACTGATTTTGCTTGATCGCATCACATTTATTAAATTCGCTATAGCATTAAAAAATAATGAACATATCTTCATCCCAATTAAGTTTGACGCGTGTAAGTTGTATTTGTTTGGTATGATGTCAACAACACCGTAATTTAAAAAACTGAGTCATTTTGTTCACAGGATTTGCACCGGGTTTGAACTTTATGTACATTGTAATTCATGTACATGCAATAGGCCATGTCTTACATTTTAACGCATTTGTCCTTGTTTTCTCAACGCCATATGAAGCAAGTCTTTTATATATTTGAAATGTACATGTACAATATATTTTGTAAAAACTGTGGTTTTAAACGTAAGGGTTTATGTTTTTTTATATTTCTCATTGCCAATGAAATATTGTTATCTGTATTATTTTTCAAGGGGAAACTGTGGTTTTAAACGTAAGGGTTTATGTTTTTTTATATTTCTCATTGCCAATGAAATATTATTATCTGTATTATTTTTTTAAAGGGAAAATAGACTAATTTTGTCAGTTGTGGAATTGTATCGTTTGAAGCAGCAAAAGTGCTCAACATAATAAACCTTGCAAAGTTTTAGCTCTGTAAATTATAATGCATATTCTGAGAAAACACTATTCTAAGATTTCGATTTCAATTCAAAATTTGAGTCACAATTTGAATTGCGACCACAATCTGCGCTCAGGGGCCAATTTCACACAAATGTGCTTAGTACAAAAAAGTCTTGCTCATTAAACTGAACAAGTTATCAGCCAAAATTCTACGTGTTTTTCATGCTAAGCAAAAAAACAGCTGATTATCAATCAAAAACAATAAAGATCACGTGAAAATTTGGTCTGTAACCTTGTTTTTACCAAGGACAAATTGTTATGCTAAGCAAATTGTTGTGCTTAGCAGCTCCGTGAAATTGGCCCCAGGGCGCGAACTCAGCCAGCGGATTGCTATACTCGCGTGTCACGCACTAATGGCCCTGTCACACCAGAACGTTTTAGGCAAACGCGTGAGTAGCGTGTTAAAAATAGTTGATACGCTGGCAAACGCTGAACTTCCACAGAAAAAGTCAAGTGGAACCGTGATTTCAGCGTGTCCATAACGCGTTGTTAACGGGTTCATAGCGTTCGCCAGCGCGTGAGTAACGCGTTAGTAACGCGCTCGACGACTGATGAACGACTGCCCAGCGCGTGAGTAGCGCGTTCCAACGCGTGCCAGCGTATTGCAACGACCACATGATTAGTTGTATAAAAAGCCAACGCGCTACTACACTAATGGCCCTGTCACACCAGAACGTTTTAGGCCAACGTGTTGGAATTTCGGTAACACGCGGGTAAACGTTGACCAACGCTAGGCCAGCCTTCGCAACACGCTAAGCGCGTTACTCACACGCTGGAACACGCTGTCACACGCTGAGGCAAAAATACATTTTTCAACATACCTAAACTTTTCAGCGTTTGCCAGCGTGTGACTGCACACGCTGGCGGCGCGCAGGATCGTCGCTACTCACGCGTCCAACGCGCTAGACGATCGTTACCAACCCACTACTCACATGCTGGCGACCCGCTGTCGTATTTTTACTATAAATCAGTGATACTTTCCTCACACGCTGAGCGCGTTCCTCACACGATACTCGCGCTGGCGCACGCTATGAACCCGTTATCAACCTGTATGGACACGCTGAAATCACGGTTTCACTTGACTTTTCTGTGAAAGTTCAGCGATTGCCAGCGTATCAACTATTTTTAACGCGCTACTCATGCATTGGCCTAAAACGTTCTGGGGTGACAGGGCCATAACCAGCGTGTCACCAGAGTACGCCAGCGTACGCCAGCGTACGCCAGCGTGCGCCAGCGTGTGAGTAGCGGATAACGATCGTCTAGCGTGTTCGACGCGTGAGTAACAAACCTCCAACGCTCCAGCGTGTGCAGTCACACGCTGGCAAACGCTAGAAATTGTATGTATGTTTTCCTCAGCGTGTGACAGCATGTCCCAGCGCGTGAGTAACGCGCTCAGCGTGTTGCTAACGCTGGCCTAGCGTTGGTCAGCGTTTGCCAGCGTGTTCCCAAAATTACAACACGTTACTCACGCGTTGGCCTAAAATGTTCTGGTGTGACAGGGCCATAACAGACCAATAGTAGCGCCCACACGTTCCCCGCGCGTCGTTCGAACACTGTCTTGCACGCACTTGTTGTGGAAATGTCTAAAAGTGCGTCTCTGCGACGCATCATATAGCATTTTTTTGTCACTTTCTTCAAAATTACAGCATGCCAGACGGAATAATTTCAATGGAGTTTAAAATTATTAATATCTGAACAAGAAGTAAGCTTTTCAATTCAACAGTATTTTGGTTGGTTACTTTTTGGAAAGGTGCAAAATGTATACAAATTATAATCATTAGCGCATTATTGGATGAGGCTATTTGAGTGTGTACGAAAGGATTGCGTCCTTTTAGTGTATCTACCATGATAATCTCAAAAGGATATTCCTAAAACCCTAATTTTAAGAAAATAAGTTACCTAAAAGGCCCCTGTCACACTTGTCGGAATCTATATAATTCCGTTCATAAACCGATCTGAAATATTATTAATTCGGACACGTTCGGAGAGAAATGTCAAAAAATCAACCAGAAATGAAAATACACCGATCATAATCCGGTCTTATTCCGGATCTAATAAGTTGCTATTCCGATTGCAATCCGTCTATATTCAGAACCTCTCCGATCATCACCGGACATGCCAAGCTTTGAAAAATATTGATCTCAAGACCGACCGCTTTTAGCCTATAGCAATGTTGCCGTCCCCGGATCTCCGCTAAACCGGAATTTATTCGTTATAGTATGATCGTTATATATATGCTATGTTCGTTTATTATGCGGTATTACATCGTGCGGTATATCATCGGATTTGGTGACATATCAAAGTCGGTGCGTCCGTTTTTTGATCGGCATTACAATGGTGTGGGTTCGGAATGAACTCTGAATACATACGGTTATCGATCGGAATCGGAGGCCTTTTCCGTACTCTTCCGTACCTATTCCACATTGCAACGAATGGCAACGAATAAGTACAGTGTGTTTTCCGTGCATTCCGTGCATATTCCGTGTGTATACCGGATACCGTCCGTATTGAGGTTGCCGCGACAATTCGGAGAAATTATTAAACAGGTTCAATAATTTTATCCGAGTTCCTCAGTGCATCACCGAACGTACACGAGTATATAGCGTTGGAAAACCGAGGGAAACCGAGGGAAATCCGTTTGAGTTCAGTTCAAACCGATTAAACACCGAATCCACAATTTTTTACTCGGAACATGAGCGGAGTGACGATTCGGACAAGACAGTGTGACAGGGGCTTAACATTTTGACACAACCTCCTTTAATGTAAGCCACGCCCACGTCAGCTGGTGGATAGTCTGGCCCCACTTGACAAGCGGCATGGTTAAAAAACGCTCTGTGCCTGGGAACTTGACCTGCATTACCGGCGTGGCGCAAGGTGGTATGCAAACAGTACACGTACAATTAATTACGCACACACGCAAAATACATTACATGGTTTTGTGTTCCAACTTCCTTCTTATTCCTCCATGGTTTTGTGTGTAAAACTTTACATTGAAACAGATGACAAGTAGGCCTAGTTGGGAAGTAGTGACTATACACTAGTTTCTGCAGTAAAGCATGGAGGAAGGAAATCAGTAAGAAAAACCTTTCGATATCTACTTCTGTTTTCCTTTTTTAAACAACTTGATATCGATCGACTCATCGAGCCCATTCAGTTTATTCACCGCGCAATGGATAGGAATGGCACTGCACTATGTGCAATCATGGTGCAATACGGAAGTGTGTACGTATTAAACCGGGGCGATTGTTAATAAGCCACTTCGACATTCCAACTGCGCAGGTGCACAACAAGATTCAACAATTTTTCTCTTGAGATAAACACGGCAGACAAATGCACACAAGGCTATGGGGGACGTGGTAACCGAATCCGCATTTTTTACATTTTCTTGTGAAATCGAAAAAGAAAAAAAGAATTGTTCGAACAAAAGTTTGGCCACACAAAACACCTGAAAACACCAAAACGTAAACAAAAAATGTTACTTAGTAACTTTAGAACACGACGATATCTTTAAATTCGCTGGTACCCCGCTATGCTTTTGCACGCAATCGCTGAAATGTTTATCTCAAAGAAAAAATCGTCAAATCTCATATGTGCACACGCGCAGCGGGAATATCGAACTGGCTTATACATGTAGTCCGAGCATGGAGAAATAAGACTCCATGGTCAGAGTTACTGTGGACTCTAGTTATCGCTTTTTTAACATTTGGACCTTATCTGGCGCTACTAGTATTTATTTGTACTCGATCTGTAGGGGCCTTTTTCAGTTTTGAATTATCACGAATGTGTGGATTTAGGGGGTTGTATTTTGTAGTTAATATCGTTTAACCATGGAGAAATGTGACTTATTTCTCCATGGTTTAACTGACCTGTCCAAAGTTTTACAATCATGGATGCTAAAAAAGGCGTTCATTTTCAACCTACGTCAGGCAATGGTTCTTATTATGTGGTTCTTGTTTTTTCGCGATCACCAATGCGATCAGCGTCTATTTATTTTATTCAATTTTTCGGAACAATTACAATATCCTACTTTTAAAGGGGGTTTTACAGACAAAACAGAAGGATGCTCTTTCCTAAATCTCTCTTTGCATGCAACAAATTGTTGGTTTGCACTTTGCAGAATGTAAGATGAGTAGCGAGGATGCAGAAGCCCAGGCTGATGAGGTGACAGCTCTTGCAAGCATCTACGAGGAGAGAGTCTTCGTTGCCGATGACGACAACAACACCGGAGGACAGTTCTCGGCATATCTGGAGCTGCCTGAGGACTTTTTCCTCAAGTTGGAGGGTCCACTGATTCAGCAGGCAAAGAAAACTGGTGAGCAGGTGGTATATGTGACCTGTCACCACAAAATGAGAGTAAAGTCGCACGATGTGATTCGCAGATATGGCCATCCAAAGTCAAAATGTGAAGGGTCGTCAATTTTGAGATTTTGCGTAAATTGGAAAGCCCAGGTCCTCCTCTACATATTCCTATTTTTTGGGTGAGATCAAATGATTGAAACCTCTTAAATTACGCGATTTTGCGTAGTGTTTGCGTAGTTAGTGTTTAGATGGAAGTCCATTAGTGGTCTAATTAACACGGTAATTAAATATGCAAATCAGGTCCTCGTAAGTATCTCACAATTTTGAAATTGTTGTATTTTGTTGTTTATACAATAGTTTTTTATGTGTGGAAAATTTCAAGAAGAAATAATAATTAGAACAGAGCCGTTGCTATGCTCAACCGAACCTTACTTGTTCCTATTTTGTAATCTTTTGCGTGTTTTGTTTAAGATGTTTAAAGTAAGTTCTCTCACAAACACGTTTTGTGAAACCCATGACTTTCTAGAGCGCTGTAAAAAGTAATTATCGCAAAACCCCCAAGTGTTATATACCATTGAAAAGCTCTATTTCTCAAGAATTTGAAAATACCAATATCTCAATTTTCAATATTTCCGACTTTACTCTCATTTTGTGGTGACAGGTCACATAATGTGTTAGCCCCGTAAATGGGCTCAAATACTGGACTTCCTCCGTATTGTGAGCCACACAGCGGCCATGTAAAATGGCGGGAAGATCCCAAAAATGATAAACGTGAAAAAATAAATTGTAAAAAAAAAACTCAATTTAGGCTTTTGTTTTCACTCGAAAATCATTCCAGACAGTTTGGGGCTGTCATGGGTACACACTCTAAACACCGACAGACCGCGGTGGGGCATGACGTGCACGGTGTCTATGCGCAGCTGTGGGAACGATTCACAGTACAGTCGTGTTAAAGGTCATTCATTCATGCTTGGCACATTCACTCTACTCTGGGCACTGTACGAATTATGTGTGTACATGTATGTGTACACACATTAAATTAATAGAGAGCTGACTCGATGTACAAAGTGATGCGAGCTGGGCGCATCCATGTTTGTGCACAAACCTATAGAAACATCAACATTTTGTACGGCTTTTGTACGAAGATGTGCCTAGGCACTGTGTAGCTCGCAGGCTTGCAGGCCTGAAGAAACCTATAGAGGGAAGAAAATAAGAAGTTACCGTTTTAGAGGTGGGGGGACAAATCCAGAAGAATATTCTGGGGAAAACACATGGAATCAAGCAGAGACCAAAAACCCAATCCACATATTGGCCCAGGCGGGATTTGAACCTGGGTCACAGCGGTGGAAGGCGAGGAAAGAACCGCTATAACAACCTGATTTCCCCGATCAATTTGTGTGACATTACTGTTTGTAACACCTCAGTCCGTAGTTTATGTACATCAGAAAACACTGAGATGTGCCTTCAAAAATTTAACAACCCCCCCAAAAAACAAAAAAAACAAAAAATTGTTTTAATAAAAACAAACCGCCAGGGGCCAATTTCATAAAACGTGTAAGCGACAAAATTTGCTTAGCATGAAAAATTTTCCTTTGGAAAAAACAGGGTTATAAACCAATATTTCAGTTGATGTTTATTGTTTGTAACTGGTATTCAGCAGTTTTTTGCTTTGAATGAAAATCACGTGGAGTTTTGGGCAATAACCTGTTTTTACTGAGCTGTTTTTACTTTTTTTGTGCTAAGCAAATTTGTGTGCTTACATGTTTTATGAAATTGGCCCCAGATATGTTGTTGTTTTTATAAACGCCCTTTTGGTCTCGAGTAATTCTGGATGTCTGTAAGCAGGTTTGTTTATTTTGCTCCAGGTCTGAAATTGGTGGAGGGGGATGAAGGCAGTGCACTGCTGCGTGTCAGCCACCTGCCGCCCATTGTGCTGAACTTCCAGTATCCTGAGCACTATCCATCCAAGACTCCTCCCTCCTTCACTCTGTCTTGCAAGTGGCTCAGTGTGGATAAGGTCAGGCAAGATAACTTTACAGGTTAACTAGATAACAGCTTAACCAGTTCGCGCCGGATGACGAATATAAACGCAAAGTTTTTCCCAGATTCAAAACGGATGACGCATAAACACGCCACGAGCAAGGCCGGAAATGTCTGTCAGCAGCGAGCAAGGCCGGAAATGCGTGGGTGTGCTTCCCGGTACGAGCGGCCTGAACCCGCTTCGGATCGAGTTTCGTTAAAAATAATCCTGTGCGGCGGCTCGGTGATGTTAAAATAATCCCGGCGCGAACTGGTTAAGAGCACCGCACTCAAGCACTCAAGGTGTTTCTGATCAGCAAAGTGTAGGTTCGAATCCCAGTCTTGACACGTGTCCTTAAGCAAGACACTTGACCACTATTGCTTCGTTCTTCGGAGAAGATGTAATGTTGTAGGTCCTGTGTGTTGTGTAATGCACATAAAATAATCCAGTAACACCTACTAAGAGGAGGTGTTGCCCCGGTTTGCTCCCTGGCAGTGGATGCAAAGTGTGCTGCAGCACCTTGTAAAAAAAACCTAAAAGGTGCTACAAAATGGGTTTTATATTCTCAACTAACTTCATTAACCTGTCTTGCAAAATCATAGAGCACTTTGAAACACCCGTAAAATGTGCTAACTAAATGTAGTGTATCATTACTATTAATAATTACAAAACTTTAAAAAAATCTGGAATGTTATTTTAACATTGTACACTTTTGACCTGTCTCGTTTGTCAGGACAAGTGTTAATATTTGAGTTGATATCACATATTCTGGTCCCGATTTCTCCAGTTGTCTGAGCTGTGCTCCCATCTGGATCGCATTTGGGATGAGTACCGTGGCGAAGTTATCATCTTCAGGTGGACGCATTTCCTTACCGACGAAAGCCTTGGCGTCTTGGGAATCCAAACACCTCTATCCTTAGACTTCAGGAAGGTCCTGCGGTCAAACTCGGTGGAGGCTAACGAAGCCTCCAAAGACGAAAGAACAGAACAAGCCTCAGGAAATGATTCCGAAGATCATGACAAGAGAACGTCTCTTTCCAATGGCAAAAGTGATCAAAATTTGAGCAATTTAGATCCGCGCGCTGTCCAGGACATCGGCAGTGGAAATTTACTGTTACTGACGCTGATTGAGCATAACCGGGCAGAGCGGCAGAGGGTCTTTGATAACTCGATGTACAGTTGCCTGGTATGCTTCAGCGAAAGGCTGGGCTCCTACTGCATAAACTTCCATGGGTGCAACCACATCTACTGTAGGGACTGCGTTAGGGGATACTTCCAGGTACAAATCGAAGAAGGGAACGTGAAAGCTCTAAACTGCCCCGATACGGAGTGCGACTCGCCTGCAATGCCTTCACAGGTATTGTAATAAACTCATTGTACCTTGGTCAGAGGTTAACCCCAACCCTCCCAAATCTTCCAAAATCAATTTGATTTTGCACACACCCTAGGGAGTTAGGGTAATGTTTCAAGATAATTTAGATTTCATGAGCTTTTCACATCCTTAGCCACGCAGAGTTTAACAAGCTTTTGAATTGTCGCCCTTAAACCCTGCGGACATTCGCAGCAATCATTAAACAAGTTGGCCAATACCATTACCGTAATTTCCTGCGGTAAAGCCGCACGGCGGTTAAGGCGCAGGTCCCTAAAATCACCCCAAAAAATTTCAAACGTCAACAGATAAAGCGCACTGCCGAATAAGGCGCATGATTGAACGCACCCAGAAGAACACCAGGCGCCACCAGGCGCCACCCGGTGTAGGTACATTGCCACAAAGGGGTCATTTTGTTGCCTTAGAAGGATCCCACTATTCCAAGCAAGAATTTGCTGAGTACTTGAGTTTATCTGGCACGCAAACAATGTATGAAAACTTCAAACCAGTAGTCACAATATCGCACGAGGTTTGCCGATACATATCATGTATCACTGCAGTATAAACTGCATGCACATGTACATCACATGCAGCGATCGCGTGCATGGTATCTCTAATTGCGACACCCCCTAGTCTTTTTTCCAGTTGTTGTGAGACGATCTTAATCGCGGTATATGCAGCGCGCGTAGGCCGCCGATGCGGTAATTCACGCGTGGTCTACGGCGTACGTTATAGGGCGCCCCGCATCGCGAAAAACGTCTTGCAAACAAGACTACGCACGCTGCCGAGTGCTAAATCACATACATGTACGGTCGTAGGGGGATCAACACATCGCGGCATTGTTAATGGAAACACGGTCACAATGTCCGGAGAGTTGGGCTAATTGGTTGACCGCATTATTGAGTAAGATTGCGGCGTTCAAAGAATTTTTCACACAAAGACCGTCACTTTGAACTCAAGCGACATCATATACGGCGCACTGAAAGATAAGGCGCGGCGATGTTTTTGTGGTCTAGAAAGTCAGATAAGCCGCGTCTTTACCGTAGGAAATTACGGTACATGATATGAACGTCCACCCCTGGTAAAATTTAATTTCTACAATTTTTACGTGGGAGAATGAACATTTGTGAGAACACCTCAGATGGCCAAGCGAATGGACCAAAAGAAATGCGCATTGGTTCGCATGCCTTTGGCTGTTTTTCGAACCCCAGCTTTGTCTTCGTCTCAGGCTTCATTCATACAGTTTAGGCTGTAGCCGCAGACGAATCCAAAGCCAGGGTTTGGGAAATGGCTCAGGATGTCACAGGTATTGTAATAAACTCATTTTACTTTGGTCAGAGGTTAATAATGTTCCAAGATCATTTAGATTTCATTAGCTTTTCAGAGAAGTTGGTTATTTGTTTAATTTTTGTTGTCCTAAAGGTGCGTGAATTGGTCGGCAAGGAGCTGTTTGCGACCTACGATCGTCTTCTGCTGCAGCGTACCCTGGAAGGCATGGACGACATTGTCTACTGCCCTCGTCTTTCCTGTCAGTGTCCAGTCATGCGTGACAAGGAATCCACCATCGTTGTGTGCTCTGCCTGCGCGTATCCTTTCTGCGTAAAATGCCGGATGGCCTACCATGGTGTGTCCCCTTGTAGACTAAAGAAAGGTGTGTACGAACCTCCAGATACTACCTCGAGCCCCCAAATGTACTATATAGGCGGTATGGTAGGAATCAAGCCTTTTCACCTCATGACAATAGTGTGATATTGAAGCTTTACTCGAGGGTCATGACATTCTGTAGCTTACTATGGGAAAGAAAAAAAGTTGTTATGGTAGGATAGGATATGATTGAAAGACTAGTAGCATCGGACTGAATGGCGCAGTTGGTACAAGTAGAATGCTGGTTAGGGTGTTGAAACAGTAGCAGGTTCTATTCCTGTTTGTCACTTTTCTTTCAATTTTTTTAAACAAAACTGGATTATTTTTTACCACAGAAGAGATCTTGAACCTGCGGAAGGAGTACGAAGAAGGAAACAAGGAAGAGCGAGCCAAACTTGAACAGCAGTTTGGCAGGCGTGTCTTCCGAGAGTTCCTGGAAGAGTTTGAGTCTCAGAAATGGAAGGAGGAGAACAGTAAAGAGTGTCCCAAGTGCCACACCAATATTGAGGTGGGTAGCCAGTGTTGTAGCAAGTCCATCACAAGCCCAGTTACTGCAAGTCCACCATAACCCCAATTACAAGCCCAATCACAAGTTCATCATAATCCCAGTTACAAGCCCAATCACAATCCCAGTTACAAGCCCAATCACAATCCCAGTTACAAGCCCAATCACAGTTACAAGCCCAACCACAAGTCCATCATAATCCCAGTTACAAGTCCATCATAACCCCAGTCACAAGTCCATCATAACCCCAGTCACAAGTCCATCATAACCCCAGTCACAAGTCCATCATAACCCCAGTCACAAGTCCATCATAACCCCAGTTACAATCCCAATCACAAGCCCAATCACAAGCCCAATCACAAGCCCAATCACAAGCCCAATTACAAGTCCATCACAAGCCAATTCACATGCAACAGGGAATGAATAGCATTAAAGGTGGCTTTTTATGACGGTCACTGGGACAACTTGTGAGTGACCTGTGATGAACTCCAACTACAACATCATCAGTAGTTTGTTTAGAAAGGTCCTGTTTTCTTGATAACTTGATACATACATTTCAAGAGCACCACATCACGCTACATTCCTGCCTTGCATAACACATACCACAGCTCTTTGTTGTTGAAAGGTCATCTCGATTAGGAAATGCATCGACACAATACCGTAAGAACTGGTATGCGAACCCTGAATAATAAGATAATATTACGTTAAATTCCCATAATACTTTCTCAAACAAACGTCTAAAATGAGGCAATAAATAAATAAACGATTTGAATGTTTAATGAAACAAACGAAAGTGCAATTCGTATGTAGGCCTTTTGTATGTTTACCATAAACAATTGGTACCGGTACTTCATATTATCCTAAATAGTACGTTAAGTCTAAAGCAGACTTTGAAGATATAATAAAACACCCTCAACGCTCACACAATAGACACTGTGAACCAAGAATGTCTGAAACTCTTTTGTTAGTGCCAAAATGTCTGAAACGTGAGGTTAGGTGAATGCAAATTTCAAACGTTTAAGTAATTCTGTTGCAGCATTTTCGGAATGAAAAAACGGCCACAAAGAAAAAGGGGGTCAATGCATTGCGGCATTGTTGGAATGAAAGCACGGTCGTTGGGGGGTTCATATCGCGGCATTGTTGGAATGAAAGCACGGTCACAATGTCCGGAGAGTTGAGCTAATTGGTTGACCGCATTATTGAGTAAGATTGCGGCGTTGAAAGAATTCTTCACACAAAGACCGTCACTTTGAACTCAAGCGACATCAGATACGGCGCACCTGAAGATAAGGCGCAGCGATGTTTTTGTGGTCTAGAAAGTCGGATAAGACGCGTCTTGTCCGCAGGAAATTACGGTATAGAGATTGACTAATGTGGGGTTCATGGTTTTTGATTTAGCGCCCTTGAACCGAGACATGGACAAAATCGGGCAGCAAAGCAGAATTGCTAGAGCAACTGTATGGTATTCCAGAGGTCACTTGTTCAAATCCCACCCCAGTCAACTTTGTTATCATTTTACCTACATGACCTCATTGCAGAAGATCGACGGCTGCAACAAGATGTCCTGCTCGCAGTGTCGCACCTTCTTCTGCTGGATGTGTCTCAAGATCTTGTCCCACTCTGTTCCCTATCAACACTACAACGACCCCAAGAGTCGGTGCTTCCACCAGCTTTTTAATGCGGGGGCTGCTCGAGTTGCCGACGATGACGGATGGTTGGTTGTATGAACTGCAATCAACGACAGAGACGCTCTGAGATTCAAGTTTGTGGTGGAGTATTTTTTGAGGAAATCAATTTAGTCCTGAAATGCTGATCTGTTAGTGTGTGAATGAGAAAGGACCGTAAATGGCCATTTACAAAGTCATTCAAGTCCATTTTTTTAAATTCATTTGTAAGATTTAACTCTCCCTCTTGTGTATTTATAGGCCCAGGGGCAGATAAGCTTTAAAGGTAGTATACACCATTGGTCATTGCTTGAATTATCATGAATAAGTAGATTTGGGGGGTTGTGTTTTATAGTAAATATCATTTAACTGAGCTGTCCGAAGTTTTACAATCATGGATGCTGAGAAAAGCATGAAAAACAGCGTTTTTTTTCAAGCGGCGTCGAGCAGTTATTCTTATGTTATCTTAGTTGATCCGAATTTTTCATTATAAAATTATAATTTTCGGAATAATTACAGGATATCTAGCGCCATCATTTTGCTGAATGCCTAGAATCTACATTTACTTTCAAATGAGAAAAATATTTCTTAATAATTCGGTAGTAAATATGTTTGATATCTGCAAATGGTGTATACTACCTTTAACCCTAACTTCCTACCCATTTGTCTTACACATAACCTGAATCCTGCAAAATCCTGCAATTCCAAAGTGTTAAAACTCGATGTAAACTGAATCCTGCCAAATCCTACAATATGTATTACTGGTGACCACTGCCTGAATCCTGCAAAATCTTGCAATAGATTTACCATTGAGCTATAAAGCGGCTGCTATGTTATGTGCCCTATTACAACAAGGATTGGCACACACACGACCCGTGGTATGCAAATGTTTTCTATTCTTGTCACATAACTTGCACCTTGACTGAAGCTCTATGTATTGCAGAAACAAAGATCTGCCCACTGTCATGGTAACAAATGCAAAGGGGCTATATACAAATAATGAAAAAATCAAGTTGTGCGTTTTATTATTCCTTTTGAGTAGCCATTGTTTGCTGAGTATTTAGAAGGTTGCATTAAACTAATTTTTTTATTAGGCCTAAAAAAAAAAAACATTTTAACACCTAATAATATTAAACTGCCTTAATAAATTGACCTCTCCAATTTGGTATCCTGAAAAATCTGTATAGATCATCCAATGTCATCTATTGATCATCCCAATCGACAGAGAAAATTGTCAAGATGTTAAATTTTAATAATTATGACAGAAGAAAATTTCAAAATAATATAGGTTGCACCGTAAGCCTTCAACCTCAGTAACAAAATGTAAAGAATTATAAAGGACGCGGTAGCTATGTATATCACTTACGACAGAGGGCGACCAACAAAGTTTACCGGGTGGTCATGTTTTTGACTTCTGACGGCCTAGAAGCAAAGACCTAGAGTGGCGCTCTGTGATCTTTGCCTGGAAGCCTCCACCAGCATTTGTACTCAGTAATTAACTGTAAAAAGCAGATTTCATTTCATTGTTTTGGCTTGACTTCGGACTTGCCATTAAAGCATCTTTTACATATTGTTTTTCAGTGGTTGTGAAAGTTCATGCATCAACAAAATACGATCGTAGTGACATTACATAATGTTTAAGACGCGCACGTATAAATAGGATGGCGTAGATTTAGGGGGTATCTGACAATACCACTGCGGACGATACCTGGGCTGTTTTCCAAACCCCAGCTTCGTTCTTAGGCTTCATTAATGCAGTTTAGCAATGGGCTGAAGCCAGAGACAAACCGAAGCCAGGGGTTTGGAAAACGGCTCTGATGTTATGATCCCCGTTATTAAAGGCATCAGCAAAGGCGAAACAAAATAGTATTCGCTTTACTATATACTGTAGGTAAAAAGCAAAACCTTTTTAACAAAAGGTCAGAAACAAAATGTATGAAGAGCCATTTGCATTTTGGTTATAATTGTAACAAAACTTATGTGCCCACAATGCGCGTCAGCCAAGAATAAAAGAAGGCTTAATTATGATAATTTGGGGTTTCCAAAACCGTCTTCGGTTCGCCTCCGACTTCCAAATCTCTGAGAAGTAAAATAGAAAGGGAAGCAAATGGAAATGCATGTATTCGCACTATTGGGTCATCAATAGATTGAACGTTTCTGAAGCACAACAGGCACCAGAATGTGGCTGGAGTTCCTGCAGTTGGGAGCCTAAAACCAAAGAACTCTCCGAGTGATAATCATAAGACAGTTAAGACTGAGTTGCTCTAAAAATCAAAGAAGTGGTGGCAGATTTTTTTTATGGATTTTGTTTATTCTTTGCACATGTGAAGGCCTTCAACCAAAGTGTAAAAAGAAAGCATATTTATTGCATCCGCACTTTGGTTGCCATGGCAACGGGTGAAAATATAAAGTTACCATATTTTACCTAATTTAGCTCTTTTCATAAGTAAAAATGACCGAAGGTTGTGAGCTTCACTGTATAAAGACCAAATAGTTTACCTACCTCTCAGCTAAACATGGTAAAGATACATCCTTAATCTTTCTAAAAATGCACTTGATACAAGTACAGTTAATTTGTTGGAAATCTTATTTTGGCCGTTACCATGGCAACAAACATCCAATATCTTTTTCTTTCCTATTTTTGTATTTCGTGTACCCATACCTACTCATACATGGAGTATTGCCAAAATCCATTTTTTGAAGTCTGCCACCTTTTTAAAAATATCTTAGATTTTTACAGCAACCCAGTCTTAATAGTGTCCAAGCTTTAAAAAAAAAAAAACTTAAAGGGATCGTATACGTTTGGTAATTACATGTACTCCAAAAATTAATGGCAATAAAAACTTACTTGGTAAGAAGTACAGCAGCTTTGGATTATATAATGCATTTTTAGAAACTTTTCACTTCGAAGTACTGCGGTTCATTGGGAAAAGATATCACTTTGTATGCCCAAAAATTTGAATCTGAGAAGCGTTACTGCAGTGACGTTTCTCAGACTGTGTATTCCAATGCAGATTATTCTTCCTGCGTGGAAATAACCGCTCCAGATTTTCGGCAATATCTCGAAATCGCTACCACCTTTTGAAATGATTTTTTTACAGGTTAGTTTTATTGTATATATCTATAACTATATAGGATTGAAACAAACAATGGGTTCCAATTACCAAACGTGTACGATCCCTTTAAATCATGGCTTCTTGAAAAATATTGTCAAGATTGATTAATGCCATTTGTATTTACTTGTTTTGTAAATCTGTGTAATTATCACTCTTGATCAATTCGGGCGATTCACAATGCAGTGCGCCACCAAGCGTTTGACTCAAAACAGCCACTTTTAAACTTTACGGTCGACTTCTTCCGTATATCATACTGTAGTGAAATATCTATTCTTCATTGTTCACGGCGAGGTACAACACAAACATAAATGTATTCGGAAGCGTCGTTGATTAAAACATTGTTATTTGCAGAAAAAAATTGGAACTTTAATCGTGCGCGTCCAAAAAGACGTAAAAACTGATGAGTTCATGCAAAATGAATACCGTTTTTTCAAACTGATGCCGACTTTTCCCCATGATGCACTGCGGGTATAGCAGGATTTGCGCCTCCAACGGCAGCTTCTAGGTATTGTGAATCGCTCGAATTGTCGGCCTCCTCGTGTTGTCTAGTGTTCGTTCTACATGTATGTCCTAATTATATGTATATAGTGCCTTAATTAACTTATTGGGTACGTTTACTAATGTCATATTTAAACATTTATAATTTAAAGGGGATCTCTGGTTTACAAGCTTTGCTTTTGGAGACCTCCACTTATGGTTGTTGTAACTATAGCTTGTCAACTACCAATTATTATGAATTGAATAAGCGAAAATAAATAAATTGTTCACAAAGACGACAAAGCTAGGTTTTTGAAGTATATGAATCCCTCAAACACATCGACCGGATCACTGCACTGACAACATCACCAAACTCGCTGGAAAAAAATAACGCCTTTATACGGCAATATCATGCATGCCAACTACTAGTCACACGATCCTCCATGATTGGGGCCAAGTGATAAAATATTGATACAGCTAAAGGAACCCCAAGAAAAAAATGAACACTCCTCTATAAACGAACTGCGGGAACACAGTAATAAATTCAGCAAAATAGTCTAATTATTACTAATAGCAACTAACCTTGAATAAAAATAACAAATACATGTACATTTATTACAATCACAATAAATTAAGATATTACATTTGAACCCGATATGATGTCCGTTACTTTGGACGGGGTCACCAGCTCATAGGCACGCATCGGTGGATGGCGTCGGGTCCCCAAGACGGCATTGGCAGTGTGTTCCCCATGGTTATATACCCAAAACAAATGGCCAGAAAAAAATCTGGCATGAAATGCTTTGGGACTTAGTAGCTTTGGTTCCATGATCTCGGCAATCACAAAACGGATGTCTTCCAAATCATCGGCTAACAACGCCGGAATACCCACATGGCGGCTGATCAGGCCGGCATCAACGGAGCTCAGACCCGTACCCCAAGGGTGGGGTCACAGGCATAGGCCTCGGTGCCCATAGTCTTTAAGATGACGGTCAAGCTAATAAGTGCCCCCAAATTCCCTTACTTTATCTTATATAAAGGCCGAAAAAGGCCTTTGTAAAATTGTTGTGAGCGGCTTAATATATTTAAACCATTGCTATGACGTCACTATATTGTTAAAAGTGTGGATTCGTATCTACGAATCAACGCTTTGGACAAAAAGTGTGGATTCGTATTTACGAATCGTTTAGTAAAGTGTGGATTCGGAACTACGAATCCACACTTTGAACATTGTACTTAAAAAAATATATATATAACTGTGCAGACCTTTAAAAAATGATCACGCGTAAATTGTATTCCTTTGCCACGAACGTCTGTTTTCTTTGCAGTGCTGGTCGAAGGCCCAGACTTAGTGACCGTTGTGTTTCTTTCTTGGCCATACAGTACTTTTTCTGACCGTCACTAGTTTTTTTGTATGTCCGGACGTATACGACAGCAGTGGGTCTGTGCCCTGTAGTTGATCAGTTGTTCGTCGAAGTTTTTATTAAACAGTCTGGATGCTGCTGTTGCTCGCAGGGAATGATTGGTTCGAAAGCCAGTCAACTTGGCGTTTTTACACGAGCGGGCGACAGTTCCAGAGATTTGGTTTATACCAAGAGGCTGGCAAGAATACCATGTATCTGACTTGGGTTTCGGCAATGGACGCAAATAAAATGCCGAACTACATTTTGGGTCGGATGGTCTATAAAGACGAAGCGCTCTTAAGACTGGGTTGCTGTAAAAATCAAAGATATTTTTCAAAAGGTGGCAGACTTCAAAAAATTGATTTTGGCAATACTCTATGTATGAGTAGATACGGGTACATGAATTACAAAAATAGGGGAAAAAATGATATTAGATGTTCGTTGCCATGGTAACCGCCAAAATAAGATTTCCAACAATTTTTCAAGTTTTTACACTAAGTAATGAAATATAGGTAAATTAGAAGCACTGGTACATCTAAAGGGGAAAGAGTAGAAGTTTGTCTTTTACACATATTGCACAACCATGTTTACTCTTTCAGAAAAAGATTTTAAAATGTAATGTGTGCGTTCCACTTTGGGTCAAACCATTATTTTAAATAGGGGTGTTGTCATCATATTTTCTCATAGCGAAAAATGGACTATTGAATTGGGCCATAAAGCCGAAAGTGGCACTTTGTAGATAATGCCACTTTCATAGTTGGTAGATAAGATACCAACCTACATAAACATGGAATAAAATGTTTTGGTATTTCAATTACGCGAAAACAGTGTTGCCGGAAAGTTAGCACTTTGGCTGGAAAAAAAACGCTGCAATGAATGGCCACAAATTATACATTACAGAAAGCCCTAATTGCCAAATTATATAACAAATAGGTAATATTTATGATAGAATACATAAAATGAATGTTGATATGAAGAGAACAAATACTTAAATGGCATTAAAGGCAGTCAGTGTTGCCAGAGACATGATTTTTAAATTTGAACCTTGATATATGGGCATATAATAGTTAAGAAACATGGAATTGGTAAGTGACTTTTTATGTCAAACATTTTCTTTTGGACCTGGACTACAGTACAGTATTAAAAAATATAACAGTATACATGGATACACCTTGGGCTATAGTGACCACCCCTCATTGTCCTCAACACATGCAGACTGGTAATAACCAACTTGCTACTATACTACAAGAACTAAAGTGGTATTAATCCTGTAGCTTTACTGCTTTACATATAGATCAAGTTCAACTGCTAGGAACAGGCAACATATTGGACTTTCTAGCAAGGAGAACAGTTGTATTTTATCTCAAAATATTCATAATACATGTACTTGTTAATGTTGGAGAATGCTGAAAAAAGTGTAACTAAGGTCTGATACCTACAACTTTATAGAAGTCTGCTGTGTGATCTTGTATACAGAGACGATACTCTGAAATCAAAATGATCCACTGTTCAAATCATACACTTTATATGTACTATCTGAGATACTAATATGGAAATTATCTATAGTTAAACCATTGCTATGACGTCACGCTATTGTTAAAAGTGTGGATTCGTATCTACGAATCAACGCTTTGGACAATAACAGTGGATTCGTATCTACGAATCTTTAGTAAAGTGTGGATTCGGAACGGTTTTTATCTTGCCTACATTTGTAACGATTACGAATCCACGGTTATTCAATTCCTCAACCCTAATCCAACCCTGATTACGTAAGAGCCTCGAGAACCTCCCTTTAGGCCAAATAATAAAACAAACATGTTTGTCTTTTTTTAGAAGGAAGGAGGAGGCCTTTTTTTTTTTTTTTTAAATAGCCGCTCGACACATTTTAATATGGGTCATGTAGTGAACATGTCACGCCCTATCTTTCTATTTGAAATTAAAACATGTCTCACCCACGAATAAAAATCAAAATTCATGTGGGTCGATCATGTATGCACCATACACGTCACACCCTAGCCTTCCCATTAGAAACAAATATATTTTCACAGCATGTACACAGTGATGCTGAAGTCCAAATTACGATCTTAAAATTGTATTATTTTTTTTAATTGGCTTTTTCGCAATTTTGCGAAAAAGCCTTTGTTTTTGTTCTGATTTTGTTTTACTTCTTTTTTCTTTTTCTTTTTGGGACCAAAATGCAATAGACTTTGTACACGTTCTTTCGTACAAGCACTTTTCATAACAAGTCGTATTTAAACAAAACTTTACCCAAGTGAAGACCCTATAGTGAGCTCGTGTCTAGCAGACAGACATCATGGTGATGTCATCAGGGGGTAACGTGACGTCATATTAAATTTATTTAATCTTTGAAAATCAATAACAAATCACGCGCAAAAGACCGGGACTTTAGGTTTGTGGCAATTGATAGGATAATCCAGGATCTTCATTTTATCTCGTGTGTGAGAAATCACGTGACCCTTCTATTTCGTCCAAACCGAAAGTGCCTTATAATTTGAAAGTGGAAAATGATATGAACTTACTTTAAACGATGTTAGTGTTTGGCTAGATGTACTTTCCAAAAAAATTACCGGCGACGTCATAACATGTTATAGCACCCTCTGGTGGCAGGTTCAAAATTAATATTCAGTTGATGTGTGTGGCGAAGTTTGCTGAAATCACTTTATAATTGATGTATATAATAGCTTCATGTTAGAAACAATTTGACCGGGAGAACAAAAATATGACGTCACCAGACTGGAAGTTAGAATGAAAAGACTTGAAGCCATCATTCAATTGTATGTGATTTATTACGTTTTAAGACCTTGAAGCCATATCTCAGCAACGGATCATGCTAAAATAAAAATAATTGTGTATTGGGTTGGTTAGGTAGTTCACCAACAGTTTACAAATGTGTGACGTTATCGTTTTAATCACTTTAAATTACCTTTAATCTGTTTAAATAACCTAAATTCGTTTTGATTACTTTTAATGTGTTTTTTTTATTTGAATGGTTTTTACGGGGGGGGGGGATGCGAAAAGGCCCTATGTTCTGTTCCTCGAACAGACGTAGTTCTAGTTATTATTATTGTTGCAGCTGCGCTGCCTGTCTTGCGAGAGGGCGCGCTTCATTTTCGTGCATTCGCTTGAGGGCGCACTTTCTGCCGCGAGCGCATGGCTGACTCCACCGCTACAAGTGGTTTTCAGGGTTCAAAAACCAGCATTTAAATACTCAAATAGGGTTCAGATATACTCGGTTGGGTAAGTGATTATTCCGTAAATTGTTACTTGACTGAGGGATATAGATTTGGGGGCGTAAATGTACTTATTGGGAAAAACATGGGGACTTTTAGATGGGCTTTCCCGCATGTTTTGATACAGTTTGTTATTGAACAAGTTTATTGTAGGGACATCGACTCATCTGATCGCCACTATGACCTGGATCTCATTTGTGCATGTGTGTTTCATCTTGCTTATATGCTAATTAGTGGATGATAATTATGGCAATTACTCTTGATGACCTCATTGTTTATTCTCCCTATATGTTTCCCTTTCTATTTAAAGCTCACAGTAAAAGGGAGGGATAATCACCGGAACTGTTCAAGGTGTTATCGGGAGGGTGTTTGCAACCGTTTACAAGCGTGTACAACTGTTCGTGTTTGCAATCGTTTTCAAGTGTGTATAACTGTTTGTGCGTACAACTGTGCACAACTGTTCAGCTGTTTTACTACAACCTTTGTCTTCAAGTTCAACTACAAAGTTCCGTATTCAACTGTACAAATGTAACCAGACTCCGTTAGTGTAACTACTATCCAGTGTGTAACCAGATCAACCAGTAAACTGTACTGTTAATTCGTCTTCATGCCCACTGGTGCCCATATACATGTACAGTGTTTTTGCACACTGAATTCTTGTGCTTGGAAATAAAACATTAAAAAGTGAGCAACCATACAAATTGGATTGAGTCTACAGAAAATTGGTCCTTCGAGCCGGATACAATCCAGCAATTTATCGACATGTCTGTCAACGCTGAACCCCAAGCTGAAGAACCCCAAGCTGAAGAACCCCAAGCTGAAGAACCCCAAGCTGAAGAGTCACGACCTGCTCGTCATCGGCGTTACCCGCTACACCTAGCCCATGACCACCAGGTGACACTTCCACCAAGTCTCCAGCAGCACTCGGAATTATCTCAGCCCCAGCGACCCATGGATCCTGGCCGACCTCCCTCCATTCGCAGTGGGATCTCACGCAACTCCTCAGTTCGATCGTCCAAGTCGGAGATCGTGAAACGTCTTGCAGAACAGGAGTCACGCAGGAAACTCGAGGAGCTCAGGAGAAAAGCGAATGAGGAGCGAGGAAAAGTCCACTTCCAGGCCATGCAGAGGGAAATTCAGATTGACTCAGACTTTAGGCAGGGAGAGATTCAAGTAGAGACTGAGAGACTGCAACAAGAACTTGATGTTGTTGAACAGGAAGAACAAAATCAAATGGAGTCAGGTCATAACTTGCCGGGTCTGGATGAGTCAGTCAAAAATAGAACAAGTGCATGGGTAAACAATGGGGTAAGTATCTCTGAGCCCACCGTGTTTACGTCGGCTGGTACTAATGCCTCAGTGAATCCTTGCACATATATGCCAGCGTCAGCGCCATTGCTGCAGCCCAGCATTGCCACCCCCATGACAAGTTACGTTTCTCACGGGGCGGCGAGCGCGCAAGTAACAAGTTCCTTGCCACATTCCTTTAACCCAAATCTTCCCGCATTTTTTCCTAACACCAGATTAGTTCAGTCTTTGCCCACAGTTCGTTTGTTCAATGATGTACCAGTAGCACAGTTCCCGTCTGCCAGTGGTGCACCAACAACAGAAGGATTGGCTGGTCAGTGCTCAACGCAACGTGGTCCTACTAGTCAGCAGCCCGCAGGGAACGATAAGGGTCCGGAACCGCCAACCAGTAGAGCAGGCATTTCCAGTTGTGAAGAGCAGAGTGAACCAAGTTCCTCGGGTGATGATGACCCATCAGACAGTGACAAAGGTAACAAGCATTCATGCTGTCCTAAGGGATTTTCCAAAGCGACGGACAAGCCCCTAACTCCTGTTGCCAATGCCAGTAACAGTCCTGTGACAGCTTTCACAGGACCATACGGCTGTGGCTTTGGAATTTGGGACAGTCTCCCTAAGCTGGACATCCCTAAGTTTGACAGTGAGCATGATGTTAGGCAGTACGTTACCTTTAGGACATTGTGGGACAGCATCATGAAGGGCCCTATGTGCCACCTACCAGAGGCCACCAAGTTCACCTACCTGCGAAGTCACCTTGGAGGGCGTCCACTTGCTATTGCCGACCGCAACCTCATCTTGGGAGATGGAGCATATGCAGCCACAATGAAGCAGTTTCACAAGGCATATGGAGATCCAGCACGAATAATCCAAGGCCTACTCGATCAGCTAGAGTCTCGTCCTGTCCTGGCTCACAATGATTGGTCTGGACTCCGTGACTTCTCTGATGAGCTAGCTACTGCAGTAGAGACAGCGGAAAAATTCGACTTTGGCTATGAACTTAAGCATCATCGATATGCCACTGAACTGGTAAAGAAATTACCTGAAAGGCTGCATTCAGAATTCCTCTCCAAAATGTGGAATCAAGACCAAGGTATGAAATACACAGTACACCATCTCAGCGAGTGGTTAAAGAAGAAGACCGGTCCTGCTGGTTTGATCCTCCTAAGAAAGGGCAAGCAAGTCGAAGTCCACCAGGGAGTCCTCACCGTGGAAGAGTCAAGGGCAGAAGAGGTTTTCTGGAAGCCAACCACAACCATCGAGGTCTTACATGGCCCAAGCTGGTCCTCAATCTGCAGCAACTACGCCAACAATCAAGAATAAGAAGGGCAACAGGGAGGCCAAGCCCCGAAGTCCAAGTAACACATCTGCAATGCCTCCTGAGAGGATTACTTGTCTGTACTGCAAAGTACGAGAAACAGGCCATTACTTGGAGACTTGCGAAAAGTTCAAGGGACTGAAACGGGACCAGAAGCTCCAGTGGTTGACAACCAACCAGCGCTGCAGAAAATGTGCTAAGAAGCACGAAAAGGAATGTCTGTATCCTAAAAAGTGTGAAGAATGCCAAGCTGACCATCGCACCAGTCTCCACGAACTCCATGAGCCGACAGTTAAAGAAGCTGTATTGTGCTCAGGAGTTGGGCCCAGTCCTAGAGTTGACTACAACCGTGATGTGCTTATCAAAGTTGTACCTCTCACCGTCCATGGACCTGAAGGTAGCATCGACACCTTCGGTGTGCTGGACGAATGCGCCGAGAGGACCATGGTTCTCCAGTCAGTTGTCGACCAGTTGCATATTTCAGGCCGCGAAGAGAATCTTTGCATCACCACAGTGATGGGCGACACCAAATGGAAGGGAGAATGTGTCAACTTTCAGGTCTCGGCTCGTGGAGACAGTGAGAAGTATGCTATACAGTGTGCGTTCACTGCCCCAGATGTTCAACTGGTCGATTACAGTGTGTCGGCTGAACAGCTACAATACAAGTGGCCCCACTTAAGAGGGCTAGCCTTGTTTTCTGCCCATAGAGTTCGACCGTCCGTGCTAATCGGTGCAGACCATGTTGAACTCACGCTTTCATCTGAAGCCCGCTCTGGTCCAAAGTCTAGTTCACCTGTGGCGGTGAACACCTTATTTGGCTGGACTGTTCTTGGTCACCAAGGTCTGCAGATCCCTGGCAAAACTTTGGAGGGCCAAAGGGTTTTGTTCACTTCATGCGCCTCGGAGCAACCAGACCAGAAGCTGCACCAGATGATGGAGCAATTTATGACAGTTGACAAGTTGCCGCAAGTTAATGAGAAACAAGCAACCCGCTCAAGGAATGACAAGTTGGCCATTAACATCTTGGAGGAGAACACCAAGGAAGTTGAAGTTGATGGTGTGAAACGACTAGAGACCCCACTTTTGTGGAAACCTAACCACAGGAGACCTTCCAATCTCCCACAAGCAGTACTGGCATTGGCCCGCTCAAACCAGAGGAAAATTGAACGGAACCCACATTTGTCTGATTATTGTCGCTCGTACATCCAGAAGCTCCAAGACCAGGGACAAGTGAGGAACCTTGGACCTGTGGATGATTTGTCGGCGGACCAGCAACAGGGTTGGTACATTCCATGTCATGTTGTGCACAGCAGTGGAAAAAACCGTCTCGTTTTCAATTGCTCGTTTGAGTATGATGGACAGAGCCTCAACCATGAATTGCTTGCTGGCCCAACTTTAGGTCCATCGCTCTTGGATGTTCTCTTGCGTTTTCGTCAGGGTCGGGTGGCGGTGTTGGGCGATATTACCGCCATGTTTCACCAAGTCAGACTTCTTCCTGAAGAACGGCGAATGTTCCGATTCCTTTGGAAGGATGACCAGCTTGACAAGTGGGTTGTCTTCGAGTGGATGGTGCTGCCATTCGGAGCTGCATGCAGTCCCTGCTGTGCCGCATTCGCCCTTCAGAAAGCTGCTGGGGACCGGGTGGAGCAGTATCCGCAGGTTCAGGATACGGTAGAGAGGGAGACGTATGTGGACAACCAGTTGGCCAGCAGAGACAGTGTACAAGAGGCAACCAAACTTGTTCTGGGCACCCGCAAATGCCTACAGGAAGTAGGATTTCAGATGGTGAAATATGCAAGCAGTCACCCCGAAACACTTCAGGATCTTCCGGTGGAGGCATGCTCAACTCGTCAGGTGCAGTCCTTGTCACTGGGCCTACAAGAAGGCGATCCAGAACCGGCTTTGGGATTATGTTGGGACTGGAAGAGTGATGAGTTGCATCACCCCGCTAAGGTTCCAGACAACAAGGTGCTGACTAAGCGCATAGCTCTCAGGGTTCTTGCCAGTCAATTTGAACCACTGGGAGATATTGCACCCTTCACTGCAAGAGCCAAGTTGTTGATTCGTGACTTGTGGTTGGAAAAGTTGGATTGGGATGAGAGGGTGACAGACACCGGTTTGACCCAGAGGTGGGAGGAGTGGTGCTCCGAGTTGGAACACATCCCACAGATGCGGTTGCCGCGATGTTACACACCGCCATCGGTCGACCCAGCAACAGCAAAGAGGTCTCTGCATATATTTTGTGATGCCTCAGAGAAGTTGTACGGAGCAGTTGCCTACCTGCGTACAGTTGACAGCCAAGAGGAGGTCCATATGAGCTTTGTGTTAGCCAAATGCCGGGTTGCACCGAAGCGCTTGCTATCTATGCCCCGTCTTGAGCTGATGGCAGCTCTCCTTGGTGCCCAACTTTGTCAAGTTGTTCTGGAAGCCCTGACAGTTGAGATTCAGTACACTCTGATGTGGAGTGACTCCACTACAGTGCTCAGCTGGATTCAGTCAGAGTCATGCCGTTTCAAGGTATTTGTTGGAACCCGCATAGCTGAGATACAAACCTTGACTGATGGCATTGAGTGGCGCTACGTTCGGAGTGAGGACAATCCTGCTGATGATATAAGCCGCGGCTTACCGGTTTGCAAGCTGGGAGAAGGCTCAAGGTGGACTGAGGGTCCAAAGTGGCTTCTGGATCCACAAGAGGAATGGCAGAAAGACAGTGCAAGTGTCTTGGCCCAAACTCGTGTCAACTCATCAGTAGAACAGAATGAAATAAGGAGTGTCTTCTGTGGACTCACAGTTCCTACTTCAGAGGTAGATGTTGATTTCAAAGCCTTTCCCAGTTGGGGAGAGTTAGTAAGTGCGGTTGGTAAGCAGCGCTACCCAGATGACCAGTTGCTAGATGGTACCCTAACTCCAGATCAACACCGTGAGATTGAGATCTTGCTTCTACGGCAGGCACAGAACGACACCTTCAAGGAGGAAGTCACTGCACTTTCATCCAATAAGGAGCTTTCTCGAAATAGTCGTCTGCTGGAATTGGCGCCTGAACTTGACCCCGCTGACAAATTGATCAGAGTTGGAGGTCGGCTTAGGAGGGCAGCCAAGACCGACTCAATTTCGATTGAGCCCCATCCAGTTGTACTTGACCAACATCATCCTGTGACAAAACTCCTGATAAAGGACGCTGATGCCTATTTCAGTCATCAAGCTGGCACCGAACAGGTGTTTGCCCATTTGCGACGCCGATTTTGGATCCTGAGGGGACGCAGTGTGGTCAAGGGAATTTTGCATGCTTGTCCCGGATGCCGTCGCTGGCGAGGAACACCCAAGGTCCCACGTATGGGTGATCTTCCAGAGTGCAAGTTGCGTTTGGGGAAACCACCTTTCTACTCTACAGGAATGGACTGTTTTGGGCCCATGAAAGTTAAAATTGGGCGGAGACAGGAAAAAAGGTGGGGGTTGCTTTTTAAGTGCATGACAACTCGTGCCGTGCATCTTGATCTTCTGGAGAGCCTGGATGTAGATCACTTCTTGATGGCCTACAGGCGCTTTGCCTCCCGTAGAGGAGTTCCGTCTGAACTTCTTAGTGACTGTGGAACCAATTTCAAGGGGGCCAATACAGAAGTCGAGCAGACCTTGAAGGCAATGGAACCAGATATTGTCCAGCGACTAGCCAAGTATCGAGTCAAGTTCAAATTCAATCCCCCCAACGCACCCCATTTTGGGGGTACCTGGGAGCGGGAGGTCAGGTCAGCCAAAGGGGCACTGAAGGCTGTACTTGGAGATAGAACAGTAACCGATGCTGTGTTACGCACCGTGCTAGTGGAGGCCGAAGGCATCCTAAATTCAAAACCTCTTGGATACGCTTCATCTGAGATTGCCGACGTGGATCCGGTTACTCCAAATATGCTCCTAATGGGACGACGGGATCCAGCGCTACCAATGGTAGTCTATGACGAAAGCGAACTGAGGGGTCGCAGGAGTTGGCGGCACAGCCAAGTGCTAGCCGATCAATTTTGGCGTCACTTCATAAGGTCCTATCTTCCTACCCTACAAACCCGCCAGAAGTGGCAAAGGGAAGAGGAGAACCTGTCAGAGGGAAATGTTGTTATGATAGCAGAACCTCAGCTTTCAAGGTCGCAGTGGCCAGTGGGTACTGTTACTCAAGTCTTTCCCAGTGACGACAAACGAGTAAGGGTGGTCAACGTTCAAGTGAACAACAGAGTCTACAAGCGTCCAGTTGCCCGGCTCATAAAACTGGCCAAGTATGACGAAGGTGATACTCCCGGTTTGACCAAGCTTTTACTCACCCAGATCCCCATTTCCTTTAGGCTCTGTGGCATTAGGAACTGAGTGTGTGCGTAAGAGTAGCAAACCTGTTGTTTCGTGTTGACCGCATTTTCCAGTGTTTAGAGTTAAACTAAAAGTTTTGAAGTTTTTGCAATTGCAATACCAGTTTGCAAATTTCTTGTTGAAATTCGGGGGCGGCTGTGTTGCAGCTGCGCTGCCTGTCTTGCGAGAGGGCGCGCTTCATTTTCGTGCATTCGCTTGAGGGCGCACTTTCTGCCGCGAGCGCATGGCTGACTCCACCGCTACAAGTGGTTTTCAGGGTTCAAAAACCAGCATTTAAATACTCAAATAGGGTTCAGAGATACTCGGTTGGGTAAGTGATTATTCCGTAAATTGTTACTTGACTGAGGGATATAGATTTGGGGGCGTAAATGTACTTATTGGGAAAAACATGGGGACTTTTAGATGGGCTTTCCCGCATGTTTTGATACAGTTTGTTATTGAACAAGTTTATTGTAGGGACAT
Organism: Crossaster papposus; assembly: GCA_037893245.1. Taxonomy (NCBI): domain Eukaryota; kingdom Metazoa; phylum Echinodermata; class Asteroidea; order Velatida; family Solasteridae; genus Crossaster; species Crossaster papposus. Next base: position 1,533,900 of record JBAIAA010000459.1, read on the forward strand.
CGACTCATCTGATCGCCACTATGACCTGGATCTCATTTGTGCATGTGTGTTTCATCTTGCTTATATGCTAATTAGTGGATGATAATTATGGCAATTACTCTTGATGACCTCATTGTTTATTCTCCCTATATGTTTCCCTTTCTATTTAAAGCTCACAGTAAAAGGGAGGGATAATCACCGGAACTGTTCAAGGTGTTATCGGGAGGGTGTTTGCAACCGTTTACAAGCGTGTACAACTGTTCGTGTTTGCAATCGTTTTCAAGTGTGTATAACTGTTTGTGCGTACAACTGTGCACAACTGTTCAGCTGTTTTACTACAACCTTTGTCTTCAAGTTCAACTACAAAGTTCCGTATTCAACTGTACAAATGTAACCAGACTCCGTTAGTGTAACTACTATCCAGTGTGTAACCAGATCAACCAGTAAACTGTACTGTTAATTCGTCTTCATGCCCACTGGTGCCCATATACATGTACAGTGTTTTTGCACACTGAATTCTTGTGCTTGGAAATAAAACATTAAAAAGTGAGCAACCATACAAATTGGATTGAGTCTACAGAAAATTATTATAATTTTTAAGATAATAAAATGTATTATTTTTGTGGAAAAAAAAGAAAAGGAGGCGGCCTCTAAAAAAAGAAGCGGGCGGTGACGCTAAACATATTTTTATTTTTAGTTGGCCTTATGTAAATTACGTCTATGGCCACGATACATGCCTGCCTTTTCATCTCCACTCAACTGGATGGGTAGTTAATAACAATACTTCTTTTGACGCAATGGTTTAAGTCAGAGAATACACTCGCAAGTGTGGATTCGTATTTAAGAATCCACTCGGCGCTTCGCGCCTCGTGAATTCGTAATTACGAATCCACACTTTCTCGTGTATTCTCCTATACGTACTATTTCGGATATGGAAGTATCTTTATGTATAGACTTTGTGCATACTCTACTCTGTGCCAAGGCAAGTAACGGATGTCCACAACACGGGGGTAAACTTTACATACAGTGTTTTGAGCTGTTTTATGGGGAAAATGAGGCCATTTATTTTAAACACTTTATCTGTGAATGAAACTTCAAAGATGTTTTGGCATTATTGCATCTTCCTAAGAGTCATCAAATGCGATGCTTTTCCAGCATGTCCAAATGTTATCATGCAATGTATACTTGTTATGCACAATCTAGTGTATAAACTGCATATGAACAGATGCACCATTGAACTTGAAGGTCATTGTATATGTATGGCTAAAGCCTTTTTGAAAGACTTGTTCAACATTTGTTGCTGCCAATTATGTCATTGCCAATTATGTCACCACCAACTACATGTATGTTATTACCAACTGCATCATTGCCAATTGTGTCACTACTAACAATGTCACTGCCAACTTTGTCACACAACTATGTAAATTGAGTTGTTTTTTACGAGTTTCGGTCTTTTAATGCTACTTTTCTGGCAACACTGTCTTTGCGATGCATGTTTATACAATTTAGAGTTTTGTTTTTATACTTGTAAGCTGCTTTACTATATTTGGTCCTGGTATTTTGTCAGTCAGCATGTAGAAAGTCATTTAAGAGCATTATTTTCCATATATAAAATCTGAAAATAAACATTTAAAAATAAATAAAGCATGAAGTTTCTGGCAACACTGCTCCCCCGTACAAAAAATATCAAAACTTTTGTTTCCTTATTCTTACAGACCAGCATCTTATCTTTCAATCTTGAAAGCAAAACTTTCCTAAATATGCCACTTTCGGACTTCTGACAATTTTAGCAACCACCTCTATTTCCCAAATTGACTTTTGCTCAAAACACCCCTATATGGAATAATGGAATCTTCCATTCACAATTAACTGTACTTGTATCAAGTGCATTTTTGGAAAGATTAAGGGTGTATATTTACCATGTTTAGCTGAGAGGTAAGGAAAATATTTGGTCTTTATACAGTGAAGCTCACAACCTTCAGTCATTTTTACTTATAAAAAGAGCCAAATTAGGTGAAATATGGTAACTTTCTATTTTCACCCGTTGCCAAGGCAACCAAAGTGTGGATGCAATAAATATGCTTTCTTTTTACACTTTGGTTGAAGGCCTTCACATGTGCAAAGAATAAACGAAATCCATAAAAAAAAATCTGCCACCACTTCTTTGATTTTTAGAGCAACTCAGTCTTAAATGTGCTCCTTACAAAAAAAGTTACGAGGACTTTGCAAGGGCTTTAAGAGCGTACTAAGTGATATTCATGAAGCCTTTATAACATGCACTTACGCGGTCGTTAAATAAGATCTGATGGTCCGGCGGGGCATTCTTACGCTGACGGTGTTACGCAATGCAAAGTTATTTAGGGCGGCGCCCCTCGGACTGCCGTGCATGCGCGGACACAGTCTCCACAGATCAAGGGACGTGAGCACTGAAAGGAGAGGCAGAGTCCAATAAAAAGCAGAAGCGTGCACGCAAAACAAGCTGGTTGGCCTCGTTGAGGTTAACTACAATAAAACACTTGTCAGTAAATTCCGCAACACAGCAACTTTGAAGTCCAAAAACGACACGTGGGATGAAATTACGCGAAAAATAAACGCGATATAAGAGGTGAAGAAAAAATTTGAAGACTTTAAGTCGAAAACGGAGCAAAATGGATGGTAAATACCACGTAAATTACTAAGAGAGACTTGCAAGCGGTTTACGAGCTCTTAAGCCATAAGAGCGCTTCGTCAATAAGGCCCCAGCCCCCAGGTATTATATGTGTAACTCAACGCGCGTAACGCACGATGTATCTGTTAGGGTTGTCTGTGTTTTCATGTGCACGCACCCATTTCGGTGTCGCCTTTCGGTGCTTCAGTGCACCTTGTCTGGTTTTTTTTTAAACATCTTCTGTGTAGAGCAAATAGCGCCCTCTATAGCACTGTCTGTTTCAACTGAGAGCTGCGACTTCTCAAATCTCAACTGGCGGTGTTCATTTCCTGCTTGCATGGCAAAGTGAATTCCAAAAAGATACAACACCGTGTCTTCAAGTTTCTACGGAGTATCATCCCCCAGTGCCCCAGTTTCCCATAACGTCTTCTCCTCGTCCCTCTGTTATCACCTACCGGTAAGCCTGTCGCCGACGAACCCGGTGTCCTTGTAAAGTCAGCTCTTTCATACACGTGTTCTTATTCTTCAAAACAGTAAATCCCCCATCGTTGAGAAATTTCATGTCCCGGCCATGCTTGTAAAGATAAGTCTGGATAGCTAATACGATTTCGTATAGTGTTTCTATACCCAGCACGATATGTGGCAGAGGGGTACCCCCCCTCTTATCCCTATACTTTATACACACTCAACACTATTGTAACCTAACCCATCCCCCCTTGAAACCTAAAAGGAATTCCTGAGATTCCGGAAACGCAATTGGCAACACAAAAGAGGGGGGGGGGGGGTTTCTCTGCCACATATCGTGCTTCATATGTGTGTTTCCGCAGAATAAGGATTCCCGTTCAGCTTTTTGTTCAACAAATCGTGTAAGAGAAGAGCAAAGTTCATCCTTTGTCATATCTAGTAATTCCACTCGAATCTTATAAAGCGCGATATGTGGCAGAGAAACCCCCCCCCCCCCCTTCTTTTGTGTTGACCATTGTGTTCCCGGAATCTCAGGAATTCTTTTTAGGTTTCAAGGGGGGGTGGGTTAGGTAACAATAGTGTCGTGTGTGTATAATGTATAGGGATAAGAGGGGGGTACCCCTCTGCTACATATCGTGCTGGGTATAACTCGAATGGGGCTCATGTCCATCTCGAAGGTGGAGCCTTGGATTGCAGGTTCGTCGCGCCAGGCTTTCCAGTCGTTGAATATTTTCACGGCCCAGGTACATTTTTTTCCAGTTGCCTTAGAGAAGCTGAAATTGAAGGAGAATGAATAGTGGTTAACATCACTCAAGAACGAGAATCAAATGGAAGAAAGGGGTTCTTAAAGGTAGGATACACCATTTGCAGATATCGACAAAATTTACTACCGAATTATTAAGAAATATCTTACTCATTTGAAGGTAAATAATGATTCTAGGCATCCAGCAAAATGATTGCGCAAGATATCCTGTAATTATTCTGACAAATACAATTTTATAAAGAAAAATTCACGATCGCCGGACGGCGATCGCGAAAAAAACACAAATAACATAAGAATAACTGCTCGACACCGGTTGAAAACAAACGCTGTTTTTCGTGCTTTTCTCGCCATCCATGATTGTACAACCCCCTAAATCCACCGATTCATGACAATTCAAGCAATTACCAATGGTGTATCCTACCTTTAAGAAAACACATAACGACCGAATCTTACTATGTGCATTTGTAAGTGGTGTTTTTGTTTAATAAGCATTGGTCTTACAGCTGTAAAGATCTAGTTTATAATACAAAAATTATAACAAAAAAATGACCAGACCAGCGTTTATATTACCTTTTTCGTGATTTTGATGCCACGTACATCGGCTTCAGGTATTCCAAAGCGCTCTTTTGAGTATTGATTTTCTGCTACCTGACAGGACGATATCATTTCCTCTGCATCCGAAATGTCGGAGAATTGTACTCCATGAGGAGCATTAGAAGGACCGCCTGTATCAAAACTTCCCTTCAGAAAATTATCCAATACATAATAATCACTATCAAAGTGCCCACTGTCACTGCGAAAACTAGTTTGCGTCAAAAACAAATCGTCGTCTGAACTATCCATGTCGACGTGAAGGTGTCTGCGACTCTGCGTACTGGGCTTGGTTGTACTAGTGAGCGATACACATTATTTGTGACCGGCTCTACAAAAGGTGTATTAAGTCGTGCTGTGCACTATCATGTAATGGCCCGCTCAACGTTGAGAGGGTTAATATATTTTCATCAAATTGTGATTTTTCTGTCATGAATGACATCTTTAATACCTACAGTTTCAGGTTTCATTCAAAGAAATGTTGATTTTGATGAATAAAGTGGAAAAGAATATTTTTGTGTGCATCGTTCTGTTGTAGTACAACAGAGCCGGCTATTTCAAAGCCTGTTTTCTCAGTTGTATAATTTGAAATCAAGGAAGTAATCTATATGTAAACACTTCATATCTCCAAAATGGGAGGGGCTATGGAGCTCTAGTATTATATGCCAATTGAAAGCTTACGCTGTGGGCTTTATAACCATGTATATAAGGCATAAACAAATGTTATGTTGGCGTAACGGGCCCCAAAAAATAGGTATAGGTAGGTAGGGATTCTTTTTTTTTTTTTTTTTTTTTTTCCTCCCAGCAATGAAAATGATATGTTTTCTAATTGTTTAAGCCGGTAGTGATACACAATAGCGTGTCCAGGTTCAATATTTTCACAATCCACACACACAACAATGAGAAACGGTCAGAAATGGTTTCAAACGTATTTATAACTAGATTTATATAGATTTTAATCATTAAATTTCGTCCCTTGAAAAAAACAAATATCCAGGGTCGGCCGTATTTTTAGGGTCGGTCGGGTTACGCCAACATAACCTTTTTTTTTTATGCCTAACTCAATTTCTTTCTTTTTTGCGACATAATACACCTTTTGTAGAGCCGGTCACATTTACAGAAACACGCCACAATGCAAATTTCCTTTACACAAATTAACTCAAGAATCAACCTTTTTTATCTTGCCTACATTTTTACGAATCCACGGTTATTCATTTCCTCAACCCTAATCCAGATGTTGATTACGTAAGAGCCTTAAAAATATGCAATTTATTTAAATTAAGTCTATTGGCCGCGATATGAGATATGCATGCCTTTTTATCTCCACTCAACTGGGTAGTTAATAACAATACTTCTTTTGACGCAATGGTTTAAGTCAGAGAATACACTTGTAAGTGTAGATTCATAATTTACAAATTCACTCGGCGCCTCGCGCCTCGTGCATGGTTCCTTATTACGAATCCACACTTTCTCGTGTGTTCTATTTAACGGAAACTGAAAAATTGTATGACGTGAAAGAGAAATATCGTGCCAAAACTCGACATCTCACATTTAAACAATCGTATATCTATTGGTTTAATACGTAACACCGCGTACTGCAATCGGCTGCTGAGTTTGGGTGCAATTTAAAATGCATGTTTGACTCGACCAGTTGTTTTAATTGTCAAAATGTCTATATTTCCTCGGACTTTAGCCTTCATTAGCCTAGTTGTAGCATAAGCCCCTGGCGTAGATTTTGATCACAAATAAAAAACAGGTTCTAGGCCTACTCTAACTTTAAAGTTTAGAATCTATACGCCTAATGCAATTTGCTGCATTCCAATCACGTAGTCGTGTTCACCATGAATTACTCCTAGTTCACGAGTGGGTTGCTACTCAACAACACGCACGCGCACATTGTGTCGTGAACCACATAACAATCGAGGCTCGATATTGTGTTTTCCTTTATTCCTATGTTATACCCAATCCCCATTGCTTTGCGCTTGCACCGTCGATCGAGGACCGAATTTTTCCTTTCATACCGCCGACCGAGGGGCTTTTGTTTCCTTTGTTCTCCTTTGTGTCTCGCCCCTCGGTCGTTATGTGGTGCAAGAGCATGCATTCATGCACATTGCGCAAGCACCCTTAACTTTTTAAGTCGTGCATTCGAGAAGAAAATTCTATCTTCTGCTATTCACCACTGGTGAATACGGGTTACCAGGCCGACAAGAACGCTATAATACGGTTAGTTAATTCATGTACATGAGAAACACGACGTGCAGTTTGAACGCAGCATCCGGTGTTTTACTTACGACCTGTACATCAGGATTTCAGGTTTGTTTTATCACGTTTGTTTTCACATCGCGTACTTGCGTGAAAACGAAATTGAAAACGACGTGAAGATTTACCCACCATAGGGTGCACTAGCCTAATTCAAGCCTCATTCAAAACAGTGTAAAATCTACAACGTCCAGGGCCAAGTTTCATGCAAACCGACATCACTGGGGTTTCTCAAACAACAATACAAATTATTGTCTTGGCCTTTATCTTTTAATTTCTTTTCAATTTTTTGTGGGTTAGCCAATTACATTTTTTAAATATTCACACCACTAAGAAACTCACCTCCCGACATGTGATACTTCCCGAGCCTGCAAACAGCTATTTTACTAATGGCACCCCTCCACGTTCTCAGGCAATTAGGACCCATTTTTCAACCGTAATTTTATCAAGCCTGCCCTTCAGATTAAAGCCCATGAACCGGCCTTTTTTTCAAAATAAATATGTGCACATTTAATGCTAATGATCTCGCGTAGAAATGATCCCTTCCATTAGTGTAGTGCATCCCTAAATACAATAGATCGTAGATTTTATGTATTTAAACCATGACTCGTTTGGATCACTCTTTCAAGAATTCTTATCAACGGTCATTTAAAAAAAATTGTAAATGGAAATAGATCCTTATAAGTCCTTAAATTTAGATTACAAAAATGTGTGTCCCAAAAGACATTTTAGTCTCATAAATGTTCATCTATACGCGTGCTCCGAAGGCACGAGTCTACATGTATTATGGGTGCACTACAACAAATACGCGTCCGTAGAAAACAACGCAAAATCAGACAGAAACCGCGCCGCCTCGCGACGCTCAGGGGTAGGGTGGCAATTTATTTTCCACTGGAAATTAAAGATTAAGACTTCAAGAGCAATTTTCTTTTCAATTTTACTGGGGTTGACCTACTTAATTTGTTGTATTCCCCTACCCCAAACACCCCTAAAATGGTCGTCAATCTCTGGACCCAGATCTAAATGTAGGCGCCCCCACCCCCCCCCCCCCCCCCCCCCCCCCCCCCCCCCCACCCCTGGATCTATGCCAAATAGACCCACACGTTGGTCTTTTTGTGAATAAAACTCCCCAGTTGGAAGACACAAGTCAAAAATACTTGATCTCCACAATCACCCACATCTATAGGCCACAAAAACCTCTTATTCAAAATTATATGAGGGGTCACAAAATATTAATGACTCGCGTGTAGTAATTTACGTGAATTGGTATGGTGCAACCATAGAGTTATATTAAATTAATTTAATATAGCTCTATAGGTGCACCCATACAGAATTAATAAGACTAGATCGGCAGCACGTACAGGCGTTGAGTGTTTGCAAATTCCCCCGTTCCCACTTTACATTTTCAGAGTAAAATGCATGTATATTTGCATTGAAATTGAATATGAAATCTATTTTAAATTATTGTTGATTCATTTGATATAACAATTGTGAAAATGTCGAGAGACAAAAATTGTGAGGCGAGTTGCATTTTATTTATTTTTTTTGAAAAAAAATTCAACCGACGAGGATACCGATCATAGCATTTATTATAATAATATTTTGCCCCTGGGAAAGTATGTTTAAAGTATGTTTAAAGAAAAAAACAATTACACTCCCAAGATATTTCTCCTAAATGCCTCATACAGCGAAGTTTTACCCTAGTGTTTGTATTGACAGGGATTCTACCTCCATTGTTAAATCGACAAATGTTAACCTCGTCACTACATTCACTCTTAAAACGTGTACTAAAATTCGGATGGTTAAAATATTTTTTTTAAATTTGTTACCAACAATGTATACATTTTTTTCCAACTTGACCAATGTTGTGTATATTTTCCCCAACGTTGGGCAAATTTTGTAACAATTTTTTTAACCAACGGTAGATTAAAATGAGTAAATTTACCTAACATTGGTTTACATTTTGTTAAATTTAATCAACGTTGGGTAAAATGAACACATTTTACCAATCGTTGGTTACCAGGTGAACCATACAACAGTTGGTTAAACAATAAGGTTAAAACATTTACCCAACGTTGGGTAAAAATGTACCCAACATTGGTCAAATTTGACGTACACAATGTTGGTTACAATTTTAACCAAATCTTTTAACGAACCAACTCTTTTTGAGAGGTTTGTTTACATCTCGTCACTGTCTTGTGTTAATCTTGTCATTGTTTTATTTTGATTCCGCCGATAATATTTTGATTCCGTCGATATATTATATAGTGCCTACACTCTAAGAATAAGTACACAATGTTGCGTAAAATCGTACTCTTTGTGGTGGTAAAAAGGGAACATGGTCGTTTGCGGGGTAAAACGCTATGCAACAGGGGTTGTGTCAACATTTACCCAATTCTGCGTAAAACGTTTACCCAACAGCAACGTAAAATTTCTCACCCAATTTCGTTGCGTCAAAGTTATTCACAATGAATGACTACTTTGTTGATACCCAGTTGGTTCAATGTTACCCAACACCTGTGTACGTGTCCTGCTTTTTACTCTGCTATTAAGCACCCCCCCCCCCCTCCCCCAACAATTGTGTCAAATTAATCAAAAAAATTGTTGTACATCATACTTCAGTGACATGGACACGAATAACAGTTATAACTTCCACGTTCTTCATTCGTTTATTTTTATTGACTTTAAATTAAATTTAATTAAATTAGAATTACAACTTGTGTCAAATACTTTATTTAAGTTTTCATTCATTTTGTGAGCATATTTCACGAAGAGGCGAATTTAATGCAAAATCGTCTCTTTTTTTTAATCTTTTTTTGGGGGGTTGAAAACGATAAAATATTTCAATATCTAGGCCTACAACCTGGAGAACTTATACTATAAACCATTAAAAATCATTAAAATTCTAATTAACCTAATTAACGAATGGGCAAATTCATCCTCAAGTGCCGTTTTGTGTTTTCACGAAGAGGCAGATTGGGCGAATTTAGGCTTAAGTGCCGTTTTGCGTTTTCACTATATCATTTCACGGCGATACCGTGCATTAAAGGGCAGGGAACACTAAGTCTGGTTTTCAGTTTTTACCGTATATTCTACAGCGCCTCTATAGCGCGCGTAGTATAGTCTGACTATCGTCCATGGGAACGACTGAAGTAAAAACAATGGCGTGAACTTGCAACAAGCAGGTCATCCCGTCCCTGAATGCCAAGGTAGGGGTGCACTAGCCTAATTCAAGTCCCATTAAAAACAACAATCAGATTATTGTCTCGGTCTTTATATTACCATTTTTTCCCAATTTTTAGTGGGTTAGCAAATTACATTTTGTAATATTCACACCAAAAGAAACTCACCTACCGAAAAGTGATACTTCCTGGGCCTGCAAGCAGTCAGTTTATAAATGGCATCCCTCCACGTTCTAAGAGAAATGTACGACCCATTTTTTTACCGTATTTTATCAAGTCTGCCCTCAGATTAAAGCTCAAAAACCAGGGAGTTGATCCTAGGCTATATTGACACAATCCCACTTTTATTTTTTACCAAAAAATTTTGGGTGCACATTTCATGCTAATGAGCTGGCGTAGAAATTCTCTCTTCAATTAGGGTAGTGCACCCTTTAGTGTCGAATTTTAAATTGTGCAGACTTCCCGTTCATTAGCCTTTTTTTCACTGTACTTTCCATAGCTTTAATTGTAGCTGGGGTATGTTTATGCAAGCAATATTATCAGTTACGACAAAGGGGACGTTTAACTTGCCAACGAACTGTTTATGCGTGCCACATGTATTTTGCGCCTTAAACATTGGTAAACAAGACATGAAAGATTAGATGGCGCATATTATCACATAATTACAGTGAAAGTGCTTATTTATGAGCCTGAAACAGGCCCAGATCATAACTGTGGTTAGCAAATAACAGCTAAACTGGCTCACTACTGTGAAAAGGTAGGCCTACTACTAGTACTACAAAAATTAGTGTAAACGTTAGGCAACATTTTGCAAGGGTATGTTGTCTGGAATTTCGTGTTGATCATGATCTGCCTATTTAAAACCAGGGTTGTAGTCGAGTACCTGCAAGTCCGTCCACAAGTCCTTTCGTGAAGTCAGTAACAAGTCCCTTCATAAAGGCAGTCACAAGTAACTGGATGAATAATGACAAAGGAATGCCTTTGTCAAAGCTGATTTGAATAGCTTGTGATTTGAATTAAAACTAAAGGACTTGTGATGGACTTGCAGGGACTTACAGGGACTTGCAGGGACTTGTGATGGACTCGACTACATCCCTGTTTAAAACTACGGCATGCCTAGGGTTAGGCCCCAAGAAATCCAACCTGGGCTAGGTCTACTCCCAGGGCATTTTGTAAAGCCGAAATTATGATTTTTCCTGTCCTTTTTAGTTCCGTTTTGTCATGGCAACATTGCAACTTCTAAATTCTAACATTCATATAATAGATCAAATAAGTTAATTAAAGGGCCTAATATTTCGATCTTAACAAGATCTTCTTCAGAGACAAATTGGCTGTGTACAAGAAACAAACATATATAGGGCAACATACAGCATTATGCACATTATGGTTGGCGGGAGAAACACAAAAGAAAAAGCACAGAATCCAGTGGAACAATCAACAAAAGGAGGATTAGGCTGAGGAATTAAAGGGTGGGGTCAGTGTGTGTAGGACAAAGAACAAAGAAGTATTATTAAGAGTAATATGGGGGGGGGGGGGGGTAAGAACAAACAAAAACAAACTCCTTGCAAGGAATAAATCTGAAACAGATGACAAATAGGAGAAAACAATTGAAGTTAATCATTTCCTAGGTGGATGTTGAGCCCATGTGGTTAAATAGTCCCAAGACGATTCATCCAAACTTTTTCTCGGCTGTAGCGGACTGAATCTTTCCGATGGCCAAGTGATTCTATGCCTGTAGAATCATATCAGAAATGCAATAATTAGGCTGATTGAAGTGATGACCGACGGGGGTATCCAGTTTCTTGGTGTTGGCAGTCGGTCGATGACCGTAGAAACGCCTTTTTAGGGCATTTTTTGTCTCTTCGACATTCTGAACTCCACAAAACCTGCAAGAGATGAAATATATGACATTAGTGTACTACAAGTGATGTTACCAATAATTCTATGGGTGGTACCAGAAGAGTGGCCAGAAAAAAAGTCAGACTCCTGGATGTGGATCTGGCAAACCACACATCTGGAACTGCACCGTGCTGGATGGGAGGAGATGCATCCAAGCTGGGAACTATAAGCCAATACATGGCTGTCGGGGATGGCACGGACAAGGCGATCTGAAGTGTGGAGAATGTTATGGCTGTCGTTAGTGATTTTGCAAAGGGAAGGGAGACTGGGGTGAAATGTAGTCACCAGGGGGGTCTTGGGTTTGGCATCAGCCCGGGGGCCATTACCTTTAGAGCCAAATTTCTGGGTACAGCTTTGGCTCTGGCAATGGCAGGGTGAACTTGGCGGAAGCTGTGACCCATGGCAACCAAGTTATTCTTCAGTATCTGTGAATGGCGGGAGAAATCATCGTCGTTAGAAAAAATCCTTTCGAATCTGAGGGCCTGACTAAATGCTATGCCAGTCTTACAATGCCTAGGGTGACAGCTGGAGGAGTGGAGATACTGTGTGTCTGTGGGTTTATAATACAGATCAGTGGTTATTAAGTTATCCTCCTTGCGGATGATGACATCCAGGAAGTGGGCCTGATGATGTGAGTACTCCGATGTGAACTTGATGGTCCTGTGGAAGAAATGTATGTGATTTGTGAAAGTCATCAGACTGTCCTCATCAGTCTGTCCTGTATATTCTGTTTAAAATGTATTCACTAAAAGGGAATAACAGTATGAGGACCCGGTCTTCGCACTGTTATTCGCAAAATATTCATGACATCACAAAAAGGGGCTCTTACTGATGAGTGCTAACGCAGTGAGCCAAAAGTATTAAACATGCATTATAATTTTCATGAATTAGATTAAGTCTTTTTGCAGGTAACTTTAATAGCAATACATGTAGTAGCTACAGCCGTGGTTCACCATTAGCTCGGTGAAACTTGGTCACAGTGCTGTGAAAACTATGCAAACAGATGGGTTTGGTGCAGCCAGACACTATTTTCTTTCAATCGGCTTCGGCTCGGGTAATTATCAGCACCCAGACTCCAAGCGGTACTATTAAACAGAGTGATTAAAACCTCTCGAACACACATTTATTCCCTTAATAATCCACTCCACGTGATCGAGTCTCGACCAATCAGAAGCCAGCAACTCTTCTAGGTCTTTATTAAATAAGAATAATAAACAATGATCGATCGACAGCCAATAACCACAGGTAAGGTTTTGTTTTCTGAACTTACAGGCTTATTTTGATGTGACAATTACATGATTGACATCCACTACAGTGCAAATAGTGATTGACTGGTACAGAAACTTGTAATAATGCCACGGTTATTAACAATCTGTCAACAGCCATGAACCATGAAGAATAAGCCAGTTCAGTATTCCAATTCCAGCCTGGGATTGATAAATCGAATTGGACAGTTAAGACTGCATCATACATTATTGAAGTTAAGCTAGATGACAATGAAAGAAATCTATGAAACGAGAATGAAGAACCGTGTCAAGAATATAGTTAAAGACACTTACCACCCAGCTAATGAATTGTTCCATCTCCTCACTTCAGTCAATTTGTGCTAAAACTAACTAGTTTAGAAACATGAATAAGATAAATACTGCTGCAAACTGCTTACTGGCTGGAATGACCTGAAATATACAAATCAAATAAGTTAAGAGGGCCTAATATTTAGAAACAGTTTTATACCACCCGCTGTGCATATTATTAACAAGGGAAACCTTTAATTGCAATTGACAGGTTTTAAACAATTGTATAATGATTGTTTGTAAATATGTGTTAAAATGTACTACACATGTAGTTTAATCGTTGTTTATACGTATTTTGCGAGTCCAACGATACAATTTCCTGTGTTTGTTTTGTATCATTGGTTGAATATATCTATCTATCTATCTATCTAATTTGCAAATGAAGGTTTTACCATTTTTTTTGACTAAAAAGACACTTTTTTTTGTATGCGTGCAAAAGCATAGCGGGTAGTTGGGTACAAGCAGATTGTCGTTTTTAAAAAGTGTTTTTTCAGGTGTCTTTTTAAACAAAGGTTTTTATCGTCTTTTTGACTGCACGAAAAAATTAAAATAATACGGATTCCGTTACCACGTTCTCCATATATGTGTGCATTTATCTGCCTTTTTTTTTGAATTTTAAACCTTATATAGTGAGTGACACTTACTTTATTATTTTTACCCTGAACACTCCAGACTCAAATACCATGGAGTTTCAAGAAGATGGGTCTGGGAGCTGGATTAAAAAAATGTAAGCGATTGATTCCCCGATCTCTACGCCCGCATATAAAAATGAATGGCGATCACTTTGATGGGAGCCTAATTGTGCAATAACATATTTATTAACAATCCGTCAACCAGCTACGACAGCCTAATAATGATCAATTAAAGTAAGGCTTTTAGAGAGTCAGTTTTCATTACATGTTGCCTAGGCAATGCACCAAACACTATATTGCTAGGATGCACACAAGATGAACGTATCAACCATGCTACATGTATCTCATTCCCATTTGCGCAAATGACCAGCTATCAGCAAGGTGTAGATTTATTTGTCTGGGCCGACTGCGTCTTGCATGTCTGAGGCAGTAAGGCAAGCGACACAATCTACTGAACTGGCTCTAAAGGCGATTTGAAATGCATGTACAGTAAATCCTTTCTTCGACTTGAGCACAATTTACAGAGAAAGGTGTCCTGCTCAGTGAAACTTGATACCGAAATAAGAATCCAATCGGCTTGAAACACAACATGGAGAGCATTTTCACCTTGAACGCAACAGCCAATAATGAGTCGGTTGGTGATAAGGATTACTACATAGACATATCACAGACACTTTATACTATTGAACTCATCGTCAATCTCTTGGTGTTTATATTTGGTGTGCCCGGTAACTGCCTGATTCTCCGTGTCTACTGGACCAAGACTCGTAAGACCAGCACCGACATTCTGATCAGAGCCCTGGCCTGGGCTGATCTGGCCGTCTGCTTGCTAAGAATGACGGAAATATTCTTCATTTCTCTCAGTTTGGCCGGAAAATACCATTCAATCATTATTTTACTTGATTCTGTTACCAGGGCATTTACTAAAGTAGCACTAAACCTGTCATTCAGCATCACTGTGGTGATTGCGGTTGAACGCTATGACTGCATATGCCGCCCGCAAAAACGGATGTTCAATGCCCGACGGTCCAAGATAGCCGTTTTAGTCGCAGTGTTGTTTGCAACTGCTATCAATACAGGGCAAATATTGCACTGGGATAAACAAGCAATAGTAGAAGCGGTTTTATTTGCGATCGGGTTAGTGACAATGGGCGCATGTTACGCTAAAGTTTACGCCACCATTCGTAAACACGTTAAGGTTGGACCTGCCCAAGCTCCAAATGCACGAGATGAACACACGCTGAGCAATCCGAGAGTCGAACGTCAAGCTATCTGCTTGACACGATCTCCGCAGGAAGTAAACACACGTGAATCAGTTGTCGACGAGATTGTCAACAAGGCTGTGATGACGAGGTTTGGAAATCCACCATGCACAAACTTGACAACTCACCAGACGAAACCCAAAGATGCATGCACCGCCGCTCACGTTGTACACCAAGATACCTCAGGTCCTAGCCAAGCTAGCCAACCCAATGTAATCCCCAAACCCAAATCCAAAACTGCGCCCCAAGACAATGTCCCATTACAGAGGCCTAGGCAGGGCCGTCCACAGCCAGGACACGCCCCTCGAAGGGTCGGTGCTACCAAACTACAGCGTAAGACGACCAGAATGCTTTTCATCACCAGTGCGGTGTTTCTCCTATCCTGGATCCCCTACTTTGTTGCAGTTTTGTATCAGTCACTTCGGAACAAAACATTTGACAAGGCAATATTTGTTTCGCAGATTGTTCTAATCAACAATGTAGTTAACCCGTTGATTTACGGAATTGCAAACAGACGATTCAGAAAAGACTGTAAGGAGGTGATCCGCAAAATTAAATGCTTCAGATGTTGTCAGATTTAGAGGTAGGTATCTGTATTTTACTCTTGTACAAGAACGAAGGTCACGAAGAAAACGGTTCCACTGTTACCGGACTAGAAAAAGCGAATGCATGGCCCCTAAACCAGCTTTGATCAAGCATCGTGTACGCCAATGATTGGCCGAATACAACAGTCCTACGACAACTTGCAACAATACAGCAATCCCTGGATACATGAATAAAGCATGCGTCAAATCTCGATACTGTGCACGCTATCTGTACGCGGGCATGTAAAACATTTGTATCACTGAGCGCAGCATTTGTCAACTGTATATTTTGTTTAAAATATATTCAATAATTAGGTAATAACAGAGCGAGGACCCGGTCTTCACATTGTTATTTGCTAAATACTCATGACATCACAATGAGGGGCTCTTTTGGCAGGTAAGTTTAATAGCAATAGTTGCTACAGCCGTGGTTCACCATTAGCTCGGTGAAACTCGGTCGCAGTGCTGTGAAAACTACGCAAACAGATGGGTTTGGTGCGGCCAGGCACTATTTTGTCAATCAAAATGTAGATATGTACTGTGTCTTTATGGTTTTAGGTAGTTTTAAGGTAAATAAGCAGTATTTACACCTAGTACTCAAATCACATTTTTTTCCCGTTTCCAAAACCGAAAACAATTTGCGAAATAAAGGATTGAGGTGGATTAACGTACATTTAACTTGTGTAAATGGCCACATCCTGATTAGAATGGGGCAAATTACATAAGATTAATGAACAATGATCGATTGACAGCCAATAACCACAGGTACGGTTTTGTTTTCTGAACTTACAGGCTTATTTTGATGTGACAATTACATGATTGACATCCACTACAGTGCAAATAGTGATTGACTGGTACAGAAACTTGTAATAATGCTACGGTTATTAACAAACTGTCAACAGTCATGAACCATGAAGAATAAGCCAGTGAGTTTAGTATTACAATTCCAGCCTGGGATTGATCAATTGAATCGGACAGTTAAAAATGCATCATACATTATTGGACTTAAGCTAGATGACAATGAAAGAAATCTATGAAACGAGAATGAAGAAGCGTGTCAAGAATATAGTTAAAGACACTTTACCACCCAGCTAATGAATTGTTCCATCTGCTACCTTCAGGAAAAGGATGCAGTCAATTTGTGCCAAAACTAACCGGTTTAGAAACAGTTTTATACCACTCGCTGTGCATATTATTAACAAGGGAAACCTTTAATTGCAATTAACAGGTTTTAATTTGTCTATAATGATTGTTTTATTATGTGTGTAAATATGTGTTAAAATGTACAGGTTTAATCGTTGTTTATTTGTAGGATATTTGGCGAGTCCAACGATACAATTTCTGTGATTGTTTGTTATCATTGGTTGAATAAATCTATCTATCTACATGTATCTATCTAACTGCGTATGTGCAAATGAAGATTTGACAATTTTTTTTTGGACTAAAAAAGACACATTTTATTGTATGCGTGCCAAAGCATAGCGGGTAGCCATGTACAAGCAGATTGTCGTTTTTTTAAGACAAAAAAAGTTTGCACAGGGTTTTCAGGTGTCTTTTTGAACAAAGGTTTTCATCGTCTTTTCGACTGAACGAAAAATTGAAAAAATACGGATTCCGTTACCACTTTCCCCATATCTTTGTGTGCATTTATCTGCCGCGTTTATTCCAAGAGAATAATCGTTGAATCTTGTCGTGCACATGCACGGTGGATTGAATGGTTAAACGGCGATAACATCTTTTTTTATTCACTTTCTTTTGAATTTGGGTCTAATTTTAAAGCTTGTATAGTGACTGACACTTACAATTTACATGTACCCACTTCATTTTGCTTTTACCCTGAACACTCCAGACTAAAAAAAACATTCAGTTTGAAGAAAATGGGTCTGGGAGCTAGATTTAACAAAATGTAAGCAATTCCCTGATGTCCACGCCCGCCTATTGAAATGAATGACGATCACTTTGATGGGTGCCTAATTGTGCAACAACATTCATATTTATTAACAATCCGTCATTCAGCTACGATAGGCCTAATAATGATCAATTAAAGTTAGGCTTTTAGAGAGTCAGTTTTCATTACATATTACCTAGGCAACGCACCAAACACTATATTGCTAGGATGCACACAAGATAAACGTACCAACCTTGCTACATTATCTCATTCTCATTTGCCACCAAAGACCAGCTATCAGCAAGGTGTAGATTTATTTGTCTGGGCCGACTGCGTCTTGCATGTCTGAGGCAGTAAGGCAAGCGACACAATCTACTGAACTGGCTCTAAAGGCGATTTGAAATGCATGTACAGTAAATCCTTTCTTCGACTTGAGCACAATTTACAGAGAAAGGTGTCCTGCTCAGTGAAACTTGATACCGAAATAAGAATCCAATCGGCTTGAAACACAACATGGAGAGCATTTTCACCTTGAACGCAACAGCCAATAATGAGTCGGTTGGTGATAAGGATTACTACATAGACATATCACAGACACTTTATACTATTGAACTCATCGTCAATCTCTTGGTGTTTATATTTGGTGTGCCTGGTAACTGCCTGATTCTCCGTGTCTACTGGACCAAGACTCGTAAGACCAGCACCGACATTCTGATCAGAGCACTGGCCTGGGCTGATCTGGCCGTCTGCTTTCTAAGTATGACGAATATATTCATAATTTCTCTCATTTTGGCCGGAAAATACCATTCAACCATTATTTCACTTGCTTCTGTTATCATGACATTTACTAGAGTGGCACTAAGCATGTCATTCTACATCACTGTGGTGATTGCGGTTGAACGCTATGACTGCATATGCCGTCCGCAAAAACGTATGTTTAACACCCGACGGTCCAAGATAGCCGTTTTAGTCGCAGTGTTGTTTGCAACTGCTACCAATGCAGGACAACTAGTGCACTGGAATATGAAAGCATTTGTAGCACCTGTACAAGCGGTTTTATTTGCGATCGGGTTAGTGATAATGGGCGCATGTTACGGACAAGTTTACGCCACCATCCGTAAACACGTTAAGGTTGGACCTGCCCAAGCTCCAACTGCACGAGATGAACACACGCTGAGCAATCCGAGAGTCGAACGTCAAGCTATCTGCTTGACACGATCTCCGCAGGAGGTAAACACACGTGAATCAGTTGTCGACGAAATTGTCGACAAGGCTGTGACGAGGTTTGAAAATCCACCATGCACAAACTTGACAACTCACCAGACGAAACCCAAAGAAGCATGCACCGCCGCTCACGTTGTACACCAAGACTCCTCTGGCCCTAGCCAAGCTAGCCAACCCAATGTAATCCCCAAACCCAAATCCAAAACTGCGCCCCAAGACAATGCCCCATCACAGAGGCCTAGACAGGGCCGTCCACAGCCAGGACACGCCCCTCAAAGGGTCGGTGCAGCCAATCTACAGCGTAAGACGACCAGAATGCTTTTCATCACCAGTGCGGTGTTTCTCCTATCCTGGATCCCCTTTCTTGTTGCAGTTTTGTATGAGTCACTTCTGGACAATACATTTCATGAGACAATATTTAGTCTTGTTTCGCAGATTTTTCTGATCAACAGTGTAGTTAACCCGTTGATTTACGGAATTGCAAACAGACGATTCAGGAAAGACTGTAAGGAGGTGATCCGCAAAATCAAATGCTTCAGATGTTGTCAGATTTACAGGTAGATATCTGTATTTTACTCTTGTACAAGAACGAAGGTCACGAAGAAAACTGTTCCACCGGACTAGAAAAAGCGAATGCATGGCCCCTAAACCAGCTTTGATCAAGCATCGTGTACGCCAATGAATGGCCGAATACAACAGTCCTACGACAACTTGCAACAATACAGCAATCCCTGGATACATGAATAAAGCATGCGTCAAATCTCGATACTGTGCATGATATCTGTACGCGGGCATGTAAAACATTTGTATCACTGAGCGCAGCATTTGTCAACTGTATATTTTGTTTAAAATGTATTCATTAATTAGGTAATAACAGAGCGAGGACCCGGTCTTCACACTGTTATTCGCTAAATACTCATGACATCACAATGAGGGGCTCTTACTGTTGAGTGCTTACGCAGTGAGCCAAAAGTATTAAACATGCATTATAATTGTCATGAATTAGATTACGTCTTTTGGTAGGTAAGTTTAATAGCAATAGTTGCTACAGGCGTGGTTCACCATTAGCTCGGTGAAACTTGGTCGCAGTGCTGTGAAAACTACGCAAACAGATGGGTTTGGTGCAGCCAGGCACTATTTTTCAATCAAAATGTAGATAATGTACTGTGTCTTTATGGTTTTAGGTAGTTTTTAGGTAAATATGCAGTATTTACACCCAGTACTCAAATCACTTTTTTGTTTCCGTTTCAAAAACCGAAAACAATTTGCGAAATAAAGGATTGAGATGGATTAACGTACATTAAACTTGTGTAAATGGCCTCATCCTGATTAGAATGGGGCCAATTACATAAGATTAATAAACAATGATTGGTTGACAGCCAATAACCACAGGTACGGTTTTGTTTTCTGAACTTACAGGCTTATTTTGATGCGATTATTACATGTAGCTAACTTGGGGTTTGTTAAAAGTGATTGACATCCCCTACAGTGCAAATAGTGATCAACTGGTACAGAAACTGCATAATAATGCTACGGTTATTAACAATCCGTCAACCAGTTATAAGCCATGAATAATAAATACCTAGGAGAGTTGCTTGCTTCTGATTAGTCGATACTCGATCATGTGGAGTTAATTATTAATAATTTATAAATACCTGGGACAGTTTAGGCATTCCTATTGGTCGAGAGCCCGTCACGTGGCCGGTATTAAACGGACGATAAAGACATGCTGGAAGAGTTTAAAACCAACTTGCAACAACATTCCGTCCCCAGGGCTCACTTTATTTCCAACCCTGAACCGTACCTCGTCTCCAATAGTAATGTCGTATAATCCCCTCGCAGCAGGGATTGGGTTTTAGTGCAGTTATACACTAGGGTTCAGAGAACGACCAATTACGGGACGACGAACGACACAGTTCTGCGACTTCTCTCTATATCTAAGTTTATTGCTGATCTAACACAATCCGGACACAACAATGGTCCTTGACGGACACAACAAATGGTCGTCGACGGACGCTACAATGGTCCTTGACGGACGGACGGAACAATGGTCCTTGACGGACGGACGGAACAATGGTCCTTGACGGACGGACGGACCCCTGTACATTAGAAAACAATGTAAGAACACGAGTTTAAAATACTATACTTGTTATACATATTACATCACAACACCTAATTCAGTTTAAATGTGATAGACAGTTTCTGGTTCGTGTAACTCTCAGTGGTGAACACTAAACAGTATATTAGCTAGTGAATGGAATTTGATGGTTACAATTTACACAAATGTCCTTGACCTTACTCGGTAACTCCAGACATTTAAAGTTTAAGAAGCAAAACATTGATTGTATCATCAGATCAATATAAGTAACACAATGCTAAAATTCTATCTTGTGCTCGCCATTTGCAATTTAGTGAACATTGTTTCCAAAATACAGTATTCAGAGTCAACTCTTATATTTACAATTTATGGAACTTAATTGTGAATCAAGAACACAATAAGTCAAGAGCTAACCTGGATATTCTTGGCAGTTAAACTAACCGACTAACACTTCAGCATACTTCGGCTGACTATGGAGCTATAAAAGAGGAAAAGGATTATACTTAAGCAACTTTCAATCTTATTATGATAATATAGAAATTCATATCACAGAAAATATAAGTACAATTGTTTCACCATGATTGGATTCCAAATCAAGATAATCTTCAATTCAGTAATTGTAAATGTATCAATCGAGATCCTTTAGGAATACAACTGCCAATAAGAAGTTCCAAAAAGTCAAACTTCTTAATTCAAGTACATGCATACAATTTATCAATAAACCTTCAGACCTAAATAAAGTATAAGCTTGAATTGACATTAAAACTAAAAGTAAAACACAACAGTAACATTTGCGACAAAGTTTCAAAGTTACAAGTCAGAATTCCAAAATATCACAACTCACCCCAATCTGGCTACCATAGAAGTGCATCATGACATCTGCTTGGATGGCGGGAGCAGAGTGCTCTCCCAGACCCAGTGCAGCAGGTTAAATACACCCCAAAAGTCGGTGATCGACCAATTTTGACCATTTACCGATTGGCCGAATTCAAATATTAACCCCTCCTTTCTAATTATGAAATTAGAGTAAGTCTTCTGATTGGTTGGGCTGTTACTAAAATCTCCGGAGATCACTTATTTTCTGCTGACCACCAAAATCTCTTCCAGGTCTCAACCAACTTCCAAAACTAGGTTGATTTGTGTTCCCAGTAATAAAATCAGACATACAAGTTACTAAAAATAACTGGACAAGATCATGGGAAAGTATTTCTAAAACAAAGAGTTTAGTTAAGTAGGGACTAAAACTGTGGTCTGACAAAGGTCACAATAGTTCACTATGTTGTGTATAGTAAATAGCCTCAGAGGAGCAGTCTCTGGAATTTGGTTTGTCAGCACTACAACCAGATGGTTGGTTCTCCTTGGCATAAACAATTTTATAAGATTAAAATAAGGAAAACAAATTTCCATTATCCGACAGTAAGAGTGGGTAGTGTTGGGCGCGTACAGCTCGACACCTTGGGAACGAGGTTGCCAATGGCAGTAATACTAGTCTGGTTCACAGTAAATACGCTTTAATGCATGTATTGTGTAGAGCGACAAAGGCGGAAACATGTCATTTGACACACACAGAATGGCAAAACACCAAAACTTACTTACGACAATTTTCCTGGATTTCCGGGGGAGTTTTTGCTGAATTTTACAAAAAGGTATTTATGAATGGGAATAAAATGTGTGTTTGGTCGGTATTAATCACTCTGTTTAATACCGCTTAGAGTCTAGGTGCTGATAATTACCCTCGCCTTCGGCTCGGGTAATTATCAGCACCCAGACTCCAAGCAGTATTAAACAGAGTGATTAAAACCTCTCGAACACACATTTATTCCCTTAATAATCCACTCCATGTGATCGAGTCTCGACCAATCAGAAGCCAGCAACTCTTCTAGGTATTTATTAAATAAGAATAATAAACATTGATCGATTGACAGCCAATAACCACAGGTAAGGTTTTGTTTTCTGAACTTACAGGCTTATTTTGATGTAACAATTACATGATTGACATCCACTACAGTGCAAATAGTGATTGACTGGTACAGAAACTTGTAATAATGCTACGGTTATTATAAATCTGCCAACAGTCATGAACCATGAAGAATAAGCCAGTTCAGTATTCCAATTCCAGCCTGGGATTGATAAATTGAATTGGACAGTTAAAACTGCATCATACATTATTGGAGTTAAGCTAGATGACAATGAAAGAAATCTATGAAACGAGAATGAAGAACCGTGTCAAGAATATAGTTAAAGACACTTACCACCCAGCTAATGAATTGTTCCATCTCCTAACTTCAGAAAAAGGATGCAGTCAATTTGTGCTAAAACTAACTAGTTTAGAAACAGTTTTATACCGTCTGCTGTGTGTATTTTTAACAAGGGAAACATTTAATTGCAATTGACAGGTTTTAATTGTTCTTATAATGATTTTTTGTTATGTGTGTAAATATGTGTTGAAATGTACAGGTTTAATCGTTGTTTATTTGTAGGATATTTGGCGAGTCCAACGATACAATTTCTGTGATTGTTTTTTATCATTGGTTGAATAAATCTATCTATCTACATGTATCTATCTAACTGCGTATGTGCAAATGAAGATTTGACAATTTTTGGGGGGACTAAAAAAGACACATTTTATTGTATGCGTGCAAAAGCATAGCGGGTAGCCATGTACAAGCAGATTGTCGTTTTTTTAAGACAAAAAAAGTTTGCACAGGGTTTTCAGGTGTCTTTTTGAACAAAGGTTTTCATCGTCTATCTTTAGACCGAGATCTAAATGTAGCCCCCCCCCCCCCGCATCTATGCCAAATAGACCCACATGTTGGTCTTTTTGGGTGAATAAAACTCCCCCAGTTGGAAGACACAAGTCCAAAATACATGATCTCCGCAAAAATGTATACAATCACTTCCATTTATAGGCCACATAGACCTCTTATTCAAAACTATATGAGGGATCACAAAATATTAATGACTCGCGCGTAGTAATTCACGTGAATTGGTATGGTGGAGCTATATTAAAGTAATTTAATATAGCTCTATGGGTGCACCCATATATAATTATAGGCCGAGTTCGGGCGGTCTGTTCTTGACACGCGAACTCTGTTCTTACGCTCGAACGGCGGGAACGCGACCCGTGAACATTGCACTCGGAACAAGAACACACACCACCTATCCACCAGGGTTTTGCAAGAACAAGTTACGCGTGTCAAGAATAGACCGCCCGAACTCGGCCCTAACGACTAGATCGGCAGCGCGTGCAGGCTATGAGTGTTTGCAAATTCCCCCGTTCCCACACGGACGCTTTGCTCGCTGCAGTGCTCATAGGGCGAGGGGCAAACATTTTTAGAGTAAAATGCATGTATATTTACATTGAAATTGAATATGAAATCTATTTAAAATTATTGTTGATTCATTTGATATACAAATTGTGAAAAATGTCGAGAGACTAAAATTGTAAGGCGAGTTGCATTTTATTTTCCTTTTTGGAAAACAAAATTCAACCGACGAGGATACCGATCATAGCCTTTATTATAATAATATTTTGCCCCTGGGAAGTATGTTTAAAGTATGTTTAAAGAAAAAAACAATTACACTCCCAAGATATTTCTCCTAAATGCCCCATACACAGGGATGTAGTCGAGTTCATCACAAGTCCCTGCAAGTCCCTGCAAGTCCCTGTAAGTCCCTGCAAGTCCATCACAAGTCCTTCAGTTCCAATTCAAATCACAAGCTATTCAAATCAGCTTTGACAAAAGCATTCCTTTGTCATTGTTCATCCAGTTACTTGTGACTGCCTTTATGAAAGGACTTGTGACTGGCTTTATGACGGGACTTGTGAATGGACTTGCAGGGACTCGACTACAATCCTGCCCATACAGCGAAGTTTTACCCTAGTGTTTGTATTGACAGGGATTCTACCTCCATTGTTAAATCGACAAATGTTAACCTCGTCACTACATTCACTCTTAAAACGTGTACTAAAATTTGTTACCAACAATGTATACATTTTTTTTCAATTTGACCAATGTTGTGTATATTTTACCCAACGTTGGGCAAATTTTGTAACAATTTTGTTAACCAACTGTTGTGTTGTTCACCTGCTATCCAACGGTAGATTAAAATGAGTAAATTTACCTAATATTGGTTTACATTTTGTTAAATTTACTCAACGTTGGGTAAAATGAACACATTTTACCAATCGTTGGTTACCAGGTGAACCATACAACAGTTGGATAAACAATATGGTTAAAACATTTACCCAACGTTGGGTAAAAATGTACCCAACATTGGTCAAATTATACAAATGTACACATTGTTGGTTAAGATTTTAACCAACTTTTTTAACCAACCAAATGGTAATACATGTTTTAAGAGATTGATTCCCTTGATATAGTATATAGTGCCTACACTATTATTAAAATTAATCAAAATTTTGTTGTACAGCACACTTCAGTGACATGGACACGAATAACAGTTATATTTCCACGTTCTTCATTCATTTGTTAATTTTTATTGACAGTTAAATTAGAATTACAACTTGTGTCAAATACTTCATTTAAGTTTTCATTCATTTTGTGAGCATAGTTTCGTCACCGTTTTCACGAAGAGGCGATCTTAATGCAAAATCGTCTCTTTTTTCGATTTTTTTTATTTTGTTGAAAACGATTAAATATTGCAATATCTACAACCTGGTGAATCCCAATTAACATAATTAACGAATGGGCGAATTCATCCTCAAGTGCCGTTTTGCGTTTTCACGAAGAGGCAAATTGGGCGAGTTTAGGATCAAGTGCCGTTTTGCGTTTTCACGATATCATTTCACAGCGATATCGTGCATTCATAAATACCTGGGACAGTTTAGGCATTCCTATTGGTCGAGAGCCCGTCACGTGGCCGGTATTAAACGGACGATAAAGACATGGCTGGAAGTGTTTAAAACCAGCTGGCAACAAAGGTGCAATGACGTCGATGCCGTCTTTGCTAACTGCTCATTCAATGGCAACGTCGTCGTGAATATGGCCCCACGAGCATCACCATCGTCAACTTAAAACACTGACACACGACACTTAGCAATAATTTGCCAATATTTATCGATGATTTGGTCCAAAAATTAGTGTAATTTGCTAATCAGTCGTGAGTAAGTGTCTGTACGTCGCGCGTGTACGATGTACTGTCACGTGATCGCGCATTATACCCGTCCCCAGGGCTCACTTTATTTCCAACCGTACCTCGTCTCCAATAGTAAGAGAGGGTAGTGTTAGGCGCGTACAGCTCGACACCCTGGTTGCCAATGACAGTAATAGTCTGGTTCATAGTAAATACGCTTTATTGCATGTATTGTGAAGAGCGACAGAGGCGGAAACATTTCATTTGACACACACAGAATGGCGAAACACCAACATTTACTTGCGACAATTTTCCTGGATTTCCGTGGCTTCTTTGGCTGAATTTTACAAAAAAAGGTATTCATGGATGAGAATAAATGCGTGTTCGGTCGGTAATAATCATTCTGTTTAATACCCGAGCCGAAGGCGAGGGTAGTTATCAGCACCCAGACTCCAAGCGGTATTAAACAGAGTGATTAAAACCTCTCGAACACACATTTATTCCCTTAATAATCCACTCCATGTGATCGATTCTCGACCAATCAGAAGCCAGCAACTCTTCTAGATATTTATTAAATAGGCTAAGAATAATAAACAATGATCGATTGACAGCCAATAACCACAGGTACGGTTTGTTTTCTGAACTTACAGGCTTATTTTGATGTGACAATTACATGATTGACATCCACTACAGTGCAAATAGTAATTGATTGGTACAGAAACTTGTAATAATGCTACGGTTATTAACAATCTGTCAACAGTCATGAACCATGAAGAATAAGCCAGTTCAGTATTACAATTCCAGCCTGGGATTGATAAATTGAATTGGACAGTTAAAACTGCATCATACATTATTGGAGTTAAGCTAGATGACAATGAAAGAAATCTATGAAACGAGAATGAAGAACCGTGTCAAGAATATAGTTAAAGACACTTACCACCCAGCTAATGAATTGTTCCATCTGCTACATTCAGGAAAAGGATGCAGTCAATTTGTGCTAAAACTAACTGGATTAGAAACAGTTTTATACCATCGGCTGTGTGTATTTTTAACAAGGAAAACCTTTAATTGCAATCGACAGGTTTAATTGTTCTTATAATGTTTTTGTTTTATGTGTGTAGGCTAAATATGTGTTAAAATGTACAGGTTTAATCGTTGTTTATTTGTAGGATATTTGGCGAGTCCAACGATACAATTTCTGTGATTTGTTTTTATCATTGGTTGAATAAATCTATCTATCTACATGTATCTATCTAACTGCGTATGTGCAAATGAAGATTTGACAATTTTTTTGGGGGACTAAAAAAGACACATTTTATTGTATGCGTGCAAAAGCATAGCGGGTAGCCATGTACAAGCAGATTGTCGTTTTTTTAAGACAAAAAAAGTTTGCACAGGGTTTTCAGGTGTCTTTTTGAACAAAGGTTTTCATCGTCTTTTCGACTGAACGAAAAATTGAAAAAATACGGATTCCGTTACCACTTTCCCCATATCTTTGTGTGCATTTATCTGCCGCGTTTATTCCAAGAGAATAATCGTTGAATCTTGTCGTGCACATGCACGGTGGATTGAATGGTTAAACGGCGATAACATCTTTTTTTATTCACTTTCTTTTGAATTTGGGTCTAATTTTAAAGCTTGTATAGTGACTGACACTTACAATTTACATGTACCCACTTCATTTTGCTTTTACCCTGAACACTCCAGACTAAAAAAACCATTCAGTTTGAAGAAAATGGGTCTGGGAGCTAGATTTAACAAAATGTAAGCAATTCCCTGATGTCCACGCCCGCCTATTGAAATGAATGACGATCACTTTGATGGGTGCCTAATTGTGCAACAACATTCATATTTATTAACAATCCGTCATTCAGCTACGATAGGCCTAATAATGATCAATTAAAGTTAGGCTTTTAGAGAGTCAGTTTTCATTACATATTACCTAGGCAACGCACCAAACACTATATTGCTAGGATGCACACAAGATAAACGTACCAACCTTGCTACATTATCTCATTCCCATTTGCCACCAAAGACCAGCTATCAGCAAGGTGTAGATTTATTTTTCTGGGCCGACTGCGTCTTGCATATCTGAGGCAGGACGGAATTTAAGTCAAGCGACACAATCTACCGAACTGGCTCTACAAGCGATTTGAAATGCATGTACAGTAAATCCTTTCTTCGACTTGAGCACCCACCATTTACAAAGAAAGGTGTCCTGCTCAGTGAAACTTGACACTGAAATAAGAATCCAATCGGCTTGAAACACAACATGGAGAGCATTTTCACCTCGTACGCAACAGCCAATAATGAGTCGGTTGGTGATGAGGATTACTATACTATTCTACTCATCGTCAATCTATTGGTGTTTCTATTTGGTGTGCCTGGTAACTGCCTGATTCTCCGTGTCTACTGGACCAAGACTCGTAAGACCAGCACCGACATTCTGATCAGAGCCCTGGCCTGGGCTGATCTGGCCGTCTGCTTTCTAAGTATGACGAATATATTCTTAATTTCTCTCATTTTGGCCGGAAAATACCATTCAACCATTATTTCACTTGCTTCTGTTATCATGACATTTACTAGAGTGGCACTAAGCATGTCATTCTACATCACTGTGGTGATTGCGGTTGAACGCTATGACTGCATATGCCGTCCGCAAAAACGTATGTTTAACACCCGACGGTCCAAGATAGCCGTTTTAGTCGCAGTGTTGTTTGCAACTGCTACCAATGCAGGACAACTAGTGCACTGGAATATGAAAGCATTTGTAGCACCTGTACAAGCGGTTTTATTTGCGATCGGGTTAGTGATAATGGGCGCATGTTACGGAAAAGTTTACGCCACCATCCGTAAACACGTTAAGGTTGGACCTGCCCAAGCTCCAACTGCACGAGATGAACACACGCTGAGCAATCCGAGAGTCGAACGTCAAGCTATCTGCTTGACACGATCTCCGCAGGAGGTAAACACACGTGAATCAGTTGTCGACGAAATTGTCGACAAGGCTGTGATGACGAGGTTTGAAAATCCACCATGCACAAACTTGACAACTCACCAGACGAAACCCAAAGAAGCATGCACCGCCGCTCACGTTGTACACCAAGACTCCTCTGGCCTTAGCCAAGCTAGCCAACCCAATGTAATCCCCAAACCCAAATCCAAAACTGCGCCCCAAGACAATGCCCCATCACAGAGGCCTAGACAGGGCCGTCCACAGCCAGGACACGCCCCTCAAAGGGTCGGTGCAGCCAATCTACAGCGTAAGACGACCAGAATGCTTTTCATCACCAGTGCGGTGTTTCTCCTATCCTGGATCCCCTTCCTTGTTGCAGTTTTGTATGAGTCACTTCTGGACAATACATTCCATGAGACAATATTTAGTCTTGTTTCGCAGATTTTTCTGATCAACAGTGTAGTTAACCCGTTGATTTACGGAATTGCAAACAGACGATTCAGGAAAGACTGTAAGGAGGTGATCCGCAAAATCAAATGCTTCAGATGTTGTCAGATTTACAGGTAGATATCTGTATTTTACTCTTGTACAAGAACGAAGGTCACGAAGAAAACTGTTCCACCGGACTAGAAAAAGCGAATGCATGGTCCCTAAACTAGCTTTGATCAAGCATCGTGTACGCCAATGAATGGCCGAATACAACAGTCCTACGACAACTTGCAACAATACAGCAATCCCTGGATACATGAATAAAGCATGCGTCAAATCTCGATACTGTGCATGCTATCTGTACGCGGGCATGTAAAACATTTGTATCACTGAGCGCAGCATTTGTCAACTGTATGTATTCATTATTAAAAGGGAATAACAGTACGAGGACCTGGTCTTCACACTGTTATTCGCTAAATACTCATGACATCACAATGAGGGGCTCTTACTGTTGAGTGCTTACGCAGTGAGCCAAAAGTATTAAACATGCATTATAATTGTCATGAATTAGATTACGTCTTTTGGTAGGTAAGTTTAATAGCAATAGTTGCTACAGCCGTGGTTCACCATTAGCTCGGTGAAACTCGGTCACAGTGCTGTGAAAACTACGCAAACAGATGGGTTTGGTGCAGCCAGACACTATTGTTTTCAATCAAAATGTGGATATGTACTGTGTCTATATGGTTTTAGGTAGTTTTTAGGTAAATATGCAGTAGTTACACCCAGTACTCAAATCACATTTTTTTTGTTCCCGTTTCCAAAACCGAAAACAATTTGCGAAATAAAGGATTGAGATGGATTAACGTACATTACACTTGTGTAAATGGCCCCATCCTGATTAGAATGGGGCCAATTACATAAGATTAATAAACAATGATCGATTGACAGCCAATAACAACAGGTACGGTTTTGTTTTCTGAACTTACAGGCTTATTTTGATGTGACAATTATATGATTGACATCCACTACAGTGCAAATAGTGATTGACTGGTACATAAACTTGTAATAATGCTACGGTTATTAACAATCTGTCAACAGTCATGAACCATGAACAATAAGCCAGTTCAGTATTACAATTCCAGCCTGGGATTGATAAATTGAATTGGACAGTTAAAACTGCATCTTACATTATTGGAGTTAAGCTAGATGACAATGAACAAAATCTATGAAACGAAAATGAAGAACCGTGTCAAGAATATTGTTAAAGACACTTACCACCCAGCTAATGAATTGTTCCATCTGCTACCTTCAGGAAAAGGATGCAGTCAATTTGTGCCAAAACTAACTGGTTTAGAAACAGTTTTATACCACCCGCTGTGCATATTATTAACAAGGGAAACCTTTAATTGCAATTGACAGGTTTTAAACAATTGTATAATGATTGTTTTATTATGTTAGTAAATAAGTGTTAAAATGTACTAGTTTAATCGTTGTTTATTTGTACGTATTTTGCTGTGATTTTCTTTTATCATTGGTTGAATAAATCTTTCTATCTATCTATCTATCTATCTATCTATCTATCTATCTATCTATCTATCTAACTGCGTATACTTGCAAATGAAGATTTGACCATTTTTTTTGGACTAAAAAAGCATATCGTGCAAAAGCATAGCGGGTAGTTGGGTACAAGCAGATTGTCGTTTTTAAAAAACAAAAAAATCTTGAACAGGGAAGTTTTTTCAGGTGTCTTTTCGAACAAAGAGTTTTCATTGTCTTGTTGACTGCACGAAAAAATGCAAATAATACGGATTCCGTTACCACGTTTCCCATATTTTTGTGTGCATTTATCTGCCTCTTTCTTTTGAATTTGAGTCTAATTTTAAACCTTATATAGTGAGTGACACTTACCATTTACATGTACTTATACTTTATTATTTTTACCCTGAACACTCCAGACTCAAAAACCATTGAGTTTCAAGAAAATGGGTCTGGGAGCTGGATTTTAAAAAAATGTAAGCGATTGATTCCCCGATCTCCACGCCCGCATATAAAAATGAATGGCGATCACTTTGATGGGTGCCTAATTGTGCAACAACATTCAAGTTTATTAACAATCCGTCAACCAGCTACGACAGCCTAATAATGATCAATTAAAGTTAGGCTTTTAGAGAGTCAGTTTTCATTACATATTACCTAGGCAATGCACCAAACACTATATTGCTAGGATACACACAAGATAAACGTACCAACCTTGCTACATTATCTCATTCCCATTTGCGCAAAAGACCAGCTATCAGCAAGGTGTAGATTTATTAGGCTGGGCCGACTGCGTCTTGCATGTCTGAGGCAGGACGAAATTTAAGGCAAGCGACACAATCTATATGGCTTTAAAAGCGATTTGAAATGCATGTACAGTAAATCCTTTATTCGACTTGAGCACCATTTACAAAGAAAGGTGTCCTGATCAGTGAAACTTGATACTAAAATAAGAATCTAATCGGATTCGTAAGACCAGCACCGACATTCTGTTCAGAGCCCTGGCCTGGGCTGATCTGGCCGTCTGCTTACTGAGAATGCCATATATATTCTTCATTTGGAAAATACCATTCAACCATTATTTCACTTGATTCTGTTATCGTGGCATTTACTGAAGTATCACTAAACCTGTCATTCAGCATCACTGTGGTGATTGCGGTTGAACGCTATGACTGCATAATGCCGTCCGCAAAAAAAGATGTTCAATGCCCGACGGTCCAATCTAGCCGTTTTAGTCGCAGTGTTGTTTGCAACTGCTATCAATACACTGGGATATTTAGTGCACTTGAATATGCAAGCAATAGAACATGTAGAAGCAGTTTCATTTGCAATGGGTTAGTGACAATGGGCGCATGTTACGCTAAAGTTTACGCCGCTATCCGTAAACACGTAAAAGTTGGACCAGCGGGAAACAATACGAACCACTTCGGGATTTCTGATTTACATCATCGTGAAAATCGTGATTACAAAAACCATCAGGCCGGCCATCTGACAGTGCGCCCTCAACTGACGTAATGCAGTCACGTTTCTAAATTGCATATTCATATCCACCATCGCCATACAATTTCGCGACATTTTTGCAGGATCAAAGTTAAAATTGAGGCAATAGCGATATGTTTCGGAGTGTTTTGAGACAGATAATGTTGTAATATTTAAGTATCGACAATGTGAAGCAAAGAAATTTGCCCAAAAGGCAACACGAAAGGGATAAATCATTTAAGGTTCGAACCTGTGACTGAGAAGTGGTCGACGCGCACGAATTCGAAGCCGAAAACGAAGCTGGCGCTAAACTGGTACTATGTTTCCACCGCAATAACCAAGGGGGTATAAAGCGGGGCACCAGCTCAAATAACACGGCATGCGCCGCCCAATCGCGAACAACAAACTCGGCAACAACTCGGCCACCGAGCGAGCAAGGCGGATACAATTAATTTGCGAAGGCTTCGTGTAACTCAGTAGCTGCCGTGGTAATTAATATGAGAAAAAAAATAATAAAGTGCTTTGGGGGACCGGCCCCGCCCCTAGAATGGTAGCTTATTAACATGTAAAATTTGCATAATTGTGACGTATGTTTGGGAAGACTTCGACGTCGCGACCAGCGTGCCCGTGCATGCATGCATCATGTGCCACGCGTATCGATGCAAAATCCTTCAGTCGATGGTCGACTCAAGTTATTGTCAAAGGAATTGTCAAGTGTAATATCTTCTTCAGATGTAGGACCTGATGATACTGCGGATATTTCGTCCGATTTTGTGGAATATGCGCTCCCCGGCCCTGAACTGTCGTCTTCACTCGCCATGTCTGAACAAAATCTGCTGCGTGCGTACCCGCGTGCATGGCATCCCTTTTGGGGGTTGCCGAATGTTCGTCACGAACAGCGCCCCATTTGTCAGTGTTTGAACATGTTAATGAGGGGGCCAATTACATTTATGGTGATTAACCCCAATTAATGTCATTTTATACCATTTTATCACCCTTGGTCTTGTTACTTACACACCAAGGCACATTTTAAATTATTAAACAGCAATTCCCCTCGAAAGGTCTGCGTAGAACCTTTAATCGCGAACAGCCAACAATTCGGCAACCGAGTTACGGTATACGATTTTGGGAAGGCTTTGGCCCGAACTCCGGCAAGGACAATGCAAAAATAATACAATAGTTTACGCAAAAAGGCCCACACACATCAACAGGGAATCGAAAAGCGACTACACGTTTATCAGTAACGTCTGTTTCTCCTAAATCTCACCACGGACGAATACGAGGTGTTTTTTTAAATCTTATTCCCCGGGGGATTCGTCGTCGCGAACGATCCGGCACCCCGCCGCACCGACGCCGGCGGCACACACGCACGGCGACGAGTCGCCCGACCAAAAGCGCCGCGTCTTTCCAACATGGCGCCAACCACGCGCCAAGATGGCGCGGCCCTGTGTTCCAAGATGGCGGCGCCCAGGGACAAGATGGCGCATTTGTCATCTTTTATAGTATAGATTATAGTATAGATATAGATATAGATATAGATGATGATCTGTCCATGTGTACAGGTCAGTGATTGCAACGCCTATAAATCAGACGCCCGTCCTTGCTAAAAACTATTCGCTTGTTATTTGGCAGAAATAGTTTTTAAGTGAAAGGTGTAACTTTGTTTTCGTTTGCAGAATTTGTTAAGGGGTAATAAAGGGTAAATATTTTATTTAATATTTTATTTAGCATTTTCGAGAAAAAAAAGGGGCACTGATGGAATTATATAATCCTGAAACTTTTACATGCGTCAATTCGTACCGTACCGTGAGACCAGCGTATTCGGTTTCTTTGGTGGCAGGAAGTGACCTATCTGGATGTGTCACTTCGTGAAAATCTTATTCTAATTGTTTGGGTAGTGTCGTTTTGGGTTTTTTTAATATCCAAAATTTGGGTCAAAAACCTAGATTTTGAGGAAAAAAGAGAAGATATTTGGAAAGATCTTAGGCTAAGGAATAAAATGACCTAAAAAATGAGATAGGTCACTTCGTGCGATCGATCAGCGACTAGATGTTATGATAAGTGCCAAGGTTAAAAAACGGTGTTTGTGTTCAAAATACCATAATGGCAAAAGTACTTGACCGATTTCAATGATTATTTTACTAAAAGAAAGCTTAGTAATTAGGCCTATCGTGTGTCATTTCCTGCATGTCACTTATGTTTTGTCAAATTTTGTTTACATAAATGTTGTTGCTTTTGTTTTTGTTGGTTATGGATGTGGACAAAGACTCATTGGCAAAACAACGACTTCTATCACAGGACCAGCAACATGTGGAGATTTTCTGTGCAAAGAAGAAGTTTGGGCGGCCTGTCATCAATGCTTAGAGTATCTGTGCTTCTATCATTTTAATACAAATACAACATGTGCTTCACATAATTTATATAGTGAAATATGCATGTTTGAACAAAACAGCTCACTGCAGGTACATGAGGGTCCAGGCCCAAAGGATATTGAAATTCCATCGGTTTCTTATACTGCTGCTTCAGACCAGGTTCATGGTATTAATCCTAAACATGATGATACTTCATTTTCTTCATTTTCGGGACAGGCATATGCTTTTAGTCTAAAACTTGGCGATATTGCATCTGTTTTGTCCCAACCTGCTGCTTCAGCGCAGGTTGATGATGTCAGCTACAGATGTGGCAATATTCCACTTTATTCTTCTCCTTCTGCTTCAGCACAGGTTGGTATAAGCTCCAGATGTGGCAATATTCCACCATTTTTTTGTCCTTCTGCTTCAGCGCAGGTTGAAGTAGGCTCCAGATGTGGCAATATTTCACCTTATTCTTCTCATTCTGCTTCAGCGTAGGTTGATGCAGGCTCCAGATGTGGCAATATTCCACCTTAATTCTTCTCCTTCTACTTCAGCGCAGGTTGATGTTGGCTCCAGATGTGGCAAAATTTCACCTTATTCTTCTCCTGCTGCTTCAGCGCAGGTTGATGTAGGCTCCAGATGTGGCAATATTCCACCTTATTCTTTTTCTGCTGCTTCAGCGCAGGTTGGTGTAAGTTCCAGATGTGGCAATAATCCACCTTATTCTTCTCCTTCTGCTTCAGCGCAGGTTGATGTAGGCTCCAGATGTGGCAATATTCCACCTTATTCTTCTCCTTCTGCTTCAGCGCAGGTTGATGTAGGCTCCAGATGTGGCAATATTCCACCTTATTCTTCTCATTCTGCTTCAGCGCAGGTTGAAGTAGGCTCCAGATGTGGCAATATTCCACCTTAATTCTTCTCCTTCTACTTCAGCGCAGGTTGATGTTGGCTCCAGATGTGGCAAAATTTCACCTTATTCTTCTCCTGCTGCTTCAGCGCAGGTTGATGTAGGCTCCAGATGTGGCAATATTCCACCTTATTCTTTTTCTGCTGCTTCAGCGCAGGTTGGTGTAAGTTCCAGATGTGGCAATATTCCACCTTATTTTTCTCCTTCTGCTTCAGCGCAGGTTGATGTAGGCTCCAGATGTGGCAATATTGCACCTTATTCTTCTCCTTCTGCTTCAGCGTAGGTTGATACAGGCTCCAGATGTAGCAATATTCCACCTTATTCTTCTCCTTCTGCTTCAGCGCAGGTTGGTGTAGGCCTCAGATGTGGCAACATACCACCTTATTTGTTTCCTGCTGCTTCGGCGCAGTTTGATGTAGATCCAGATGAGGCAAAGAATACATGGCAAACAGTGTATTACGCAAATTAAATTATTTCTTATCAGACCATTATGAATTTAGGTTTGTTTAGCCAATTAAAGCAAGATAGCAGTTATATTGCAGCACAACATTTCGCTAAAATGTACAAATGTAAAAACGTCTAAAGTAAAGAAAAACGTCTATGTTTAAATGTGACTAAATCTCTATAAATCAATACAAATCCAGTTTCGTTAGGGACGTTCATTAATTTTGTTTGGACTTTGATTGCAACTTATAATTTTTAAGGAAATGCTTGGAATGTATAAATTATTGAAAACATTTTATCACGTCTACCTTTTTAGCAACAACAAAGAAAAACGTACATGTTTAAGTCTGAACAAATCTGTATATAAATCAATACAAACCAATTTTGTTATGTACTTTACTCAATTCTACTTTGTACTTATAGGGCCTATATTGCATCTTATTAATCTTGTGTTAAACAATGTAAATTTATTAAAACCATTTACAACAGGAAGTCTTGTGTGCAATGACAACAAACGAAATGTTATAAGATGCGGGATGAGTCCATGAAATACCGGTAGTAATGACACCAAACCGATGACAGACAAAACGATAAGGTGTTTGCAAAATTGCAGTACATTCTCTAGTTTAGCTAGTGTTTATACCAACTTATAACTCAGTTTTGGTTTTTAATGGCACCTTGATTAGTTTTACAAAGTCAAACAATTCCCCACCTTATAAAAAGATTGAGGAGTTAAAAGACAGACTATCTGGCATAGAGGGTCAATACAAATGAACTTTACCGTTTTCACGAAGAGGCACAAAATGCGCGAACTGACTTGAAGCGTTTCAACGAAGGGGCAGATTTAACCTCGTGTGCCGTTTAGCATTTTCACGAAGAGGCGAATTCAGCGCGTACTGGCTCGGAGCGTTTTCGATTTCACGAAGAGGCAAACTTCACAGCCACAATGGCGAATTTGCTAATTTGTCGTTTTTTTCGTTTTCACGAACAGGCAATTCTCCTAATTGATTAATTATGCAAACATAGTCATCTATTTTTCCTTAAAGTTTACTATATTTAAGAAGATTATAATCTCTTCTTTGCACGGATACCTTAATCTTACATACTGAATGCATATTTAAGGTTCAAATTGTTAAATGAAAAAAAGACCAACGTTACACGCGATTTTCTCGAATGTTTGTTTAGACCGTGCAATACTAAATTTGCCTCTTCGTGAAAACGGTGACAATTTAACTAAACACATTTAACAAGCAATGACAGCCATTATTTTTTGGCCAATATTTTTCTTATGACATACCAAACGTCATGCTTTGAAAGGCATAATCCTAACACTCACCACCACTCAAACAATTATCATTGCAAATAATCTACCAGTGTTATGTTTAAATATTGCCCACCTACATTTTGTAAGTGCAAACCTAGAATTAATCAAATTTGTGTAATAGAATAGCAAACTGTTACAAGGTTACAACCAATTGAGGAAAATGAAAGATCAAAACAACAGCTGTTGTGTGATTCCTACATGTACATTGACTTGAACCTATACTTTTTGTATCTTGACACATTTTATTTTGTTTTATGTTGTGTGTTGATTCAATTTACCATTGCCACAAAATGAGATTTAACTTGACATAAAACAGATGCAAAATTATACAATTCTTTTGTTATCTATTTGCAAGTTGTAGCCTAATTCGGGCGATTCACAATGAAGTGCGCCACCAAGCGTTTGACTCAAAAGAGCCACTTTTAAACTTTACGGTCGACTTCTTCCGTATATCATACTGTAGTGAAATATCTATTCTTCATTGTTCACGCGAGGTTTAACACAAACGAAAATGTATCCGGCAGCGTCGTTAATTAAAACATTGTTATTTGCAACAAAACAAAAAAAACTTTAATCGTGCGCGTCCAAAAAGACGTAAAAACTGATGAGTTCATGCAAAATGAATACTGTTTTTAAAACCGATGCCGACTTTTTCCCATGATGCACTGCGGGGATAGCAGGATTTGCGCCTCCAACGGCAGCTTCTAGGTATTGTGAATCGCTCGAATTGTGTGTAGCCTTGTGTGTAATCAAACTATGCAGACTATTATAAATAACAAATTGAGTGTTCTTTCCTACAACAGCAACTGAATAATGTGCTATAGTGAAGATTGTGTATTCATTCTTGAATTAAATCCTGTATTCAACCTTTGAAATTAAATCTGTTATGGTGTGCATCATCAGTGGTTGGAATACCCGGTGTCAGTGTCATTTCTGCGAAATAAAAATAAAAAGGAAATGCAATATGTAACTTGAAAATTCTCCTCAGTTTATACATGCAATATTAAAGTTACTTAAACCATGGAGCTATGTGTTTATAGCTCCATGTTTAAAACTGTACCCAACATTAGTCAAATTTGACAAATGTACACATTGTTGGTTACAATTTTAACCAACTCTTTTAACGAACCAACTCTTTTTGAGAGGTTTGTTTACATCTCGTCACTGTCTTGTGTTAATCTTGTCATTGTTTTATTTTGATTCCGTCGGCAATATTTTGATTCCGTCGATATAATATATAGTGCCTACACTCTAAAAATAAGTACACAATGTTGGGTAAAATCTTACTCTTTGTAGTGGTAAAAAGGGAGCATGGTCGTTTGCGGGGTAAAACGCTATGCAACAGGGGTTGTGTCAACATTTACCCATCTTCTGCGTAAAACGTTTACCCAACAGCGACGTTAAATTTCTTACTCAATTTCGTTGCGTCAAAGTTATGCCCAATAAATGACTACCCTGTTGATACCCAGTTTGATACCCCCCTTTCCCCAACAGTTGTGTCAAATTAATCAAAACTATTTTTTACAGCATACTTCAGTGACATGGACACGAATAACAGTTATACTTCCACGTTCTTCATTCGTTGTTTATTTTTATTGACAGTTAAATTAGAATTACAACTTGTATCAAATACTTCATTTAAGTTTTCATTCATTTTGTGAGCATATTTAACTAAACATATTTAACAAGCAATGACAGCCATTTTGAAAATGTTGCTTGTTATTGCTTGTATTCAAAGGATAAATCTGTAGCGGTCCTGTGGCCAAATATCTTTCTCATGACAAACCAAACGTCATGCTTTGAAAGGCATAATCCTAACGCTCACCACCACTCAAACAATTATCAATGCAAATAATCTACCAGTGTTATGTTTAAATATTGCCCACCTACATTTTGTAAGTGCAAACCTAGAATTAATCAAATTGTTGTAATAGAATAGCAAGGTTACAACCAATTGAGGAAAATGAAAAATAAAAACAACAGCTGTTGTGTGAATCCTACACATTGACTTGAACCTATACTTTTTGTATCTTGACACATTTTATTTTGTTTTATGTTGTGTGTTGATTAAATTTACCATGGCCACAAAATGAGATTTAACTTGACATAAAACAGATGCAAAATTATACAATTCTTTTGTTATCAATTTGCAAGTTGTAGCCTAATTGTGTGTAGCCTTGTGTGTAATCAAACTATGCAGACTATTATAAATAACAAATTGAGTGTTCTTTCCTACAACAGCAACTGAAAAATGTGCTATAGTGAAGATTGTGTATTCATTCTTGAATTAAATCCTTTATCCAACCTTCGAAATCAAATCTGTTATGATGTCACCATAAGTGGTGGGAATACCCGGTGTCCGTGTCATTTCTGCGAAAGAAAAATAAAAGGAAATGCAATATGTAACTTGAAAATTCTCCTCAGTTTATACATGCAATACTGAATTTACCTAAACCATGGAGCTACACCCCTATGTTCCGACAGCCCTATGTTCCGACAACTAAACCCATGTTCCGACACCCCTATGTTCCGACGTCTCTATGTTTCGACACCCCTATGTTCCGACACCCCTATGTTCCGACAACTCAACCTATGTTCCGACACCCCTATCAGTTCCGACACCCCTTAGTTCCGACACATCATATACGTATGTGCCTTCACCCTACCATATTGGGAATTGAGTGACCAATCCACTGTTTGTCATCCCTGTGTTATAAGGCCCTCGTAAACAATTAAATAGTGAAAATAGTGAAGAAATAACAAAATAAACAAACAATAAACAAAATGACGCAATATGCCTCTGCCAACACGGTGGACCCATTTTTATCGCTGCTTATGGCCCTGTCACACCAGCATATTTTAGGCCAACGCGTGAGTAACGTGTTGTAATTTTGGCAACACGCTGGCAAACGCTGACCAACGCTAGGCCAGCGTTAGCAACACGCTGAGCGCGTTACTCACGCGCTTGGACATGCTGTCACACGCTGAGGAAAACATATTTTGTTCAACATACATACAATTTCCAGCGTTTGCCAGCGTGTGACTGCACACGCTGGCGGAGCGTTGAAGGTTTGTTACTCATGCGTCAAATACGCTAGACGATCGTTATCAACCCGCTAATCACACGCTGGCGCACGCTGGCGTACGCTGGCGGTCTTCTGGCGACACGCTGGTTATGGCCCTGTCACCCACAGAAAAAGTCAAGTGGAACCGTGATTTCAGTGTGTCCATACAGGTTGATAACGGGTTCAAAGCGTATGCCAGCGCGTGAGTATCGTGTGAGAAACGCGCTCAGCGTGTGAGGAACATATCAGTGATTTATAGTAAAAATACGACAGCGGATCGATAGCGTGTGAGTAGTGGGTTGGTAACGATCGCCTAGCGCGTTCGACGCGTGAGTAACGACCATCCTGCGCGCCGCCAGCGTGTGCAGTCACACGCTGGCAAACGCTGAAAATTTTAGGTATGTTGAAAAATTTATTTTTGCCTCAGCGTGTGACAGCGTGTTCCAGCGTGTGGGTAACGCGCTTAGCGTGTTGCGAACGCTGACCTAGCGTTGGTCAACGTTTACCGCGTATTACCGAAATTCCAACACGTTGGCCTAAAACGTTCTGGTGTGACAGGGCCTTTAGTGTAGTAGCGCGTCGGCTTTTTATACAACTAATCATGTGGTCGTTGCAGTACGCTGGCGCGCGTTGGAACGCGCTACTCACGCGCTGGGCAGTCGTTCATCAGTCGTCGAGCGCGTTACTAACGCGCTGGTGAACGCTATGAACCCGTTAACAACGCGTTATGGACACGCTGAAATCACGGTTCCACTTGACTTTTTTCTATGGAAGTTCAGTGTTTGCCAGCGTATCAACTATTTTTAACGCGCTACTCACGCATTGGCCTAAAACGTTCTGGTGTGACAGGGCCATTACCGCTGAATTGTGTGCTTGCGATCACTATTTTTCGCTTAAGAGGCAAGCGCCGAAATTGTGCGTTAGTCGTGTAAATGCCTTGTTACGTTTAGTGCGCACGCCCACAAGCTGCAACATTACTTGCAAACCTTTAAAATACGCTTAAAAGCCTTCTATAAGCGTCGATTTTTGGCAGTCCACACGCGCGATGTGCAATTTACCTTTTTTTAGGTTGTACTTTGTTTATCCACTAGGCCTACTTGAGAACTTGTTTCTGGCACTCAATTCATTGCTTTCCTCAGTCAGCTTGCCCCCGTTTCATGGCCGAGTCAACCGCGGAATTGCGCGCTTACGTTTACCATTCTGCGCGGGCAAGCGCCGAGTTCGTATTAAGCGAAAACCTTTAACGCGAAACACACATGCGCACTGACAAACAATTCTCGCTAACTGATGTATATGTATAAAGCGCAACATTCCCTTCTTCGGCGAGCGTCGATTCTTCATGGGCCCTCCTGTCACCAACATATTTAACAGGCCAATATAACCTTATTTTTGGGTGTCGGAACATAGGGGTGTCGGAACATAGGGCTGTCACCATGTCGTGCAGGCTAAATAACTGCGGTTTGAACAATTTTAATGTTACAGTGCATGCACATGCACGAGAATCATGTATACGTTGTTCACAACGTGACACTGCAATCCAATCATTAATCTTATTTTATCCCAACAAACATAGCCTACTTTAAATGCAGAACATAGCCCACGTTTTAACAATAACGTATTTTATTGATCAGTACATTGTAACAAGTAAATAATTACCTTCAAACCGAGAAATCGGCGATTTCGAATCGCAGCACGTTCGCAACTCCACGGTCCGCCATCTTGAATGTTTATGTCATTTCGAGAAGTCAACAGATGGGGAAAATGTACCTATTTCGAGGCAATATGTACCTCTTTGAGGACATAATGCCTATTTTGTTGTACGCTGCAAGATCAACTTGACCTAGTAGCAAGGCAAATGTCCTTTCGTGTATATTCTTTAAGTCACGACAACTTTTTTGTGACTCATTCCAGCCCAATACATGATCTCATAAAAACGTATTCTAGTTCTGGCGACAGTGCATACAACGTTGGCTCCGCCCATATCTGCTTTTGTCACTACCGAGACTGGTCGTTTTCTGTGCATGGACGTACAAGATATGTTCTTGTCGTTATGACCAATCCACGCGCCAAATGTTTTCAGTGGGCTCTGTCACTGAAACTGGCAAGTTGAAAATCACTACTCGGGACTTCAAAATAATGGAAACGTTTGCCAACAAGACGGATGAGGAATATTTTGCTCTGTTGGCCGTACGGTCTTCGTTCATGGCTGTCATCATGATATCGGCTATAACCGGCAACGTTCTGGTCCTTCTCGCCCTGGCAAACTACCGAACTCTACGCAGCAAGACCACGGTGTTCATCGTCAACTTAGCTGTGGCCGACTTGGCTGTCGGCGTTACGGGCTTGCCGTTCGTCCTCGGCTCCAGCATTGCCGATCGCTGGATCGCCGGCGAGGCTTTCTGTACCGTCAACGGAATCACGAACGTGATTTTTTGCATGGCCAGCATGCTGACTCTAGCAGGGATCGCCCTGGATCGCTATTTTGCCATCGTGTACCCGTTCCGCTACCAGGAGTTCATGTCATCGCGCCATGTGGCCGTGTTCATTGCCTGGATCTGGCTAGAGCCACTCATCTTAAGTATCCTGCCCGTAGCCACGTCATGGTCCTACTACAAGTACTTCCACAACGAGTACATCTGCACCATAGACTGGGGTTACAGTGCTAGTTACTCTTGCATCATTTTTGCTGTGGGTTTCCTCGTGCCTCTTACCATCATGTGCTTTTGTTACTTCCACATCCTGATGGTGGCCCGTAGACAGTCTCGGAAGATCATTGCCGTGGAGGCACTGGGCTCAAGCGAGTGGGCCGTGGCAACCCGCCGAGCCAGGAAGTTCAAGCGAGACGCCAAGGCAGCATTCATGCTTCTCATCCTTATCGGTAACTTCATGGCATGCTGGCTGCCTCATTTCGTCGGCATCCTGTGTTTGGTCTTCACTGAGAACGAATGCCCGTTCTCGGACGCCGTGTTCACGACGACTACCTGGCTTGCTATGGCCAACTCGGCGTTAAACCCCGTCATCTACGGGCTGTTGGACAGGCGACTACGGCAAGCCGTTGCTCTGATCCTACGGTGTAAGATGAACCAGAGGCTGGATAGTCCCACCCGTATGGCGACAAGCAGACACACACAAGCGATGGATAGTGGCAGATCCAGAGCACCTTGACGATTGGCTTTGCCCACAGACCCATAGATGATAGAGTTACATGTTATTATTGTCCGCCAAACGTAAGGCATACTACACTCAAGATATTAAGGCTATGATGCCTTGCCAAAATGGAGAAGGTCATTCTCATTCAGAAAAATACCCGTTTACATTTTGTTGTGACATTTCAAACTGAGTGGAGAAACGATTTGATGGAAGAACTTTCCAATGCTGTTACCCTATGGGAAAAGGCCTTTGTCTTGCGCCGCCGTGAAACCACGAGTAGAATGCGTTAGTGGCGGCCCAAAACAGTTATAACCGTTCCGTTGCTTCTTGTCGGTTAATTTCTTCGGGAGTTTTTAATGGGGAGAATTACGCACGGCAATACTCTACCCAAATCTACCAAACACCCAAAACCGTGGTTTAGGTACGGTCACCGCCAAAGTGCACCCAAGATCCTGACAGTGCGGGTATCACGCCTAAACTCCTGGAAGGTCTCAGCCGGACTTGTAATAATCAACTAAAATTGCTGAACACTCCTGTATTTAGCCAAGAGAATGCTGGTTTTGCCATTGGCGTTGTAGTTGTGTTGATCTT
The DNA here is from genome assembly GCA_037893245.1 of Crossaster papposus. NCBI lineage: Eukaryota > Metazoa > Echinodermata > Asteroidea > Velatida > Solasteridae > Crossaster > Crossaster papposus. Next base: position 1,578,279 of record JBAIAA010000459.1, read on the forward strand.
GGTCTATACGAAAAGTGGCCACTTTTCATAATAGTTCAGTAGTTTTGGTTTTGATGTTTGAAAATGGTGTATACTTCCTTTGAGGAAGCTGTCGAAATTTGGGTCAAAAACCTAGATTTTGAGAAAAAAAGAGAAGATATTTGGAAAGATCTTAGGCTAAGAAATAAAATGACCTAAAAAAAACCTTTTCGACCAAAAAATGAGATAGGTCACTTTGTGCGATCGACCAGCGACTAAATGTTATGATAAGTGCCAAGGTTAAAAAACGGTGTTTGTGTTCAAAATACCATAATGGCAAAAGTACATGACCGATTTCAATGATTATTTTACTAAAAGAAAGCTTAGTAATTAGGCCTATCGTGTGTCATTTCCTGCATGTCACTTATGTTTTGTCAAATTTTGTTTACATAAATGTTGTTGCTTTTGTTTTTGTTTGTTATGCAGGTGGACAAAGACTCATTGACAAAACAACGACTTCTATCACAGCTAATCAAGGACCAGCAACATGTGGAAATTTTCTGTGCAAAGAAGAAGTATGGGCGGCCTGTCATCGATGCTTAGAGTATCTGTGCTTCTATCAATTTTATACAAACAAAACATGTGCTTCACATAATGTATATAGTAAAATATGCATGTTTGAACAAAACAGCTCACTGCAGGAACATGAGGGTCCAGGCCCAAAGAATATTGAAATTCAATCGGTTTCTTATACTGCTGCTTCAGACCAGGTTCATGGTATTAATCCTAAACATGACGATACTTCATTTTCTTCCTTTTCGGGACAGGCATATGCTTTTAGTCCAAAACTTGGCGATATTGCATCTGTTTTGTCCCAACCTGCTGCTTCAGCGCAGGTTGATGATGTCAGCTACAGATGTGGCAATATTCCACTTTATTCTTCTCCTTCTGCTTCAGCGCAGGTTGGTGTAAGCTTCAGATGTGGCAATATTTCACCTTATTCTTCTCCTTCTGCTTCAGCGTAGGTTGAAGTAGGCTCCAGATGTGGCAATATTCCACCTTATTCTTCTCCTTCTACTTCAGCGCAGGTTGAAGTAGGCTCCAGATGTGGCAATATTCCACCTTATTCTTCTCCTTCTGCTTCAACGCAGATTGATTTTGGCTCCCGATGGCAATATTCCACCTTATTCTTCTCCTTCTGCTTCAACGCAGGTTGATTTTGGCTCCAGGTGTGGCAATATTATTCTTCTCATTCTGCTTCAGCGTAGGTTGATGTAGGCTCCAGATGTGGCAATATTCCACCTTTTTCTTCTCCTTCTGCTTCAGCGCCGGTTGATTTTGGCTCCAGATGTGGCAATATTCCACCTTATTCTTCTCCTTCTGCTTCAGCGTAGGTTGATGTAGGCTCCAGATGTGGCAATATTCCACCTTATTCTTCTACTGCTGTTTCAGCGCAGGTTGATGTAGGCTCCAGATGTGGCAATATTCCACCTTATTCTTCTCCTTCTGCTTCAGCGCAGGTTGATGTTGGCTCCAGATGTGGCAATATTCCACCTTATTCTTCTCCTTCTGCTTCAGCGTAGGTTGATGTATAGGCTCCAAATGTTGCAATATTCCACCTTATTCTTCTCTTTCTGCTTCAGCGCAGGTTGATGTTGACTCCAGATGTGGCAATATTCCACCTTATTTTGTTCCTGTTGCTTCAGCGCAGGTTGATGTAGATCCAGATGAGGCAAAGAATACATGGCAAACATTGCATTTCGCAAATTAAATTATTTCTTATCAGACCATTATGAATTTAGGTTTGTTTAGCCAAAGCAAGATAGCAGTTATATTTCAGCACAGCATTTCGCTAAAATGTATAAATTAAAATTATGTTCACGTCTTCCTTGTAAGCAACAAGTAAAGAAAAATGTCTATGTTTAAATGTGACAAAATCTCTATAAATCAATACAAATCCAGTTTCGTTAGGGACGTTCATTAATTTTGTTTGGACTTTGATTGCAACTTATAATTTTTAAGGAAATGCTTGGAATGTATAAATTATTGAAAACATTTTATCACGTCTACCTTTTTAGCAACAACAAAGAAAAACGTACATGTTTAAGTCTGAACAAATCTGTATATAAATCAATACAAACCAATTTTGTTATGTACTTTACTCAATTCTACTTTGTACTTATATATTGCAACTTATTAATCTTGTGTTAAACAATGTAAATTTATTAAAACCATTTACAACAGGAAGTTTTGTGTGCAATGACAACAAACGAAATGTTATAAGATGCGGGATGAGTCCAAGAAATACCGGTAGTAATGACACCGAAACGATGACAGACAAAACGATAAGGTGTTTGCAAAATTGCAGTACATTCTCTAGTTTAGCTAGTGTTTATACCAACTTATAACTTGTTGGTTTTTAATGGCACCTTTATTAGTTTCACAAAGTCAAACAATTCCCCACCTTATAAACAAGATTGAGGAGTTAAAAGACAGACTATCTGGCATAGAGGGTCAATACAAATGAACTTTACCGTTTTCACGAAGAGGCACAAAATGCGCGAACTGACTTGAAGCGTTTCAACGAAGGGGCAGATTTAACCTCGTGTACCGTTTAGCATTTTCACGAAGAGGCGAATTCAGCGCGTACTGGCTCAGAGCGTTTTCGTTTTCACGAAGAGGCAAACTTCACAGCCACAATGGCGAATTTGCTAATTTGTCGTTTTTTCGTTTTCACGAACAGGCAATTTTCCTAATTGATTAATTATGCAAACATAGTCATCTATTGTTCTTAAAGTTTACTATATTTAAGAAGATTATAATCTCTTCTTTCCACGGATACCTTAATCTTACATATTGAATGCATATTTAAGGTTCAAATTGTTAAATGAAAAAAAGACCAACGTTACACGCGATTTTCTCGAATGTTTGTTTAGACCGTGCAATACTAAATTTGCCTCTTCGTGAAAACGGTGACAATTTAACTAAACACATTTAACAAGCAATGACAGCCATTATTTTTGGCCAATATTTGTCTTATGACATACCAAATTGTCATGCTTTTTGAAAGGCATAATCCTAACACTCACCACCACTCAAACAATTATCAATGCAAATAATCTACCAGTGTTATGTTTAAATATTGCCCACCTACATTTTGTAAGTGCAAACCTAGAATTAATCAAATTTTTGTAATAGAATAGCAAACTGTTACAAGGTTACAACCAATTGAGAAAAATTAAAGATCAAAACAACAGCTGTTGTGTGATTCCTACATGTACATTGACTTGAACCAAGTTTTTGTATCTTTTATTTTTTGTATCACATTTTATTTTGTTTTATGTTGTGAGATTTATATGCAAAATTATACAATTCTTTTGTTATCAATTTGCAAGTTGTAGTCTTGTGTGTAGCCTTGTGTGTAATCAAACTATGCAGACTATTATAAATAACAAATTGAGTGTTCTTCCTTCTACTACAGCAACTGAATAATGTGCTAGTGAAAATGTTGTATTAATTCTTGACTTAAATCCTGTATTCAACCTTCGAAATCAAATCTGTTATGGTGTGCATCATCAGTGGTTGGAATACCCGGTGTCAGTGTTATTTCTGCGAAAGAAAAAATAAAAGGAAAATGCAATATGTAACTTGAAAATTCTCCTCAGTTTATACATGCAACATTAAAGTTACTTAAACCATGGAGCTATGTGTTTATAGCTCCATGTTTAAAACTGTACCCAACATTGGTCAAATTTGACAAATGTACACATTGTTGGTTACAATTTTAACCAACTCTTTTAACAAACCAACTCTTTTTGAGAGTTTTGTTTACATCTTGTCACTGTCTTGTGTTAATCTTGTCATTGTTTTATTTTGATTCCGTTGATAATATTTTGATTCTGTCGATATATTATATAGTGCCTACACTATTATTAAAATTAATCAAAACAATTTTTGTACAGCATACTTTAGTGACAGGGACAAGAAGAACAGTTATAACTTCCACGTTCTTCATTCATTTGTTTATTTTTATTGACAGTTAAATTAGAATTACAACTTGTATCAAATACTTCATTTCAGTTTTCATTCATTTTGTGAGCATATTTAACTAAACATATTTAACAAGCAATGACAGCCATTTTGAAAATTGTGCTTGTTATTGCTTGTATTTAAAGGATAAATCTGTAGCGGTCCTATGGCCAAATATCTTTCTCATGACAAACCAAACGTCATGCTTTGAAAGGCATAATCCTAACGCTCACCACCACTCAAACAATTATCATTGCAAATAATCTACCAGTGTTATGTTTAAATATTGCCCACCTACATTTTGTAAGTGCAAACCTAGAATTAATCAAATTTCTGTAATAGAATAGCAAACTGTTACAAGGTTACAACCAATTGAGGAAAATGAAAGATCAAAACAACAACTGTTGTGCGATTCCTACATGTACATTGACTTGAACCAAGTTTTTTTATTTTTTATTTTTTGTATCACATTTTATTTTGTTTTATGTTGTGTGTTGATTCAATTTACCATGGCCACAAAATGAGATTTAACTTGACAAAAAACAGATGCAAAATTATACAATTCTTTTGTTATCAATTTGCAAGTTGTAGCCTAATTGTGTGTAGCCTTGTGTGTGATCAAACTATGCAGACTATTATAAATAACAAACTGAGTGTTCTTTCCTACAACAGCAACTGAATAATGTGCTATAGTGAAGATTGTGTATTCATTCTTGAATTAAATCCTGTATTCAACCTTTGAAATTAAATCTGTTATGGTGTGCATCATCAGTGGTTGGAATACCCGGTGTCAGTGTCATTTCTGCGAAATAAAAATAAAAAGGAAATGCAATATGTAACTTGAAAATTCTCCTCAGTTTATACATGCAATGTTAAAGTTACTTAAACCATGGAGCTATGTGTTTATAGCTCCATGTTTAAAACTGTACCCAACATTGGTCAAATTTGACAAATGAACACATTGTTGGTTACAATTTTAACCAACTCTTTTAACGAACCAACTCTTTTTGAGAGTTTTGTTTACATCTTGTCACTGTCTTGTGTTAATCTTGTCATTGTTTTATTTTGATTCCGTCGATAAAATGTTGATTCCGTCGATATATTAAAAATTTCCCTTTACACTCTAAAAAATAAGTACACAATGTTGCGTAAAATCTTACTTCTTGTGGTGGTAAAAAGGGAACATGGTCGTTTGCGGGGTAAAACGCTATGCAACAGGGGTTGTGTCAACATTTACCCATCTTTTGCGTAAAACGTTTACCCAACAGCGACGTTAAATTTTTTACCCAATTTTGTTGCGTCAAAGTTATGCCCAATAAATGACTACCCTGTTGATACCCAGTTTGATACCCCCCTTTCCCCAACAGTTGTGTCAAATTAATCAAAACTATTTTTTACAGCATACTTCAGTGACATGGACACGAATAACAGTTATACTTCCATGTTCTTCATTCGTTGTTTATTTTTATTGACAGTTAAATTAGAATTACAACTTGTATCAAATACTTCATTTAAGTTTTCATTTATTTTGTGAGCATATTTAACTAAACATATTTAACAAGCAATGACAGCCATTTTGAAAATTGTGCTTGTTATTGCTTGTATTCAAAGGATAAATCTGTAGCGGTCCTATGGCCAAATAACTTTCTCATGACAAACCAAACGTCATGCTTTGAAAGGCATAATCCTAACGCTCACCACCACTCAAACAATTATCATTGCAAATAATCTACCAGTGTTATGTTTAAATATTGCCCACCTACATTTTGTAAGTGCAAACCTAGAATTAATCAAATTTTTGTAATAGAATAGCAAACTGTTACAAGGTTACAACCAATTGAGGAAAATGAAAGATCAAAACAACAGCTGTTGTGTGATTTCTACATGTACATTGACTTGAACCATGTTTTTGTATCTTGACACATTTTATTTTGTTTTATGTTGTGTGTTGATTCAATGTACCATGGCCACAAAATGAGATTTAACTTCACATAAAACAGATGCAAAATTATACAATTCTTTTGTTATCAATTTGCAAGTTGTAGCCTAATTGTGTATAGCCTTGTGTGTAATCAAACTATGCAGACTATTATAAATAACAAATTGAGTGTTCTTTCCTACAACAGCAACTGAATAATGTGCTATAGTGAAGATTGTGTATTCATTCTTGAATTAAATCCTGTATTCCACCTTCTAAATTAAATCGGTTATGGTGCCATCATCAGTGGTTGGAATCAATCAATCAATCAATCAATCAATCAATCAATCAATCAATCAATCAATCAATCAATCAATCAATCAATCAATTCAACATTTATTTTCACATTGACATCCTCAGTTACAATTCTTATGCACATAAAGGAGAAAACATGTATGTATTTACAGAGTATTCATCAGACATTACATAATCGAAAGCATAAATAACAATGGACCTAACACACTGCCTTGAGGGACTCTACAAGTGATGGACTGCTCTAAGGAATGTTGGAAATTGTAGGAAACAAACTGCCTTCTATCAGATACATAACTACTGAACCAGTCCAAGGCCAACCCTCGGACACCAAAATGCTCTAATTTATTTTAAATGATATCATGATTCACAGTATCGAAGGCCTTGGACAAGTCCAGGAAAATTCCAATAGAAAACTGCTTGTTCTCAAAAGCATCAATAATTTTACTTAACACATCAAGAATAGCCAGCTCCGTGGAGCGATTAGCTCTAAAACCATATTGAGATTGAGACAAGAGGCCATACTTACTTATAAATGCAATCATACGACTGAACACAAGTTTTTCAAATAATTTAGAAAATACAGGTAAAACAGTAATGGGTCTATAATTAGTGAACTCGTGTCTACTACCACTTTTATATATAGGAACCACTTTACCAATTTTCAATTTATCAGGAAAAATTCCCTGGTAAATAGACTGATTAAAAAGTAGAGCAAGTGGTATAGCTAGGGCATTCCTGGCCTTTGTAATAACAAAATAACTCAAGCCATCCCAACCTGGGGCTTTACCATTAGGAAATGTGTTAATCACATTCACAATTCTGCTTGAGTAACAGGATTCAAAAATAAAGAATGAGAACACCTATCTCCCAGAAAAGAATGATAAGAACAATCAGACATTGGAAGGTTGCTGGCAATCCTATTTCCAACATTTACAAAGTAATCATTACAATTATTAGCAATGCTATTTGCATCATCAATATTTACACCATTATGTACAAAATAAGATAGATTAGTATTAGACTTAGATTTATTCAACAAGGAATTTATAAGTATCCAAGTGCCTTTAATATTATTCCTTTCACTGTTGAATTTGTGGTGCAAATAATATTTTTTAGCTTTTTTTATTAAGCCAATAGGGATATTTTTATATTGAGTGTACATATGCTTATTATAATCTATTGGATTGTTCAAATATTTTCTGTACAAGTAGTTTTTTCTTCTAATACAATTATAAATTCCTTCAGTTAACCAAGGCGACTTGTTCCTGTTAACCTGTTCGCGCCGGATGACGTATATAAACGCAAACATTTCCCCAAATTCAAAACGGATGACGCATAAACACGCCAAGTTCAAGTTCGGAAATGTATGTCAGCAGTGAGCAAGGCCGGAAATGCGTGGGTGTGCTTTCCGGCACTATCCGCCTGAACCCGCTTCAGATCAAGTTTCGTTAAAAATAATCCCGCCCATCGGCTCGGCGATGTTAAAATAATCCCGGCGTGAACTGGTTAAAACGACTATTACTTTCTCTCTCAGGAAAATGCTTGTTATACAAATTAAGGACAGACTCTAAAAACTGTGAGTACGAATCATTGACACTATCGGAATTAGTAATATAATCCCAATTAGTATTACGAAGATCTTGAATAAAATGCTGAATATTAGTGTCACTGAAGTCACGCCTGGAAGTATTCAATTTAAAGGAAGTATTTCTGGAATAATTATTTACAGCTGCAAACACAGGAAGATGATCACTTATATCAGCAATTAAAATACCGCATCTGTGATCTGAATACTCATTGGTAAATATGTTATCAAGGAGCGTGGCACTATCGGACGTTATTCTGGTAGGTTTGTTGATAAGCGGAAAGAAAACAATTGATGACAACATATTAATAATTTTTTTAATACTACTACTTGTATCATATTGCAATAAATTGATGTTAAAATCACCAATAATATACGTCCGTCAGTTTCCGGTGTCAGTGTCATTTCTGCCAAAAATAAATAAAAGGGAAATGCAATATGTAACTTGAAAATTCTCCTCAGTTTATACATGCAATATTAAAGTTACTTAAACCATGGAGCTATGTGTTTATAGCTCCATGTTTAAAACTGTACCCAACATTGGTAAAATTTGACAAATGTACACATTGTTGGTTACAATTTTAACAAACTCTTTTAACGAACCAACTCTTTTTGAGAGTTTTGTTTACATCTTGTCACTTTCTTGTGTTAATCTTGTCATTGTTTTATTTTGATTCCGTCGATAATATTTTGATTCCGTCGATATATTATATAGAGCCTATACACTCTAAAAAATAAGTACACAATGTTGCGTAAAATCTTACTTCTTGTGGTGGTAAAAAGGGAACATGGTCGTTTGCGGGGTAAAACGCTATGCAACAGGGGTTGTGTCAACATTTACCCATCTTTTGCGTAAAACGTTTACCCAACAGCGACGTTATATTTCTTACCCAATTTCGTTGCGTCAAAGTTATGCCCAATAAATGACTACCCTGTTGATACCCAGTTTGATACCCCCCTTTCCCCAACAGTTGTGTCAAATTAATCAAAACTATTTTTTACAGCATACTTCAGTGACATGGACACGAATAACAGTTATACTTCCACGTTCTTCATTCGTTGTTTATTTTTATTGACAGTTAAATTAGAATTACAACTTGTATAAAATACTTCATTTAAGTTTTCATTTATTTTGTGAGCATATTTAACTAAACATATTTAACAAGCAATGACAGCCATTTTGAAAATTGTGCTTGTTATAGCTTGTATTCAAAGGATAAATCTGTAGCGGTCCTATGGCCAAATATCTTTCTCATGACAAACCAAACGTCATGCTTTGAAAGGCATAATCCTAACGCTCACCACCACTCAAACAATTATCATTGCAAATAATCTACCAGTGTTATGTTTAAATATTGCCCACCTACATTTTGTAAGTGCAAACCTAGAATTAATCAAATTGTTGTAATAGAATAGCAAGGTTACAACCAATTGAGGAAAATGAAAAATCAAAACAACAGCTGTTGTGTGAATCCTACACATTGACTTGAACCTATACTTTTTGTATCTTGACACATTTTATTTTGTTTTATGTTGTGTGTTGATTCAATGTACCATGGCCACAAAATGAGATTTAACTTCACATAAAACAGATGCAAAATTATACAATTCTTTTGTTATCAATTTGCAAGTTGTAGCCTAATTGTGTGTAGCCTTGTGTGTAATCTAACTATGCAGACTATTATAAATAACAAATTGAGTGTTCTTTCCTACAACAGCAACTGAATAATGTGCTAGTGAAGATTTGGTATTCATTCTTGAATTAAATCCTGTATTCAACCTTTGAAATTAAATCTGTTATGGTGTGCATCATCAGTGGTTGGAATACCCGGTGTCAGTGTCATTTCTGCGAAATAAAAATAAAAAGGAAATGCAATATGTAACTTGAAAATTCTCCTCAGTTTATACATGCAATACTGAATTTACCTAAACCATGGAGCTATGTGTTTATGGTTACACCCCTATGTTCCGACAGCCCTATGTTCCGACAACTAAACCCATGTTCCGACACCCCTATGTTCCGACGTCTCTATGTTTCGACACCCCTATGTTCCGATACCCCTATGTTCCGACACCCCTATGTTCCGACAACTCAACCTATGTTCCGACACCCCTATCAGTTCCGACACCCCTTTGTTCCGACACATCATATACGTATGTGCCTTCACCCTACCATAATGGGAATTGAGTGACCAATCCACTGTTTGTCATCCCTGTGTTATAAGGCCCTCGTAAACAATTAAATAGTGAAAATAGTGAAGAAATAACAAAATAAACAAACAATAAACAAAATGACGCAATATGCCTCTGCCAACACGGTGGACCCATTTTTATCGCTGCTTATGGCCCTGTCACACCAGCATATTTTAGGCCAACGCGTGAGTAACGTGTTGTAATTTTGGCAACACGCTGGCAAACGCTGACCAACGCTAGGCCAGCGTTAGCAACACGCTGAGCGCGTTACTCACGCGCTTGGACATGCTGTCACACGCTGAGGAAAACATATTTTGTTCAACATACATACAATTTCCAGCGTTTGCCAGCGTGTGCAGTGCGTTGAAGGTTTGTTACTCGTGCGTCAAAAACGCTAGACGATCGTTATCAACCCGCTAATCACACGCTGGCGCACGCTGGCGTACGCTGGCGGTCTTCTGGCGACACGCTGGTAATGGCCCTGTCACCCCAGAAGGTTTTAGGCCAATGCATGAGTAGCGCGTTAAAAATAGTTGATACGCTGGCAATCGCTGAACTTTCACAGAAAAAGTCAAGTGGAACCGTGATTTCAGTGTGTCCATACAGGTTGATAACGGGTTCAAAGCGTATGCCAGCGCGTGAGTATCGTGTGAGAAACGCGCTCAGCGTGTGAGGAACATATCAGTGATTTATAGTAAAAATACGACAGCGGATCGCTAGCGTGTGAGTAGTGGGTTGGTAACGATCGCCTAGCGCGTTCGACGCGTGAGTAACGACCATCCTGCGCGCCGCCAGCGTGTGCAGTCACACGCTGGCAAACGCTGAAAATTTTAGGTATGTTGAAAAATGTATTTTTGCCTCAGCGTGTGACAGCGTGTTCCAGCGTGTGGGTAACGCGCTTAGCGTGTTGCGAACGCTGACCTAGCGTTGGTCAACGTTTACCCGCGTGTTACCGAAATTCCAACACGTTGGCCTAAAACGTTCTGGTGTGACAGGGCCTTTAGTGTAGTAGCGCGTCGGCTTTTTATACAACTAATCATGTGGTCGTTGCAGTACGCTGGCGCGCGTTAGAACGCGCTACTCACGCGCTGGGCAGTCGTTCATCAGTCGTCGAGCGCGTTACTAACGCGTTACTCACGCGCTGGTGAACGCTATGAACCCGTTAACAACGCGTTATGGACACGCTGAAATCACGGTTCCACTTGACTTTTTTTCTATGGAAGTTCAGCGTTTGCCAGCGTATCAACTATTTTTTACGCGCTACTCACGCATTGGCCTAAAACGTTCTGGTGTGACAGGGCCATTACCGCTGAATTGTGTGCTTGCGATCACTATTTTTCGCTTAAGAGGCAAGCGCCGAAATTGTGCGTTAGTCGTGTAAATGCCTTGTTACGTTTAGTGCGCACGCCCACAAGCTGCAACATTACTTGCAAACCTTTAAAATACGCTTAAAAGCCTTCTATAAGCGTCGATTTTTGGCAGTCCACACGCGCGATGTGCAATTTACCTTTTTTTAGGTTGTACTTTGTTTATCCACTAGGCCTACTTGAGAACTTGTTTCTGGCACTAAATTCATTGCTTTCCTCAGTCAGCTTGCCCCCGTTTCATGGCCGAGTCAACCGCGGAATTGCGCGCTTACGTTTACCATTCTGCGCGGGCAAGCGCCGAGTTCGTATTAAGCGAAAACCTTTAACGCGAAACACACATGCGCACTGACAAACAATTTTCGCTAACTGATGTATATGTATAAAGCGCAACATTCCCTTCTTCGGCGAGCGTCGATTCTTCATGGTCCCTCCTGTCACCAACATATTTAACAGGCCAATATAACCTTAATTTTGGGTGTCGAAACATAGGGGTGTCGGAACATAGGTTTAGTTGTCGGAACATAGGGGTGTCGAAACATAGGGGTGTCGGAACATAGGGTTGTCACCATGTCGTGCAGGCCAAATAACTGCGGTTTGAACAATTTTAATGTTACAGTGCATGCACATGCACGAGAATCATGTATACGTTGTTCACAACGTGACACTGCAATCCAATCATTAATCTTATTTTATCCCAACAAACATAGCCTACTTTAAATGCAGAACATAGCCCACGTTTTCACAATAACGTATTTTATTGATCAGTACATTGTAACATTAAATAATTACCTTCAAACCGAGAAATCGGCGATTTCGAATCGCAGCACGTTCGCAACTCTATGGTCCGCCATCTTGAAAGTTTATGTCATTTCGAGAAGTCAACAGATAGGCAAAATGTACCTATTTCGAGGCAATATGTACCTCTTTGAGGGCATAATGCCTATTTTGTTGTACGCTGCAAGATTAACTTGACCCAGTAGCAAGGCAAATGTCCTTTCGTGTATATTCTTTAAGTCACGACAAATGTATTCTAGTTCTGGCGACAGTGCATACAACGTTGGCTCCGCCCATATCTGCTTGTGTAAAATGCAGTTGTCCAATGTATAACACAAATTTTTGTCACTACCGAGACTGGTTGTTTTCTGTGCATGGACGTACAAAATATGTTCTTGTCGTTATGACCAATCCACGCGCCAAATGTTTTCAGTGGGCTCTGTCACTGAAACTGGCAAGTTGAAAATCACTACTCGGGACTTCAAAATAATGGAAACGTTTGCCAACAAGACGGATGAGGAATATTTTGCTCTGTTGGCCGTACGGTCTTCGTTCATGGCTATCATCATGCTATCGGCCTTACTCGGCAACGTTCTGGTCCTTCTCGCCCTGGCAAACTACCGAACTCTACGCAGCAAGACCACGGTGTTCATCGTCAACTTAGCAGTGGCCGACTTGGCTGTCGGCGTTACGGGCTTGCCGTTTGTCCTCGGCTCCAGCATCGCCGATCGCTGGATCGCCGGCGAGGCTTTCTGTACCGTCAACGGAATCACGAACGTGATTTTCTGCATGGCCAGCATGCTGACTCTAGCAGGGATCGCCCTGGATCGCTATTTTGCCATCGTGTACCCGTTCCGCTACCAGGAGTTCATGTCATCGCGCCATGTGGCCGTGTTCATTGCCTGGATCTGGCTAGAGCCACTCATCTTAAGTATCCTGCCCGTAGCCACGTCATGGTCCTACTACAAGTACTTTCACAACGAGTACATCTGCACCATAGACTGGGGTTACAGTGCTAGTTACTCTTGCATCATTTTTGCTGTGGGTTTCCTCGTGCCTCTTGCCATCATGTGCTTTTGTTACTTCCACATCCTGATGGTGGCCCGTAGACAGTCTCGGAAGATCATTGCCGTGGAGGCACTGGGCTCAAGCGAGTGGGCCGTGGCAACCCGCCGAGCCAGGAAGTTCAAGCGAGACGCCAAGGCAGCATTCATGCTTCTCATCCTTATCGGTAACTTCATGGCATGCTGGCTGCCTCATTTCGTCGGCATCCTGTGTTTGGTCTTCACTGAGAACGAATGCCCGTTCTCGGACGCCGTGTTCACGACGACTACCTGGCTTGCCATGGCCAACTCGGCGTTAAACCCCGTCATCTACGGGCTGTTGGACAGGCGACTACGGCAAGCCGTTGCTCTGATCCTACGGTGTAAGATGAACCAGAGGCTGGATAGTCCCACCCGTATGGCGACAAGCAGACACACACAAGCGATGGATAGTGGCAGATCCAGAGCACCTTGACGATTGGCTTTGCCCACAGACCCATAGATGATAGAGTTACATGTTATTATTGTCCGCCAAACGTAAGGCATACTACACTCAAGATATTAAGGCTATGATGCCTTGCCAAAATGGAGAAGGTCATTCTCATTCAGAAAGATACCCGTTTACATTTTGTTGTGACATTTCAAACTGAGTGGAGAAACGATTTGATGGAAGAACTTTCCAATGCTGTTACCCTATGGGAAAAGGCCTTCGTCCTGCGCCGCCGTGAAACCACGAGTATAGAATGCGTTAGTGGCGGCCCAAAACAGTTATAACCGTTCCGTTGCTTCTTGTCGGTTAATTTCTTCGGGAGTTTCAAATGGGGAGAATTACGCACGGCAATGCTATACCCAAATCTACCAAACACTCAAAACCGGGGTTTAGGTACGGTCAACGCCAAAGTGCACCCAAGATTCTGACAGTGCGGGTGTCACGCCTAAACGCCTTGTTGGAAAGTCTCAGCCGGACTTGTAATAATCAACTAAAATTGCTGAACACTCCTGTATTTAGCCAAGAGAATGCTGGTTTTGACATTGGCGTTGTAGTTGTGTTGATCTTGATCTATACGAAGAGTGGCCACTTTTCATAATAGTTCAGTAGTTTGGGTTTTGATGTTTGAAAATGGTGTATACTTCCTTTGAGGAAGCTGTCGTGATTAGTTAGCGATGCCATTCGTTCATTACTAGAAACCAATCGGTTAGCGGAAATTGGACTCCTACCCTTTAATTAACGGCTTCGTTGCTATAGTGTCGCTCTTGTGCATTAATTGGCAGCAATATCACAGCAAATTATAATTGTATATCTTGAATTTAACAAAAATGTAAAAGCTATGTGGAGGTGGATTGATGTTGAAATTACATTTATTACACACACAAAAACTCGCATACAGCTAAAGGCAATGTACCCAATTGTGTGAGGTTGCATGCACGCGTTTTCTGCAAAGTTTAGTGCACGACACGACTGAAGGATGGTGGGTTTTGAAGGTCTTCTATACTTGACACGCGAAACTCATTTTTACAAAACCTCGAGGGCAGACACACTACATTTACTATAGGGCCTGTTTGTTTCGCGCAGGTTCGGTGGTCCGGAGCGTCGATAGCGGATCCGGATCACGTTTTAACGGATTCTGATCGCGAGGTGGGTTCGCAAGATTCAAGATGACGACGTGCGCGACGGGCGGAGAGGAATACAAATTATTATTTTTTAAAGATTTGAACCATGAAATTAACTTTTGTGACAATATTTCTTCAATATTATTTTAAAATGTAATTTCGTGATTTCAAACAGTACACAATTGGTTAACTTTTTTGGTTTTTTTGGGAGGGACCATTTCCGATAGCTTATCTCACAAATAGCTCGTCTGCCCTATACAATTCGAAGCTGACAACACGTTTTCGCACGGCGCTGGATCACATGATGGGCTATCTTCGGACAAGTTTTTATGCGTTTGTTTATGGTGTAAATGGAGGACACATACCTGGCGACACAAAGGTGAACTGGGGTTAGGGTTAGAATCGAGGACGACCTCGATTGAGATTCGTGTACAAAACCAATGAGAGCCGTCGGAAACAGTTAGTGTACAAACAAAGGAAATTATCGAGAGGAACAAAAGAAACTCCTCGATTTACACCATAAACAAACGTGAGTGTACATGTCTACTGTTTCATTGTTTGCCTGGTAATAAATCAATAAAATAAATACAAAATCCAAACGATCTAAATAATGAAACAAACCAAGGCCCATAAAGAGAACAACAGTGTCTTCGAGCGTTCGTCTTTTGGTGAAATTTGTTCTCGGGCATTAGAGTGTATATGCGTAATATTAAAGGAATCGTATACGTTTGGTAATTACTCCAAATATTTGTGGCAATAAAAACTAACTTGGTAAGAAGTACAGCAGCTTTGGATAGTATAATGCATTTTTAGAAAATGTTCACTTCGAAGTACTGCGGTTATGGAAAAAGATATCACTTTTTATCACAAAAAAAAATGAATCTGAGAAGCCTTACTGCAGTGACGTTTCTTAGATTGTGTATTCCAATGCAGATTATTTTTCCGGCGTAGACATAATTGCTCCAGATTTTCGGCAATATCTCAAAATCGCTAAAACCTTTTGAAATGAAATTTGTACAGGTTAGTTTTATGTTGTATATCTAAACTATATAGGATTGAAACAAACAATTGGTTCTAATTACCAAACGTATATAATCTCTTTAAAGTCTATGGGGTTATAGGTTATATTACAGGAGCAAAATGAAACACAAAGGCTTGCTCTTGTACCGTATTACGATCGAGGATCGAAACACAAAAGAAAACAAAGGGAACAAAGAATCCTCGAAGGACGGTTTCCTTGTCCGCATTTGGTCCTCGATCGTTCGGGTAAGCACTAGGTAATGGGGTTTGGTTATACATGTACATGTAGTACAGGAATAAAGAAAAACACCATAGGGGATCCTCGGTCGATATGTGGTTCACGACTGTGTGTTCTTTGGAAATTGTAAAACACGACATGGGTACGGTTACGAGTAGTGGTGTACATGTACTCTAACGTTTTTCCGACGGCTCTTATTAACCCTAACCCCAATTCACCTTCGTGTCGCCAGGCATGTGTCCTCCATTTACACCATAAACAAACGCAAACAAAGGAAATTATGGAGAGGAACAAAAGAAACTCCTCGTGTATGTGTGTGAGTTGGTCTTACATACGCACTGTGGAACTCCGAACAATTGACGTCCACGGATGCGGGAAGAGCCCGGTTTTTGGACTTGGACAGGTCCTCAGTCCGTTTTGCCGTCTCTGAAAAAAAAGCTTTAGAGGAAAAACGGGTTTGGGTTATATATAGCAAAGGTAAGAGGAACAGCTGAGAGGCCCAGAATCAAAATTTGAGGTGAAATTTGTTTTGGGGAAGTGAGAAAAATGAGTATTTAGTCAACGTTTTCTTAACTACACGAAGACAAAGGAATGTCCACGGTACGTATGTAAGGTAAAACTATGTGTTTGACCGAGTGTTCCATGCGGGCCGTGAAACCGCTATTCGAGTGCGAGAACGAGTTTCGCGTGTCATGAACAGACTGTTCGAGCCTAACCAATTACAGCAAATTGGAAATGCTACTGCGTGCAAAATCCTTAATAGATAGATAATTAGAAAACCGCGCTGCTGTCCTGTTTAAACAGCGGTGAATTAATTACTTCTTTCTAAAGCTGAAAATGACCTTCGGTAGACAAGATCTATGGGATGTGGCTCCCTTGGGAGTCAACCACCATGTATTTAATTACACTTTACGCGTTTCAACAGAACCGGCGATTTTTTTCTTCAACATAATAGTCGATGTTTAAACTAAACTCAATCGCGCGATATGTCGGTGATTAGAGACATCGTTACGCATGCGCATTCTTTTGCAGAGATTCTCTGGCCATTTTGTGATTCCAAGTAAAACTGATGATTACAAAAACGATTTATTCACCCATAACGTTACAAAACCGTAACCCTCGTTGATATGCTGAATATGGGTTGGAATATTATAGGCTACACGTATAGAAAATCAATGACTCATCTGCATGGAAGTGTTGAAGTTACTGTATTGGTGAATTAGTCAGTGGAAACATTAGGCCTACTAACCACACACAGACATAATGGGCTTAAATTAATTAGGGTATGCAGTGTTATCTTCTGTGTAAATACTGCTTTAATGTCACGCAAACTGTCGTTAATTTGACCAGTATTACAAGACGTTTTTGTCGGTGCGATCCATATTTCTGACATGGAGGCTTTCGACAACGAGACAGATGGGATGCCACAACATGAGGTGATTGTACAGTCTGCGTTCATGGCTGTCATTATGCTATCGGATATAACCGGCAACGCTTTGGTTCTACTCGCACTGGCAAACTACCGAACTCTACGCAGCAAGACCACGGTGTTCATCGTCAACTTAGCGGTGGCCGACTTGGCTGTCGGCCTGACGGGCATGCCGTTCGTCCTCGGCTCCAGCATCGCCAATCGCTGGATCGCCAGCAAGGCTTTCTGTACCGTCAACGGAATCACCAATGTGATTTTCTGCATGGCCAGCATGCTGACTCTAGCAGGGATCGCCCTGGATCGCTATTTTGCCATCGTGTACCCGTTCCGCTACCCAGAGTTTATGTCATCGCGCCGCGTGGCCATGATCATTGCCTGGGTCTGGCTAGAGCCACTCATCTTCAGTATCCTGCCCGTAGCCACGTCATGGTCCTTCTACAAGTACTTTCACAACGAGTACATGTGCACCATAGACTGGGGTTACAGTGCTAGTTTCTCCTGCACCATTTTTGCTGTGGGTTTATTCGTGCCTCTTGCCATCATGTGCTTTTGTTACTTCCACATCCTGATGGTGGCCCGTAGACAGTCTCGGAAGATCATTGCCGTGGAGGCAATGGGCTCCAGCGAGTGGGCCGTGGCGACCCGTCGAGCCAGGAAGCTCAAGCGAGACGCCAAGGCAGCATTCTTGCTTCTCATCCTCATCGGTAACTTCATGGCATGCTGGCTGCCTCATTTCGTCGGCGCCATGTGTTTGGTCTTCACTAAGAACGAGTGCCCGTTTTCGGACGCCGTGTTCACGACGACTACTTGGCTTACCATGGCAAACTCGGCGTTAAACCCCGTCATCTACGGGCTGTTGGACAGGCGACTACGGCAAGCCGTTGGTCTTATCCTACGGTGTAAGATGAACCAAAGGCTGAATAGTCCCACCCGTAGCCGTATAGCGACAACCAGACGCACAAAACAAACGATGAATAGTGGCAGATCTAGGAAACCTTGACAGTGTTGTCGAGTACATTTTCCAGTGCGAGTACAAGGCAAATTGCCATGAATACGAAGCAAATTTCAATGTTTACAAGGGCTTTTGCTGTCAAACTAGGCATTAAACAAATGTAGTATATAAACAAACAGTAGAAAGTCTTTTCCTGCATGTTGCCACCTCTTCTTTGTTTTTAATAAATATCGGTCATTTAAAAAATAAAAAGTGAAAAACATTTTTAATTTTGTAAAACACTCTCTGCCTCTCTATAGACTTTGTACACAACCAAAGAACGAGTCCGAATACATTTTTTTCATGAGTACTAGGTACAACAAAATACTCAAGAACCATTGGTACAGTCCTGGGGCCTATATAGATAAAACGTCTTGTTTTGTTTAGAAATAAATAAATACAAATAAAATAAGAGGGTGACGTTGAATTCTTCCAAATAGGCACTTGGGGAGACAAATTAGCGTAAGTTTTTAGGTAATAAGGAGACAGTGGCACTTAGGGATACATTTCAGTGTCTCCCAAAGTGTCTAGCTACCCCGGAAAAAAACAATATTTGGGAGTTATTTTTGTCCTAGAACGACAGATGTTGGTCTAAATAGCATAAATCTCGAAGATCTTAGAGAAAAGGGTTAGGGTAAACAAGTTAGGACTGTTTTAAGTTTGTGTATATACATCTCTATGGGATTGTCTCCCCCAGTGCCTATTTGGAGGTAACTACCCACTGATGTTGATAAGCGAGTTTTGTTTACGGCAACACAGAACGTAGGCCTTTTACACAACAAGCACGCATAAAAAGATGGGTACTAAAGAACAAAAAAAATGGAATGCCGTTCGAAGCAACTGGCGTAGTTAGAAAAAGGCATTGGTGTTCAGCAGATATATACATGTTTTATATACGTAGTTCGAATCCGGCCATGTACTTCTTTTTAATATCCTGCAAGAATGTGTACGGTCGAAGTTGTTTTATTTCAAGGGGAAAATAGGACCACCTTTTTGCATGGTGTTGAAGTCTACCGGCCTCGCTTATTAGCGTGGCAATTATAACACTATTACCGGCGCGCTTAATTGTATCGTGGCATTATGGTGTAAAAAGCCTCGCTTATTAACGACGGTGGGTAGTCAGATCGGGTGAGCTGACATCATTTTGTTATACATGAGGCTTTATGAGAACACCTACTGAGTCAATTCTGAATTCTTAGTCGAGAAAATGTTGCCTTCCCATTACAGATGTTAATGTTAATACCAACATTTAAAAAGTAAATGTTATCTCATCTGCCTAATTTGTTCCCCCGGATCAACCATCTTTCGTTTCCCGATATACCCGACCCACAAGAGTGCAGGAGAAACGTCTATTCGTTTTCTTCTATACGTGGTCAAAAAAACTAATAAACTGCATTGTAGCGGAGATGGTATTTTAAATTGTTATTCGTATACTGCAATTAATTTAGCGTTGGGCGTCCCTGTCCTAATCCATTACCGCGCGTGTTAATTATTACCGCGGGTTAATAATGGCTTCATTGCCGCAATGTACTAACAGTAGTAAATTGTTGTTATAAAATTAACATGCTGACGACAATAACAGAAAATTGTATTTTATTGAAGTGGGGTGTTTTCAAATTGTCCATTAAATAAACCTTTAATTCAAAATGACTTCGCGAGTATAGTCACGCTAATTTCAACGCGTTCCGTATAATCTTATAAGTTTTTTGGCTGTTTAGTTTTATTCTATCTTAATATCATGTTCAGTCCTAAATACACACCTATGGCTAAAATTAATCACAGTATTCTATAAAAGGGCATGCTAATAGACGGCTAATTACGTACACGTATACACACATCCCCATTCCTAATTCATGGAGCATATTCTGAGGCATTGTGAGGCAAGTTTCAAGGGAGTTTACTAGTAATTTAATATAGCTCTATGGTACTCACTGATCGTATGCGTAGTCGGACAAATTGAAATAATTGAACATTCTACGTATAGGCCGTACGGTGTACACATTTTTCTTTTCATCCCATTTCGACCCCCTGGGTCTAAGAGAACTCTTTGGTTTTGGACATAGTTTTTTTTGGAGATTATGATTAAAAATAGTTCTCCACAAAAACGCCTGTCGAATTTGAGTAATTATCGACCTAAATCGGCACTAAATTATCAACAGCGATGGAGCATTTGTTTATGGTCGTATTACGCTAGCGCGTCACATTAGGTTAAAATCCATGCGCTCTGGTGCCACGTGATCAGAATTCTCTAATCACAACTCAGGTAATAGGCCATTGTATCATTGTGATCAAAACTATATCATGGCGTCGCCCATGTCACGATCGTCGCGTGTTGAAGATTCCGTGATAAAACCAGTTGTTTTGTTCACGGCTAATTACGTACACGTACACGCATCCCCATTCCCCATTCATGGAGCATATTCTGAGGCATTGTGGGGCAAGTTTCAAGAGAGTTATATAGTAATTTAATATAGCTCTATGGTACTCAATGATCGTATGCGTAGTCGGACAAATTAAAATAATTGAACATTCTCACAAAAAATGCACGCGTGCCGCGTTCAAATTTTGGGGACTAAACTCAACACCCGAAATTCGCTTGGCTGAATTCGTGCCCGCACTGAATCGAACTGGGCTTATAATGTACCGGCCAGACTGCGCGCGCATTGTCATGCCTGCATTGTTATCAAGCCTGTTTTGGATGGTCGAAATCTACTTCACGTTGGAATCTGCTTTACCTTGATATCGCATTTGTCATTGTTGTCTTTACCACGATAACCAATAAGAAGGGGTCCCTTCCCCACGAGTCAAAGAGAATACTGTGACTTTACATACTGTGATGTTGCTTATTGACTCCCGGCATTATTATGTGCATGCGTACAAGATTTTAAATTATTAGAAACTGATAAATTTACTTTTGCGATTTTCGACGGGTGCCTATACGGGCACCTTCTAGGGCCGCCATAATTTGCATAAACCCTTAACACCTGCCGCGTAATATATATTCCCATATTTATTTGTTATTTTTTGAAAGTTTATTTGGGTGATTAACGTATTTTCATAAGTGACTTAATTATGAGATAGTAACAATCCAAGATGGCTACTATTACCCTAAAGTTGCACGCATTGTCTCCATGCAGATATCATCAAGGATAGTCTTGCCAAACCTCAGCATTTATGAGCTTTAAATTCACCAAATTGCTTACCGGCAAACCATATCAAAACAGGATTAAACAATGACAACATTGTGACATTTAAGCCCTGTTAAGGCCTGTCAACAAAAGAACATTTTCGTATCTGTTCTTCCTTAAAAATTTGTTCGGAAAAGAAAACCAAATTTTTTCAGAGACGGTGAAATATGTGTGTGGGTATGTAATCTTACGGGATAGTTTTAACACAAACCACAAGAAAATTTGACAAGCAACTCGAACTTTAGTTAAACTTATAATTAAATTAGCCATAAATATATACGGGTGCAATTTTTTCCGTTTTGTTTTTCTCCCTATTTTAGCAGAAAACAACTAGGAGAACCATCGCACATAGAACTTCTTGAATTTTTGAATCTATGTAAATAATGTGGAGGGTTCGTTCAGAGAGAAGAAGGGAAGACGACGTGAGACGCGGGCGTCCCTCCTGGTGTTTGGGGGGCAGGGGAGGACACACGGGTTCAAAGGATAGATGTGCGTGTGGAGTCCAGCTTGCTGTTTCTCAATTCTGTTTAATGATGGCTCCAGCAAACTGCTGGGTCGGGGGCGCGTGTGACCATTTACAAATTAATACTGGATTAAATGATCACCATTTCTCAAATAAAATGACTGAAAATAACCAACATACACAATCTAAGATTAAAATGTGTTTACCCAGGCATGAAGACCGTGTTGTACAAATAAAAATGAAATCACAAATACACAGGTCAACCCCGGCCGCAAGCCGACCAACACTTGCATACACTAGCACACACAACATGAACTCAGTCTATCCCTAAATGCACAACACATCCCAAAAACCTATATACATACTTCAAAAATGAGAATTACTGTTACATGCAAGCCCGCCTCATAAACCTTATAATCCAATAACATAGTGACCAAATCTGATAGGAATCCATGTAATTAGCTTCTCCTTCCAACATTCTGAAAGGTACTGTCAATACACGCGTACCAGGATACCGAATTTAGAAACCGCCCATGATCAGGCTATACATGTCATCGGTACAAACATGGGCTGCACAACCCTCGTGTATTTTGTGACAGTGCTCCCTAAATCATCTCTTAAAAATCGCTATTTAGACTTTAAAATCTTCTCCAAAACTTTTACCATACCAATCTATAATCATGTGCTGATAAAATATGGGGGTTTACAGTGAACAACAATTGCATTATTTGGTAAAATAAAAGCAATGAAAATCGTGTCAAAATTATGACGCATTTACCTGTGAAAGTTGGGCAGGCACTGCCGTGCAGCCCACATGGTCTGGTAGTTGTAAAATAGAACGTACAGTTCGTGTCGAGTAAGTAATTAACATGCGAAATAAAAACATGGGCCTAAGACAATTTGAAACTAAAGTAGCACTGACAAAAATATAATAAGTGTTTTTAAAGAATTGAAACTTAAAATAAAGTCCACGCCCCACATTTGGTACCATAATTGAACTACATGTCACAAAGCCAAACAAGTTTGTTTCCATGGGCAACTCCAGGTGATTGGTCACCGCAGCGGCAATACATTGTACATTTAGGCGGGAATAGTTATAAGCATACTTTATACAGGGGGTGAATCTCAAGAGGCATAAAAGGGCAAATCTATATTATTCACAATAAAATAATAAATAACAAAATTATGAAACAGCATGCAGAGTATGTCACGAGAACCATAATAATGGCTGAAGGGTCATAACATATTTTTTTAATGGCTGCCATTGCTTGTTATTCTACTTATCTTTTTTT
This sequence comes from Crossaster papposus, assembly GCA_037893245.1. Lineage (NCBI taxonomy): Eukaryota > Metazoa > Echinodermata > Asteroidea > Velatida > Solasteridae > Crossaster > Crossaster papposus. The sequence continues at coordinate 1,601,693 of JBAIAA010000459.1, forward strand.
TATAGGCAACATTTGCGATGGCCCATACCTATGGCAATATCTTTCTCATGACATACTCTGACTGTGTGCCAAATGTCATGCTTTTATCGTTAAGTGACCAATAATGTTTTGCACCAGTCTGCCTGTAAAGTAAACACGTACTGCAAACTTATATGTAGGCCTACATACAGCTTTGTAATGGATAAGGCACTTAGGCTTTAGACCCATGTATGCATCATAATCAAACGCTAAAAGCAATCCTTGTCTCTTTCATCGGATAATAAAACATATGTTGATGTTGCTAACGATTTGAACACACACATTGCCATGTTCTGTTTAGGCCTTTCACCTTTACGTACGTGCAGCCGCACTAACGCCATACTTACCTGCACTATTCCCGCCGCCTGTAATTTATCGTTTTCAAGTGTACAAACAGCTACATCAACTGAATGCTTTCAAAGCTATTCACCCTAACGATTGTCCAATTCGATTATTGAAAGAATTTGCTTATGAAAAAACAGAGCCTTTACTCAAGTTGATTGCTTTCCTACAATTTGTCCTGAGCAAAAAGTATCTAATGTTACCAGTTTTGATCCATTGCGACCCATATCTATAACTTTTTGAAGGGTTTTTAGCGGATTGGGTGATGAGAGACATAAGATATAATTTTGGATCCCCAAAAGTTTGGTAATTTAAAGGGCAGTTTAGTTTCATACTCCTCATTAATATGCTTGACATGCACAATACATAAGAACATTGATAAGGGTGGTACTTCTGTCTTTTTTTGTTTGATTTGATTTATTCGCAATTTCCACAATAATGATACAGATTTTACTACAGAATCAAAAAAGAAAATATATACATATAGTGGAAAGAGCAGGGATAACGCAAACAAGTTTTACAAAACTTATTTCAATTGCGGTCCCAATAAACTTTATTGAGAAAATAATTACTTTATGTATTTATATTCCGTCCAAATAGGCACTTGGGGAGACAATCCCATAGAGATGTACACAAACTTAAAACAGTCCCAACTTGTTTACCCTAACCCTTTTCTCTATAAGATCTTCGAGATTTATGCTATTTAGACCAAAATCTGTCGTTCTTGGACAACAATAACTCCCAAATATTGTTTTTTAGGGAAGCTAGACACTTAGGGAGACACTGAAATGTCTCCCTAAGTGCAACTGTCTCCTTATTACCTAAAAACTTACGCTAATTTGTCTCCCCAAGTGCCTATTTATTTATTTATTTATCATTATTATATATATATATATTTCTTAAATGCATGCTACCATATTATCAAGAATAAATATCTAAACCTGTGCACTTTTGATTTTAGTAAAGCTTTTGATCACATCAATCATACAACAGTTGTTGAAAGGTTGATACGGTTAGGGGTTAATCCATGCAGCTATCCTTCCTACCATCTGTAGAATTCTCTCAGATCGGACCTAGAAAGTTCGACATAGGGAGTAATCGCAACTCCAATGGGACTAACTTGTGGTGTTCCGCAGGGTACAAAGCTGGGACCAATCCTCTTTTTGGCTATGGTTAATGACGCTGTCAGTAATATCCCAAACCGGTGGAAGTACGTTGATGATCTCAGTGTAGTTGGGGTTTTATCTAAAGGTGCAAGCAAATATTTGCACGCTTGTGGACCTGTGTAATACCAACGACATGAAGTTAAACCCTTTGAAATGTAAGGTTACGCAGGTTTCATTTCTTCGTAATCAGGTTTCCCCTGTTCAATTGCAATTTAATGGTGTACAACTTGATGTTGTTTCTTCTCTGAGGATTCTTAGTGTTGATACCATACAAAATAATCTGAGAAGGGACCGTCAAGTTCCGGAAATTATCAGTAAGGCCTCACGACGCTTATATCCTCGGTAAATTGAAGAAAAATTTAGTTCAGGCTGATGATCTTATTGTAATCTATAGGCTTTCATATTCGTCCGTTAGGCCTACTGGAATCTGGAGTGGTTGTGTGGGCATTGAGAATTACAAAAAACCAAGCTCATAATAATTATTGAGAGAGTACAAACAATTGCGCTGCGTATAATTGCTTAACTGAATGCTTTGACTTATCACGATCGAATTACTTTTTTAAACATCGAGTCATTGTGTTGTGGTGAATTCCTCCTTTTTGTTAAACGGTCCCAAATATGCGACCAGTATATTCAGCAATAAAAATAGTTCGTGCGTACAAAAGACGCATGTGTTTCTTTTCTTTTCCTTTGAATTGGCCCTTACGTAACCACCAGTATAAAAGCGTGAGGCGCTACCTGGAGCACCCAGTCCACTCCAGCTCGCAGAGACGACAACTTCGTTTGAGTGAGCACGGCTGGCATTATAACACGTCGACCATTATAGTAAATAGCAAGCTTTAATATATAAACTGTGTGGGTTCCAATACTGGTTAGGTGGTGTTTGCCCCTCACAGAGGACGAGTCCACATAGTTGTCTATACTTATAGAACAGACGTTTCCCTTGGAGTCTTCATTCTTTATTTTTGGTAAGCCTTGGCAGTTGCGGGCAAGTCCTGTATTAATTTAACATTAACCCTCTGAAACCAACGAGCAAGTATTATATATATTATTCTAGTACGCCTCGGGCAGGCGACTTATTTATTATCTTGTAATTTTAGTATGAACCTTGGTGGTGTTTGGTTTAAGTACATTTAAATAACCCCGAAGCACCAAAGTGTCAAAGGCGTGAACACCTGGTCCTCAAATTTGCCCTACTGACTTCCAATATACGCCGCCATCTCTTGCCACCAGAACAAAAATCCACTTATTCAGAGCATAAGAAGCACAAGATAACTTGGAAATCGACGAATAAGAACTCGGAGATACAGAAACTCAGCAGTATATGGTATACAATCCCTGTTACAGATGCTGAATTCAGCATTTCCATAACTTGCAAACCAATCAATTTCTAATTGTTGTTTACATTTAATTTTTGTATATGCCATCACTGGTTCTCATATTTTAATATTTTTAGACATGTAATTTGTATTGTATTCTATTATATTTTATATTCTGAATACTTTGTAAATGTATTTTTATTGCATTTTTCTGTAAACCAAATTATAGAAGTCTTTGACTTCCTTTTTGGTGGTATTGTTAACCTAAATTGAATTTAATTCAAATATTTCGACCAACTTTATTAAATCATGGCAACGTTGTCTGTTACCGTAATTCGGTAACGTCATTTCAACTTGTATTAATTTTTTTCCAGTGTTTTATCCAAGTCGCAGCGGTGCCTTTTCATTCAATTAGGTGTCCTAAATTACACTTGTAACAGCCTGAAGTAAGAGTCCAGCGGTAGAGCTATTTTCCGCCTTTCAGTCCGTCCCCACAATGTCTTTAAATATATATATATATTACAGTATCAATACTGCCCGAAAGACAGACAATTCACCAAAATTCAGAGGAAAAGATGTATGTTTGATTGATGCTATATAATATAAAACTTTGAAGAAACATTTGATCGGTGAACTCTTATTTTGCAAGAGAAGTTGCAGTTAAACAGGTGATCTGTGCTCTCGTTTTGTAACCATGAGATTTAGACAGAGAAGGAATCGTGCTTTCTGATGGTACAACATTCGACGATTTTGGTGCAATTTTAAGGGTGAAAAAATTGAGGCAAAAAGTGAATTTGTTTTACTTTCAAAAAACCTGGTTAAACGTTGTAAAATGTGGTTTAGCGATCTGGGAGGATTCATTTTAGGGAACTCCTTAGTCTTTCTAAACCAATGGAACCTTAAAAATAATATTTTTTTATTTCGCACTTGACTTTTAGAAAATAGGCCAAATTTAATGTTACCTGACCAAGTCCCTCGAAATGAGTCTTAAGGTCCAGTTTTTGGGTACTACTACTAGGATTTTATATGCTGTAGAAAGCACGTAATTTGTTCTTAATGTTTGGTATATCGTGCAGATTGACATACAGATGTTATTTAGGCAAAAACCTTGATTGCTTTCGTTGATTAATATTGAACAGAATACTGTTAAAAGGCCTAATACTCATTTTGTGGGGTTGGGTAACACATGTTCTGGGGCATGCACACAGTGTGCAAGTGCAACCTGTCAATTCAGCCAATCGGCGTACACAGATGTTAACTATTTCAAAAAGGGGAAGATTCGCTTGAAAGGGAAATGCTGTAGACGTATAGGGATTGTATAAGAGGGTCGGTAGTTGACAAGGGGTTGCGGCATTATGGAAGTTTAGAGAAACAAATATTATGGAGTATTAATTATAATATTATTTCTGAAGAGAACCGGAAGGATCTCAACGTTTTGGAAAGAATGCTCTGCCCGTCTCATATTCATAACCATGTCAAATTAAGGGACAATTCCTTGTGGTGGAAACTTTGAAAGCATGCAAATATTGAAGGAACCATTTACCAAAATTGCATTGTTAAGATTGCAAAACAACCAATGCACAGAACACAAACAAACATGCTTGATTGTTAAGAAAGTTTGACCAGCAAATTCATTTAATTTTATTTCGTTTTTAATTTTTTCATTTCCATAATATACACATTTCGTCTAACGCCTGAATAATTCAAAAAATTACCTAGACGTTGTATAATACAAAGTAATGAGAAATGTTTCACATTCGTGCAACAGGTGGACTGTTCCATTCCACTCGCCGGGTGAAATGGGGCATTCCATCTCTCAAGTCATGATAAACAAACATTCATTATTTGCATATACTAACTACTCGTTACCAATAAAACAAATATCTATTAATAAAAAAAATCAATATCAAGCAAAAAGCACCAGTTTTAAGTTACAGTGCATGCACATGCACGAGAATCATGTATACGTTGTTCACAACGTGACACTGCAATCCAATCATCAATCTTATTTTATCCCAAATATAACAAACATAGCCTACTTTAAATGCAAAACATAGCCCACGTTTTCACAATAACGTATTTTATTGATCAGTACATTGTAACATTAAATAATTACCTTCAAACCGAGAAATCGGCGATTTCGAATCGCAGCACGTTCGCAACTCCACGGTCCGCCATCTTGAATGTTTATGTCATTTCGAAAAGTCAACAGATAGGCAAAATGTACCTATTTCGAGGCAATATGTACCTATTTTGTTGTACGCTGCAAGATCAACTTGACCTAGTAGCAAGGCAAATGTCCTTTCGTGTATATTCTTTAAGTCACGACAACTTTTTGTGACTCATTCCAGCCCAATACATGATCTCATAAAAATGTATTCTAGTTCTGGCGACAGTGCATACAACGTTGGCTCCGCCCATATCTGCTTGTGTAAAATGCAGTTCTCCAATGTATGACACACATTATTGTCACTACCGGGACTGGTCGTTTGATGTGCATGGACAAGATATGTTCTTATCGTTATCGTTATGACCAATCCACGCGATAAATGTTTTCAGTGGGCTCTGTCATTGAAACTGGCAAGTTGATAATCACTACTCGGGACTATTTGGTTGGTATGATCCAGAGTTCCAGACTTCAAAATATGGAAACGTTTGCCAACAAGACAGATAAGGGATATTTTGCTTTGTTGGCCGTACGGTCTTCGTTCATGGCCGTCATCATGCTATCGGCTATACTCGGCAACGTTCTGGTCCTTCTCGCCCTGGCAAACTACCAAACTCTACGCAGCAAGACCACGGTGTTCATCGTCAACTTAGCTGTGGCCGACTTGGCTGTCGGCGTTACGGGCATGCCGTTCGTCCTCGGCTCCAGCATCGCCGATCGCTGGATCGCCGGCGAGCCCTTTTGTACCGTCAACGGAATCACTAACGTGATTTTCTGCATCGCCAGCATGCTGACTCTAGCAGGGATCGCCCTGGATCGCTATTTTGCCATCGTGTACCCGTTCCGCTACCCGGAGTTCATGTCATCGCGCCGTGTGGCCATGATCATTGCCTGGATCTGGCTAGAGCCACTCATCTTAAGTATCCTGCCCATAGCCACGTCATGGTCTATACTACAAGTACTTCCACAACGAGTACATCTGCACCATAGACTGGGGTTACAGTGCTAGTTACTCTTGCATCATTTTTGCTGTGGGTTTCTTCGTGCCTCTTGCAATCATGTGCTTTTGTTACTTCCACATCCTGATGGTGGCCCGTAGACAGTCTCGGAAGATCATTGCTATGGAGGCATTGGGCTCCAGCGAGTGGGCCGTGGCGACCCGCCGAGCCAGGAAGTTCAAGCGAGACGCCAAGGCAGCATTCATGCTTCTCATCTTCATCGGTAACTTCATGACATGCTGGCTGCCTCATTTCGTCGGCATCCTGTGTTTGGTCTTCACTGAGAACGAATGCCCGTTCTCGGACGCCGTGTTCACGACGACTACCTGGCTTGCCATGGCCAACTCGGCGTTAAACCCCGTCATCTACGGGCTGTTGGACAGGCGACTACGGCAAGCCGTTGCTCTGATCCTACGGTGTAAGATGAACCAGAGGCTGGATAGTCCCACCCGTATGGCGACAAGCAGACACACACAAGCGATGGATAGTGGCAGATCCAGAGCACCTTGACGATTGGCTTTGCCCACAGACCCATAGATGATAGAGTTACATGTTATTATTGTCCGCCAAACGTAAGGCATACTACACTCAAGATATTAAGGCTATGATGCCTTGCCAAAATGGAGAAGGTCATTCTCATTCAGAAAGATACCCGTTTACATTTTGTTGTGACATTTCAAACTGAGTGGAGAAACGATTTGATGGAAGAACTTTCCAATGCTGTTACCCTATGGGAAAAGGCCTTCGTCCTGCGCCGCCGTGAAACCACGAGTATAGAATGCGTTAGTGGCGGCCCAAAACAGTTATAACCGTTCCGTTGCTTCTTGTCGGTTAATTTCTTCGGGAGTTTCAAATGGGGAGAATTACGCACGGCAATGCTATACCCAAATCTACCAAACACTCAAAACCGGGGTTTAGGTACGGTCACCGCCAAAGTGCACCCAAGATCCTGACAGTGCGGGTGTCATGCCTAAACGCCTTGTTGGAAAGTCTCAGCCGGACTTGTAATAATCAACTAAAATTGCTGAACACTCCTGTATTTAGCCAAGAGAATGCTGGTTTTGACATTGGCGTTGTAGTTGTGTTGATCTTGGTCTATACGAAGAGTGGCCTCTTTTTATAATAGTTCAGTAGTTTTGGTTTTGATGTTTGAAAATGGTGTATACTCTTTGAGGAAGCTGTCGTGATTAATTAGCGATGCCATTCGTTCATTACTAGAAACCAATCGGTTAGCGGAAATTGGACTCCTACCCTTTAATTAACGGCTTCGTTGCTATAGTGTCGCTCTTGTGCATTATTTGGCAGCAATATCACAGCAAATTATAATTGTATATCTTGAATTTAACAAAAATGTAAAAGCTATGTGGAGGTGGATTGATGTTGAAATTACATTTATTACACACACAAAAACTCGCATACAGCTAAAGGCAATGTACCCAATTGTGTGAGGTTGCATGCACGCGTTTTCTGCAAAGTTTAGTGCACGACACGACTGAAGGATGGTGGGTTTTGAAGGTCTTCTATACTTGACACGCGAAACTCATTTTTACAAAACCTCGAGGGCAGACACACTACATTTACTATAGGGCCTGTTTGTTTCGCGCAGGTTCGGTGGTCCGGAGCGTCGATAGCGGATCCGGATCACGTTTTAACGGATTCTGATCGCGAGGTGGGTTCGCAAGATTCAAGATGACGACGTGCGCGACGGGCGGAGAGGAATACAAAATAATGAAGATTTTTGAAGATTTGAACCATGAAATTAACTTTTGTGACAATATTTCTTCAATATTATTTTAAAATGTAATTTCGTGATTTAAAACAGTACACAATTGGTTAACTTTTTTGTTTGGGAGGGGGGGGATTTCCGAAAGCTTATCTCACAAATAGCTCGTCTGCCCTATACAATTCGAAGCTGACAACATTCGCCACGTTTGTTCGGATTCAAAGCGCGAGATCTGGTTCTCTTTGTTTTCGCACGGCGCTGGATCACATGATGGGCTATCCTCGGACAAGTTGTTATGCGTTTGTTTATGGTGTAAATGGAGGACACATACCTGGCGACACGAAGGTGAATTGGGGTTAGGGTTAGAATCGAGGACGACCTCGATTGAGATTCGTGTACAAAACCAATGAGAGCCGTCGGAAAAAGTTAGTGTACAAACAAAGGAAATTATCGAGAGGAACAAAGGAAACTCCTCGATTTACACCATAAACAAACGTGAGTGTACATGTCTACTGTTTCATTGTTTGCCTGGTAATAAATCAATAAAATAAATACAAAATCAAAACGATCTAATTAATTAAACAAACCGAGGCCCATAGAGAGAACAACAGTATTTTCGAGCGTTCGTCTTTTGGTGAAATTTGTTCTCGAGCATTAGAGTATACAGGCGTAACATTAAAGGGATCGTATACGTTTGGTAATTACTCCAAATATTTATGGCAATAAATACTAACTTGGTAAGAAGTACAGCAGCTTTGGATAGTATAATGCATTTTTAGAAATTTTTCACTTCGAAGTACTGCGGTTATGGAAAAAGATATCACTTTTTATCCCCAAAAATTTCAATCTCAGAAGCGTTCTGCAGTGACGTTTCTCAGATTGTGTATTCCAATGCAGATTATTCTTCCGGCGTAGACATAATTGCTCCAGATTTTCGGCAATATATCAAAATCGCTAAAACCTTTTGAAATGAAATTTGTACAGGTTAGTTTTATGTTGTATATCTAAACTATATAGCATTGAAACAAACAGTGGGTTCCAATTACCAAACGTATACAATCCCTTTAAAGTCTATGGGGTTATAGGTTATATTCAAGGAGCAAAATGAAACACAAAGGCTTGCTCTTGTACCGTATTACGATCGAGGATCGAAACACAAAAGAAAACAAAGGGAACAAAAGATCCTCGAAGGACGGTTTCTTTGTCCTCGATCGGCAAGATAAGCGCAAAGCAATGGGGTTAGGTTTCAGTAAAGGAATAAAGGAAAACACAATAGGGAATTCTCGGTCGTAATGGCAATTCACGAACTATAGTGGTGGTGGTGTGTGTGAGTTTGTTTTTGATTGAAATAGCGGACGTATAACAATAGAGGGGAATAGGGTCCCCTATTTCGCCAAGGTCCCCGATTCCGACTCGTGTGCAAATCCTATGGCGATCATCCGAAAACGTTAGAATACAAACAAAAGAGGGAAGACGGTCGGACAATGCCCCGTCCCCGATTGACGGCATTTACCCGCTTGTGTGAGTTATAGTCTTACATATGCACTGTGGAACTCCGAACAATTGACGTCCACGGATGCGGGAAGAGCCCGGTTTTTGGACTTGGACAGGTCCTCAGTCCGTTTTGCCGTCTCTGAAAAAAAAAGCTTTAGAGGAAAAACGGGTTTGGGTTATATATAGCATAGGTAAGAGGAACAGCTGAGAGGCCCAGAATCAATGAGTATTTAGTCAACGTTTTTTAAACTACACGAAGACAAAGGAATGTCCGCAGTACGTTTGTAAGGTAAAGCTATGTGTTTGGCTTAGTGTTCCGTGCGGGCCGTGAAACCGCTATTCGAGTGCGAGAACGAGTTTCGCGTGAAATGAACAGAGCGTTCGAGCCTAACCAATTACAGCAAATTGGAAATGCTACTGCGTGCAAAATCCTTTAACTGGTCACTCCGATAGATAATTGGAAAACCGCTGCTGTCCTGTTTAAACAGCGGTAAATTAATTACTTCTTTCTAAAGCTGAAAATGACCTTCGGTAGACAAGATCTGTGGGATGTGGCTCCTTTGAGAGTCAACGAACGACCGTGTATTTAATTACACTTGACGCGTTTTAACCTAATAGTCGATGTTTAAACTAAACTCAATCGCGCGATATGTCGGTGATTAGAGACATCGTTACGCATGCGCATTCTTTTGCAGAGATTCTCTGGCCATTTTGTTATTCCAAGTGAAACTGATGATTGCAAAAACGATTTATTCACCCATAACGTTACAAAACCTTAACCCTCGTTGATATGCTGACTATATAGGTTGGAATATTATAGGCTACAATCAATTACTCGTCTGCATAGAAGTGTTGAAGTTACTGTATTGGTGATTTAGTCAGTGGAAACATTAGGCCTACCAACCATACACAGACATACTGGGCTTCAATTAGTGAGGGTATGCAGTAGTGTTATCTTCTGTGTAAATACTGCTTTAATGTCACCCAAACTGGCGTTAATTTGACCAGTAGTAGAAGACGGTTTTGTCGGTGCGATCCAGATTTCTGACATGGAGGCTTTCGACAACGAGACAGATGGGATGCCACAACATGAGGTGATTGTACAGTCTGCGTTCATGGCTGTCATTATGCTATCGGCTATAACCGGCAACGCTTTGGTTCTACTCGCACTGGCAAACTACCGAATTCTACGAAGCAAGACCACGGTGTTCATCGTCAACTTAGCGGTGGCCGACTTGGCTGTCGGCCTGACGGGAATGCCGTTCGTCCTCGGCTCCAGCATCGCCAATCGCTGGATCGCCGGCGAGGCTTTCTGTACCGTCAACGGCATCACCAATGTGATTTTCTGCGTGGCCAGCATGCTGACTCTAGCAGGGATCGCCCTGGATCGCTACTTTGCCATCGTGTACCCGTTCCGCTACCCGGAGTTCATGTCATCGCGCCGTGTGGCCGTGATCATTGCCTGGGTCTGGCTAGAGCCACTCATCTTAAGTATCCTGCCCGTAGCCACGTCATGGTCCTTCTACAAGTACTTTCACAACGAGTACATCTGCACCATAGACTGGGGTTACAGTGCTAGTTACTCTTGTATCATTTTTGTTGTGGGTTTCTTCGTGCCTCTTGCCATCATGTGCTTTTGTTACTTCCACATCCTGATGGTGGCCCGTAGACAGTCTCGGAAGATCATTGCCGTGGAGGCACTGGGCTCCAGCGAGTGGGCCGTGGCGACCCGCCGAGCCAGGAAGCTCAAGCGAGACGCCAAAGCAGCATTCATGCTTCTCATCCTCATCGGTAACTTCATGGCATGCTGGCTGCCTCATTTCGTCGGCGCCATGTGTTTGGTCTTTACTAGGAACAAGTGCCCGTTTTCGGACGCCGTGTTCACGACGACTACCTGGCTTGCCATGGCCAACTCGGCGTTAAACCCCGTCATCTACGGGCTGTTGGACAGGCGATTACGGCAAGCCGTTGGTCTGATCCTACGGTGTAAGATGAACCAAAGGCTGAATAGTCCCAACCGTAGCCGTATAGCGATAACCAGACGCACAAAACAAACGATGAATAGGAACAGATCTAGAAAACCTTGACAGTGTTGTCGAGTACATTTTACAGTGCGAGTACAAGGCAACATCCCCACGAATACGAAGCAAATGTCAATGTATACAAGGGCTTTTGCTGTCAAACTATAGGCATTAAACAAATGTAGTATATAAACAAACAGTAGAAAGTCTTTTCCTGCATGTTGCACTAAAATAATGTTGTTGTAATTCTTGCAGGTGAACATAAATGTTGCTAGAGTACGAGTGCTTTGCCATGAGTACAAGTATAAGTACGCCTGTATGGGTACCTTTTTTTGTTGTTGAAAGAATGAGCAAGTTCAATCAAGAACTGTAGTTAACCATAGTTCCACTATGATCGAACTCACGTTGGTCGCCAGCGGCTGGACTAATCACGGTCGCCTATTTCCGACTAACCTACCGCGGTTGGTCGCGCTGGTTATCAGTTACAACATTGTCATGGCATAGTACAGTAGTCTGTAGGGAACCAACTATTACAAACAAAACTTTGCTGTGCAAATTGGCATATTAATTTGTTATTCGTTAATATGTGTCAATTCAGTCACCTATGTACGATAAAAACGGCGGTTATGTATAATATATCCCAAACTACATTCTAAAAATCAAAGTGTTAATTTAGCTCTTGAAGATCTAAAAAGTTGCACTTCTAGGTGCTTGTATAGTGACTGCACGCTCTGTGCTGATTCAGCACCTTCATGAGTGCTACAACAACAGCACTCAAAAAGAGCTACTCATAATACACTTTAGGTGCAATGAGCTGATTCAATATGTGCACTTGCAGGGAGCTAAAATAAACACATAGGTGCCACTTTTCTATAATTCCAAAACACAACAATTCAATCAATGAAGCATGATGTTTGGGTTTTTTCTCTCGCAAATTTTATTTTATTCCATCCAGAATGTGGCATCAAAGCACGAAGTGTAGCCACTTAAATTGTCAATTATACTATTCAAATTAAGTACATGTACCAAACTTTTAACTAAGTTTCCCCCCGAAAATCCTGATTTTACACTCATTTTGCGGTGCAGAATAAATGTGGTTATAGAAACCTAGAAACCTAGATTTCCAAGTACATGTACATGTACATGTGCATTTGTAAACAAAATTTACTTTCCTAAATTAAGCAGGGAACCAGTCACATACGAATGGGGAAATTACCGGGAAAGAATTAAAAAATGATTAACCAGGTGAAACAACTTGATTTATCCAAAATCATATTCATTAGTAATGAGTCATTCTTTTAATTAATTATTTAATGGATAATAAGGTTTTACCAATACAATAAAAGGACAGGTATCTCCTGAAAACTAAATCCACTCTCCAAAAGTGTAATTGGTCCAATGTTTCAAGGTTTAGACTATTCTCCTTAGTATTTTGTTCCTTAGTGACACCATAACATTTTACTTTAAATATTGTAACCAGTCTGATTTGCATCCAAAATTGCAATCTTCAATGATTTTTATTGGAAATTACTTGTCACTGAATAACACACTTGGCTTATCTAATTGTATGTGTTAGACTTTTTTACAATTTTAGCAAATGTGTGCTTTGGAAAGAAACATTTATACCGTTTGCAATGAAGGAGTCCAGCCTAGCTGGCGTTATTTGGTCATGATTTTAGGGAAAATTATTTACTGTGCCTTAAGTGTCATTGCAACTTCAGTTACTCGAGGTGGCAGCTTTTCTGTGTATTTGAGGCCATTATACCTGAGACTTCAGGTAGATGAAGAAGTTCGTCAGGAATGTTGAGTACTCAAGGTTGAACACGTAGGATCTGCTTTACTGGTGATCTAGAGCCGAATGCAAGAAGGGCAGGCTGCTTTGTGGATTCATTCTTCAATGCACCCCGGGTGGAGTGAACTGCCGACTTTTTAAGTAGAATAGAAAAACAACAGAATTTTGTTAATCATTACAATAAAAAATAACATTTTAAAAATTATTTATACATCACCAAAACTGACATAGCTTGGAGTTGAAAACTTCAAGGGTGTGCCATGCTCTTCCTCATCACCATGCATGATCGATATTTATACATTATACTAAATGTACCTTTAACTACACCTATCATATTTCAGTTAACTTGTCATTGTCACAATCAATTACTGGAGGGGGGGGGGTAGATTGCAAAACATCAAATCTTAAGCCTATAATCATGTTGACTTCTATTGCCTGGTTCATTTCTTGTCTGTCAGTTACTCTTACTGTCAGCAGTCATTGCTGTAATCCTTTCATTGCATATCAGCAATTTAAATTTAAAAAAGGGTTGGGACCTACCTCGTAATCACAAGCTGCTTGTCTACATCTTGATGCTGAGAGACATGACCTTCTGTCTTTGTGTTGTACGATAGCAACCATGGCAACAGCTAATCCATGAAGCCGTAGCGTTAAGTTAATCATGTATTACAATAGTACTCCATTTGCAAGAAATACTGTTTGTTAGCAAATATTAAGAAAAACCCAGTCGTTAGGCCTATTCTAGATCGATAAATAATTCGCAACACTCGACGTTGGCGTGCATCACCGTGACACGGCCATGACGACAGTGATTGCACGTTAGACTTGTTAGTGTATTATTATTAATTAATAAATACCTAGGAGAGTTGAAGGATTCTGATTGGCCGAGACTCGATCACGTGCAGGTCATTATATGTAGTAATATCATGGGTTCTCCAAGGGCCGTTTTCTAAACCCCGGCTTTGGGCTGCATTCTGGCCACATTACAGACGTTTACCTAGTTCCGGATCGCAACAAATATTCAGGCTGTTTTCGGCAAGTCTAATCTTTGAAATTTAAATGAAATAGGTTTAGTAGTTTACCTTGAGTGATGGAGAAACTACAGTTTTTGTTTCGATATTTATGCTCTACTTTGATTGAAAATACTACGTCAAATATACCGACATCCCTTTTTCTAGTTGCGGATCAGTTTAACCAATTCCGGATCGAGTAAAAAACTGCTTCGTACATGAACAATTATCACGCTAGAACCAACCCAAATCAAGCCTATATTTCTGATAAAGTATTCATTAATTTATATAAATACAGTTTAAAAATAAATTTCAAATACTTTCACTTCCAATAAAGTTTAAAAAGAGGACTTGCAAGGAAATGCTTTGAAATGTTTTGTCCGTGTACGTACGTGTGTGGCGCGCGGCAACGAGCCGATAAACTTTGTAATCTCCATGGTCCAACAGAACACGTCATATGAAATCGCTTGCGCGCGTGTAGTTGATGCATGTATTTTACGGGCGATCCGGAACTAAAAAAAATGAACGTTCAGTCTTTGGCAGATTTGTTAATACTGGAGACTTTTAGACTTATTTTTACTTATGTATCAAGAAGCTTGTATGTTTCTTTTCAAAATGCACTTCATCTAAACAAATAGTATTGGAGACCAAGCCATAACAAGGTAGGTTTTCATTTGAAGCGATCCGGATGGAGCTAGGAAAAAACCGGAACTAGGAAAACAACTGTACCACTGCTACTACATGAACAAAGCCAAAATACGGAAACGAAGCTGCGTTTGTAAAACGGCCTAGAAGAAGCCGCGAAGTCGCGAAATTCGGAGTATTTTCACCATTTTTCTCGTTAAAAAGGTATCGGCTCGATCCATTACCAGCGGTCATCCCCCAACCCGGTCATTACCACGCAGTAATAACCGGGTTCTCGCACTGTTATTACCTATATCATCTTCAACAAAGCTACTCAAATGTTAACTAGGTCTATGTATTATTACATGTAATATCATCTCAATGAACACATGCCACATTTTTATTTGCTTACCTTTTCGCTTCCGTTAGCACTTTTGACACATTTTGCTCCAGTGGTGCTGGTTTATGCACGTGAATGGCAGGTCATTGCGTAGCACTTACTTTTTAGCACTTTGTTTCTTAGAGTGTATAATGCATTTTTTAGAAAATTTTCACTTCGAAGTACTGCGGTTATGGAAAAAGATATCACTTTTTATCCCCAAATATTTGAATCTGAGAAGCGTTCTGCAGTGACGTTTCTCAGATTATTCTTCCTGCGTGGACATCATCGCTCCAGATTTTCGGCAATATCTCAAAATCGCTACCACCTTTAAAAAGAAAATTTTACAGGTTAGTTTTATGTTGTATATCTATAACTATACAGGTTTGAAACAAACAGTGGGTTCCAATAACCAAACGTATAAGATCCCTTTAAGTCTATGGGGTTATATGTTATATTACAGGAGCAAAATGAAACACAAATGCTTGATCTTGTACCGAATTACGATCGAGGATCGAAACACAAAAGAAAACAAAGGGAACAAAGAATTCTCGAAGGACGGTTTCCTTGTCCGCATTCGGTCCTCGATCGTTTGGGTAAGCGCTAGGTAATGGGATTAGGTTATACATGCAGTACAGGAATAAAGAAAAACACAATAGGGGATTCTCGGTCGTTATGTGGTTCACGACTGTGTGTCCTTGGGAAATTGTAAAGCACGACATGGGTACAGTGTGAGTTAGTCTTGCATACGCACTGTGGACCTCTGAACAATATAGGTCCACACGATGCGGGAAGAGGTTACGGTGTGTGGACTTGCACACGTCCACAATCCGTTTTTCAGTTTCCGAAAAAGAGCGCTAGAGGAAAAACGGGTTAGGGTTATATATAGAAAAGATAGAAGGGACAGCTGAGAGGCCCATAATCCAAATTTGAGGGTAAATTTGTTTTGGGGAAGCGAGAAAAATGAGTATTTAGTCAAAGTTTGTTAACTACACGAAGACAAAGGAATGTCCACAGTGCGTATGTAAGGTAAAGCTGTGTGCGGTGGTGGTGTGTGAGAGGTAGTCTTACATACGCACTGTGGAACTCCGAACAATTCACGTCCGCGGGTGCGGGAAGAGGTTACGGTTTGTGGACTTGGACAGGTCCTCAGTCCGTTTTGCCGTCTCTGAAAAAGAGCTTAAATTGGAGGAAAAATTGCTTTGGGCCCAGAAAAGGTAAGACGAACAGCTGAAAGGTGTTGGTGAAATTTGAGGTGAAATTTGTTTTGGGGAAATGAGAAAAATGAGTTTTTAGTCAACCTTTTTTTAACTACACGAAGACAAAGAAATGTCCACAGTACGTATGTAAGGTAAAGCTATGCGTTTGGCCGAGTATTCCGTGCTGGCCGTGAAACCGCTATTCGAGTGCGAGAACGAGTTTTGCGTGTCATGAACAGACCGTTCGAGCCCAACCAATTACAGCAAATTGGAAATGCTACTGCGTGCAAAATCCTTTAACTGGTCACTCCGATAGATAATTGGAAAACCGCTGCTGTCCTGTTTAAACAGCGGTAAATTAATTACTTCTTTCTAAAGCTGAAAATGACCTTCGGTAGACAAGATCTGTGGGATGTGGCTCCTTTGAGAGTCAACGAACGACCGTGTATTTAATTACACTTGACGCGTTTTAACCTAATAATCGATGTTTAAACTAAACTCAATCGCGCGATATGTCGGTGATTAGAGACATCGTTACGCATGCGCATTCTTTTGCAGAGATTCTCTGGCCATTTTGTTATTCCAAGTGAAACTGATGATTGCAAAAACGATTTATTCACCCATAACGTTACAAAACCGTAACCCTCGTTGATATGCTGACTATATAGGTTGGAATATTATAGGCTACAATCAATGACTCGTCTGCATAGAAGTGTTGAAGTTACTGTATTGGTGATTTAGTCAGTGGAAACATTAGGCCTACCAACCATACACAGACATACTGGGCTTCAATTAGTGAGGGTATGCAGTAGTGTTATCTTCTGTGTAAATACTGCTTTAATGTCACCCAAACTGGCGTTAATTTGACCAGTAGTACAAGACGGTTTTGTCGGTGCGATCCAGATTTCTGACATGGAGGCTTTCGACAACGAGACAGATGGGATGCCACAACATGAGGTGGCTGTACAGTCTGCGTTCATGGCTGTCATTATGCTATCGGCTATAACCGGCAACGCTTTGGTTCTACTCGCACTGGCAAACTACCGAATTCTACGCAGCAAGACCACGGTGTTTATCATCAACTTGGCGTCGGCCGACTTGGCTGTCGGCCTGACGGGCATGCCGTTCGTCCTCGGCTCGAGCATCGCCAATCGCTGGATCGCCGGCGAGGCTTTCTGTACCGTCAACGGAATCACCAATGTGATTTTCTGCATGGCCAGCATGCTGACTCTAGCAGGGATCGCCCTGGATCGCTATTTTGCCATCGTGTACCCGTTCCGCTACCCGGACTTAATGTCATCTCGCCGCGTGGCCGTGATCATTGCCTGTGTCTGGCTAGAGCCACTCATCTTAAGTATCCTGCCCGTAGCCACGTCATGGTCCTTCTACAAGTACTTTCACAACGAGTACATCTGCACCATAGACTGGGGTTACAGTGCTAGTTTCTCCTGCACCATTTTTGTCGTGGGTTTCTTCGTGCCTCTTGCCATCATGTACTTTTGTTACTTCAAAATCCTGATGGTGGCCCGTAGACAGTCTCGGAAGATCATTGCCGTGGAGGCACTGGGCTCCAGAGAGTGGGCCGTGGCGACCCGTCGAGCCAGGAAGCTCAAGCGAGACGCCAAGGCAGCATTCATGCTTCTCATCCTCATCGGTAACTTCATGGCATGCTGGCTGCCTCATTTCGTCGGCGCCATGTGTTTGGTCTTCACTAGGAACGAGTGTCCGTTTTCGGACGCCGTGTTCACGACGACTACCTGGCTTGCCATGGCAAACTCGGCGTTAAACCCCGTCATCTACGGGCTGTTGGACAGGCGACTACGTCAAGCCGTTGGTCTGATCCTACGGTGTAAGATGAACCAAAGGCTGGATAGTCCCACTTGTAGCCGTATGGCAATAACCAGACGCACAAACAAACGATGAATAGTTGCAGATCTAGGAAACCTTGTCGAGTACATTTTCCAGTGCGAGTACAAGGCAACATTCCTACGAATACGAAGCAAATTTCAATGTATGCAAGGGCCTTTGCTGTCAAACAAATGTAGCATATAAACAAACAGTAGAAAGTCTTTTCCTGCATGTTGCACTGAAATAATGTTGTTGTAATTCTTGCAGGTGAACATAAATGTTGCTAGAGTACGAGTGCTTTGCCGTGAGTACAAGTATAAGTACGCCCGTATGGGTACCTTTTGTTGTTGTTGAAAGAATGAGCAAGTTCAATCAAGAACTGTAGTTAACCATAGTTCCACTATGATCGAACTCACGTTGGTCGACAGCGGCTGGACTAATCACGGTCGCCTATTTCCGACTAACCTACCGCGGTTGGTCGCGCTGGTTATCAGTAACAACATTGTCATGGCATGGCACAGTAGTCTGTAGGGAACCAACTATTAACAAAATACGAAAACTTTGCCGTGCAAATTGGCATATTATTTTGTTATTCGTTAGTATGTGTTAATTCAGTCACCTATGTACGATAAAAACGGCGGTTATGTATAATATATCCCAAACTACGCAATCACTATTATGGTGTAAATTAATAATATACTGGTTGTTGCCATGGATCGACCAATCAGGATCGAGGATTCAAGTTTGCTTGAAGATAAACGGTAATATCTTGTTGAAATATTGTTTTGTCCGTGTCAGTATATGTTCCAGTTACTCTCTAAATTCCAAAGAGTAAAACTAGGGACTAGACGTTTTAGAGTGGTTCTCATTCTAAATTTTGATTAAAACACACTTAAAAATTGTACCGTTTCAGTGGAATTTGATTAGATTTCAGTGGAATTTGATTAGATTTCAATATTTGTCGAGTCAATTAATTTCACTCTAAAACGTCTGGTCCCTAGTTTCAGACTGTGGGAGTGAATTTTCAATCGAATGAAGTGAATTTTGGCTCTTTGGAAATAAGAGAGTTGACTATAGAGTGGTCCACTTCATGGCGCACGCGCTAGATAAGTCACAATGTTTCACCCCGTTGCCACCTCTTTTTTTCAAATAAATATCGGTCATTTAAAAAAAAAACACGTGAAAGTCATGAATTTAAGATTGAGAAACATGTTCAATTTTGTAAAACACTCTCTGCCTCTCTATAGGCTTTATATACAACCAAAGAACGAGTGCGAGTACATTTTTTTCATGAGTACTACACTGTAAAACGTCACCGTGAAATAACGGGGCTTTTTCCACCTGTAAAAAAAAAGAAATCGCCGTATTTCTATTTTAACGGATTTTGGACGTAAAACTAAGGTAGTGTGCCTTGATATATAATCACAATAAATCATAATATCACGTCCAAAATCGGTTTAAAAAAAAGAATACGGCGATCCTTTTGTTTTTTGTACAGGTGAAAAACCCCGTTATTTTACGGTTATTTTGTACAGTGTAGGTACAACAAATATACTCAAGAACTAGTGGTACAGTACTGGGGCCCAGATAACACGTCTTGTTTTGTTTATAAATAAATAAATACAAATAAAATAAGAGGGTGACGTTGAACTACCGACCGTTGTTAATAAGCGAGTTTTTGTTTATGGCAACACAGAACGTATAGCCTTTTACGCAACAAGCACGACATGTACCTGTAAGTATAAAAAGGTGGGTACTAAAAAACAATGCCGTTCAAAGCAACTGGCGTAGTTAGAAAAAGGCATTGGTGTTCAGAAGATACATGCATAGTTCGAATCCGGCCATGTACTTCTTTTTAATATCCTGCAAGAATGTGTACGGTCGAAGTTGATTTATAAGGGAAAAATAGGACCACTTTTTCGCATGCAATGCATGGTGTTGAAATCTACCGGCCTCTCTTATTAGCGTGGCAATTATAACACTATTACCGGCACGCTTAATTGTATTGTGGCATTATGGAGTAAAAAGCCTCGCTTATTAACGACGGTGGGTAGTCAGATCGGGTGAGCTGACATCATTTTGTTATATATGAGGCTTTATGAGAACACCTACTGAACCAATTCTGAATTCTTAGTAAACGAAATGCTGTCTTCCCATTACAGATGTTAATGTTAACACCAACATTTCACAAGTAAATGTTATCTCATCTGCCTAATTTGTTCCCCTGGATCAACCATCTTTCGTTTCCCGATATACCCGACCCACAAGAGTGCAGGAGAAACGTATATTCGTTTTTTTCTATACGTGGTCAAAAACACTAATAAACTGCATTGTAGCGGCGATGGTATTTCAAATTGTTATTCGTTAACTGCAATTAATTTAGCGTTGGGCGTCCCTGTCCTAATCCATTACCGTGTGTTAATTATTACCGCGGGTTAATGATGGCTTTATTGCCGCACTGTACTAACAGTAGTACATTTTTGTTATAAAATTAACATGCTGACGACAATAACAGAAAATTGTAGTTTATTGAAGTGGGGTGTTTTCAAATTGTCCATTAAATAAACCTTTAATTCAACATGATTTCGCGAGTATAGTCACGCTAATTTCAATGCGTTCCATATAATCTTATAAGTTTTTGGCTGTTTAGTTTTATTCTACGCTGTAACAAATTACCGTAAAATAACGGGGGGTTTTCCACCTGTAAAAAAAGTGTGCCTTGATATATAATCACAATATATCATAATATCACATCCAAAATCCGTAAAAAAAGATTACGGCGATTTCGGTTTTTTCTTAACAGGTGGAAAACCCCGTTATTTTACGGTTATTTTTTACAGTGTATCTTAATATCGTGTTCAGTCCGAAATACACACCTATGGCTAATTTAATCACAGTATTCTATAAAAGGGCATGCTAATGAACGGCTAATTACGTACACGTGTACACGCATCCCCATTCCCAATTCATGGAGCATATTCTGAGGCATTGTGAGGCAAGTTTCAAGGGAGTTACTAGCTCTATGATACTCACTGATCGTATGCGTAGTCGGACAAATTGAAATAATTGAACATTCTACGTATAGGCCGTACGGTGTACACATTTTGCTTTTCATCCCATTTCGACCCCCTGGGTCTATAAGAACTCTTTGGTTTTGGACATAGTTTTGTTTGGAGATTATGATTAAAAACGCCTGTCGAATTTGAGTAATAATTTATCGACCTAAATCGGCACTAAATTGTCAACAGCGATGGAGCATTTGTTTATGGTCGTATTACGCTAGCATGACATTAGGTTGAAATCCATGCGCTCTGGTACCACGTGATCCGAATTCTTCAATCACAACTCAGGTAATACTAGGCCATTGTATCATTGCGAATCAAAACTATCATGGCGTCGCCCATGTCACGGTCGTCGCGTGTCGAAGATTCCGTGATAAAACCAGTTGTTTTGTTCATGGCTAATTACGTACACGTACACGCATCCCCATTCCCCATTCATGGAGCATATTCTGAGGCATTGTGAGGCAAGTCTCAATTCGTATAATTTAATATAGCTCTATGGTACTCACTGATCGTATGCGTAGTCGGACAAATTGAAATAATTGAACGTTATGCGTATCCGCAAACACACACAAAATGCACGCGTGCCGCGTTAAAAGTTTGTGAATATAAAATTTATAAACGCAACATCCGAAATTCGCTTGGCCGGATTCGTGCCCGCACTGAATCGAAGCGAGTATGAACTGGGCTTATAATGTACCGGCCAGACTGCACGCGCATTGTCACGCATGCATTGTTCTCAAGCCTGTTTTGGATGGTCGAAATCTACTTTAAGCCCCTGTCACACTGTTCATGTTCCGAGTAAAACATTGTGGAATCGGTGTTTAATCGGTTTGAACTGAACTCAAACGGATTTCTCTCGGTTTCCCTCGGTTTTCCAACGCTATATAGGGCCTACTCGTGTACGTTCGGTGATGCACTGAGAAACTCGGAGAAATTATTGAACCTGTTTAATAATTTCTCCGAATTGTCGCGGCAACCTCAATACGGACGGTATCCGGTATACACACGGAATATGCACGGAATGCACGGAATATACACTGTACTCGTTCGTTGCCATTCGTTGCAATGCGGAATAGGTACGGAAGAGTACGGAACAGGCCTCTGATTCCGACCGATAACCGTATGTATTTAGAGTTCATTCCGAACCCACACCATTGAAATGCCGATCAAAAAAACGGACGCACCGAATTGAAGGCCACTAAATCCGATGATATACCGCATTACCACGAAGTAATACTGCATATTAAACGAACATATACCATATATATAACGATCATATAACGAATAAATTCCGGTTCAGCGGGAGATCCAGAGACGGCAAAATTGCTATAAAAGCGGTCGGTCTTGAGATCAATGAATTTTTCAAAGTTTGGCATGTCCAGTGATGACCGGAGAGGTTCTGAATATAGACGGATTGCAATCGGAATAGCAATTTTTTAGATCCGGAATAAGACCGGATTATGATCGGTGTATTTTCATTTCTGGCTGGTTTTTTGACATTTAATATTTCAGATCGGTTTATGAACGGAAATATAGATTCGGACAAGTGTGACAGGGGCTTCACGTTGGAATCTGCTTTACCTTGATATCGCATTTTTCATTGTTGTCTTTACCACGATAACCAATAAGAAGGGGTCCTCTCCCCACGAGTCAAAGAGAATACTGTGACTCTACCTAATGTGATTTTGCTTATTGACTCCCGGCATATTTACGTGCATGCGTGCAAGATTTTAAATTATTAGAAAATGATAAATTTACTTTTGCGATTTTTGACGGGTGCCTAGACGGGCACCTTCTAGGGCCGCCATAATTTGCATAAACCCTTAACACCTGCCGCGTAATACATATATTTCAAAATTTATTTGTTATTTTTGTAAAGTTTATTTTGGTGATTCTATACTTACACATCTTTGCTTAAATAACGTATCTTTATAAGTGACTTAATTATGAGATAGTAACAATCCAAGATGGCTTCTATTACCCTAAAGTTGCACGCATTGTCTCCATGCAGATATCATCAAGTATAGTCTTGCCAAACCTCAGTATTTATGAGCTTTAAATTCACCAAATTACTTACCGGCATACCCTATCAAAACCAGGATTATCATGTAAACAATGACAACATTGTGACATTTAAGCCCTGTTAAGGCCTGTCAACAAAAGAACATTTTCGTATCTGTTCTTCCTTAAAAATTTGTTCGGTAAAGAAAACCAAAATTTTGAAAAAGCACGAACAACCCAACAGATGACCCTTTATACCCGATTTTCCCTCTGTAACCTTTTTTCAGAGACGGTGAAATATGTGTGTGGAGTATGTAATCTTACGAGATAGTTTTAACACAAACCACGAGGAAGTTTAACAAGCAACTCGAACTTTAGTTAAACTTATAATTAAATTAGCCATAAATACGGGTGCATTTTTTCCCCATTTTGTCCTTTCTCCCACCGACCCTATTTCAGCAGAAAACAACTAGGAGAACCATCGCACATAGAACTTCTTGAATTGTTGGATCTAAGTAGATAATGTGGAGGGTTCGTTCGGAGAGAAGAAGAAAAGCCGACGTGAGATGCGGGCGTCAATCCTGTTTTGTTTGTTGTTGTTGTTTTTGGAGGGGGGGAGGGGAGGGCACACAGGCTCAAAGGGTAGATGTGCGTGTGGAGTTACATGCAAGTCCGCCTCATAAACCTAATAACATAGTGACCAAATCTTATAGGAATCCATGTAATTAGCTTCTCCTTCCAACATTCTGAAAGGTACTGTCCATACACGCGTACCGCACATGATCAGGCTATACATGTCATCGGTACAAACATGAGCTGCACACTGACTCGTGTATTTTGTGACAGTGCTCCCTAAATCATCTCTTAAAAATCGTTATTTAGACTTTAAAATCTTCTCCAAAACTTTTACCATACCAATCTATAATCATGTACTGATAACATATGGGGGTTTACAGTGAACAACAAAAATTATTGCATTATTTGGTAAAATAAAAGCAATGAAAATCGTGTCAAAATTATGACGCATTTACCTTTGAAAGTTGGGCAGGCACTGCCGTGCAGCCCACATGGTCTTGTAGTTGTAAAATAGAACGTACAGTTCGTGTTAAGTGAGTATTTAACGTGCGAAATTAAAACAGGAGCCCAAGACAAATTGAAACTAAAGTAGCACTGACAACAATATAATAAGTGTTGTTAAAGAATTGAAACTTAAAATTAAGTCCACGCCCCACATTTTGTGCCACAATTGAACTACATGTTACAAAGCCAAACAAGTTTGTTTCCATGGGCAACTCCAGGTTATTGGTCACCGCAGCGGCAATACATTGTACATTTAGGCGGGAATAGTTTTAAGCATACTTTATACAGGGGGTGGATCTCAAGAGGCATAAAAGGGCAAATCTATATTATTCACAATAAAATAATAAATAACAAAATTATGAAATAGCATGCAGAGTATGTCACGAGAACCATAATAATGGCTGAAGGGCAATCACAGATTTTTGTAATGGCTGCCATTGCTTGTTATTCTACCTATTTTTTTTTTATAGGCAACATTTGCGATGGCCCATACCTATGGCATTATCTTACTCATGACATACTCTGACTGTGTGCCAAATGTCATGCTTTTATCGTTAAGTGACCAATAATGTTTTGCACCAGTCTGCCTGGAAAGTGAACACCTACTGCAAATTTATATGTACACACAGCTTTGTACTGGATAATGCACTTAGGCTTTAGACCCATAATATGCAACATAATTTTGCACCAGTCTGCCTGACCATAAAATAAGGAAGATGTGGGCGGAAAGTAAACACGTACTGCAAATTCATATGTACACACAGCTTTGTAATGGATAAGGCACTTAGGCTTTAGACACATGCAACATAATCAAACGCTAAAAGCAATCCTTGTCTCTTTCATCGTATAATAAAACAGATGTGGATGTTGCTAACGTTTTGAACACACACATTGCCATGTTCTGTTCAGGCCTTTCACCTTTACGTACGTGCAGCCGCACTAACGCCATACTTACCTGCACTATTCCCGCCGCCTGTGATTTATCGTTTTCAAGTGTATAAACAGCTACATCAACTGAATGCTTCCAAAGCTATACTCCTAACGATTGTCCAATTCGATTATTGAAAGAATTTGCTTATGAAATATCAAAGCCTTTACTCAAGTTGATTGCTTTCCTACAAATTTGAAAAATGCATTTGTTTGTCCTGAGCCAAAAGTATCTAATGTTACCAGTTTTGATCCATTGCGACCAATATCTATCACTTTTTGAAGGGCTTTTAGCGGATTGGGTGATGAGAGACATAAGACATAATTTTGGATCCCCAACAGTTTGGTAATTTAAAGGGCAGTTCAGTTTCATATTACCCTATTAATATGCTTGACATGCACAATACATAAGAACATTGATAAGGGTGGTACTTCTGTCTTTTTTTGTTTGATTTGATTTATTCGCAATTTCCACAATAATGATACAGATTTTACTACAGAATAAAAAAAGAAAATATATACATAGTGGTAAGAGCAGGGATAACGCAAAATCTTTTACAAAACTTATTTCAATTGCGGTCCCAATCAATTCTATTGAGAAAAAAAATAATTACTTTATGTATTATTATTTATTTATCATTATTATTATATACATGTAATTATATATTGTTTTCCTAATGCATGGCATGATACCATATTATTAAGAATAAATATCTAAACCTGTGCACTTTTGATTTCAGTAAAGCTTTTGACCACATCAATCATACAACCGTTGTTAAAAAGTTGATACGGTTAGGGGTTAATCCAGCTATCCTTCCTACAATCTGTAATTTTTTCTCAGATCGGACCCAGAACGTTCGATATAAGGAAGTAATCTCAACTTGTGGTGTTCCGCAGGGTACAAAGCTGGGACCAATCCTCTGTTTGGCTATGGTTAATGACGCTGTCAGTAATATCCAAAACCGGTGGTAGTACGTTGATGATCTCAATGTAGTCGAGGTTTTTCTAAAGGTGAACTGTCAAAATTGCAAGCAAATATTTACACGCTTGTGGACCTGTGTAATACCAACGATATGAAGCTGAACCCTTTGAAATGTAAGGTTACGCAGGTTTATTTTCTTCGTAATCAGGTTTCTCTTGGGAATTACCCAAAAACAAGCTCATAATATTGAGAGTACAAACAATTGCTCTGTGTATAATTGCTTAACCGAATGCTTTGACTTATCACGATCTCACCTGGTCCTAAAATTTGCCTTCCAATATGCACCGCCATCTCATGTCAACACAACAAAAATCCATAAAGCACACGACAACTAGAAAATCTACGAACTCCGAGATTCAGAAACTCAACAGTATATGGTATACCATCCATGTTACAGATGCTGAATTCAGCATTTCCATAACTCGCAAATCAATCAATTTCTAATTGTTGTTTACATTTAATTTGTGTATATGCCATCAATGGTTCTCATATTTTAATTAGGTAATAACAGTGCGAGAACCCGGTTATTACATAAAGGCTGAGGAACACGCCAATACCAGCAGGATAATCAGGCCAGGCGCGCAGCGCCGAGACCGATTATCGCTGGTATTGGCGTGTTCCGAAGCTATTAGCCTATGTAAAATCCAGACTCCCATTGTTAATGGGAATGTGAACAACAAAGACAGAGTACAATGAGGCTACAATGTAAGTGCACTGCCAATCACACAGGCCCGTACGCAGGATGGTATTATCGCCTAAGCCAAGTCCATTTGTGTGTGCCAATACCGTTATTTCCACATCAAAATACCATTATTTACCCCGGAAATTGTAGACCTTTTGGTAAAAAAAGTTATTGTGTACTGTTTTAAATCACGAAATTACATTTAAAAAAAAATATTGAAGAAATATTGTCACAAAAATTAATTTCATGGTTTAAATCTTCAAAAAATATCGACGCTCCGGATCAAACGGGCCCTATAGTAAATGTAGTGTGTCTGCCCTCGGGGGGGGGGAGGGGTTGTAAAACACGTACATCGAGGTTTCGCAAAAAAGCGAGTTTCGTGTGTCAAGTATAGAAGACTTCCGAACCCACCATTCTGTAGTCGTGTCGTGCGCTAAACTTTGCAGAAAACGCGTGCATGCAACCTCACACAATTGGGTACATTGCCTTTAGCTGTATGCGAGTTTTTGTGTGCGTAATAAATGTAATTTCAACATCAATCCACCTCCACATAGCTTTTACATTTTTGTTAAATTCAAGATATACAATTATAATTTGCTGTGATATTGCTGCCAAATAATGCACAAGAGCGACACTATAGCAACGAAGCCGTTAATTAAAGGGTAGGAGTCCAATTTCCGCTAACCGATTGGTTTCTAGTAATGAACGAATGGCATCGCTAATTAATCACGACAGCTTCCTCAAAGAAAGTATACACCATTTTCAAACATCAAAACCAAAACTACTGAACTATTATGAAAAGTGGCCACTTTTCGTATAGACCTAGATCAACACAACTACAACGCCAATGTCAAAACCAGCATTCTCTTGGTTAAATACAGGAGTGTTCAGCAATTTTAGTTGATTATTACAAGTCCGGCTGAGACTTTCCGACAAGGAGTTTAGGCATGACACCCGCACTGTCAGGATCTTGGGTGCACTTTGGCGGTGACCGTACCTAAACCCCTGTTTTGGGTGTTATGTAGATTTGGCTAGGGCATTGCCGTGCGTAATTCTCCCCATTTGAAACTCCCGAGGAAATTAACCGACAAGAAGCAACGGAACGGTTATAACTAACGCATTCTATACTCGTGGTTTCACGGCGGCGCAGGACGAAGGCCTTTCCCATAGGGTAACAGCATTGGAAAGTTCTTCCATCAAATCGTTTCTCCACTCAGTTTGAAATGTCACAACAAAATGTAAACGGGTATCTTTCTGAATGAGAATGACCTTCTCCATTTTGTCAAGGCATCATAGCATTAATATCTTGAGTGGCCATATGCCTTACGTTTGGCTGACAGTAATAACAGTAACTCTATCATCTATGGGTCTGTGGGCAAAGCCAATCGTCAAGGTGCCCTGGATCTGCCACTATCCATCGCTTGTGTGTGTCTTCTTGTCGTCATACGGGTGGGACTATCCAGCCTTTGGTTCATCTTACACCGTATGATTAGAGCAACGGCTTGACGTAGTCGCCTGTCCAACAGCCCATAGATGACGGGATTCAGCCCCGAGTTGGCCATGGCAAGCCAGGTAGTCGTCGTGAACACAGAGTCCGAGAACGGGCATTCGTTCTCAGTGAAGACCAAACACAGGATGCCGACGAAATGAGGCAGCCAGCATGCCATGAAGTTACCGATGAGGATGAGAAGCATGAATGCTGCCTTGGCGTCTCGCTTGAGCTTCCTGGCTCGACGGGTCGCCACGGCCCACTCGCTGGAGCCCAATGCCTCCAAGTCAATTATCTTCCGAGACTGTCTACGGGCCACCATCAGGATGTGGAAGTAACAAAAGCACATGATGGCAAGAGGCACGAAGAAACCCACAGCAAAAATGATGCAAGAGTAACTAGCACTGTAACCCCAGTCTATGGTGCAGATGTACTCGTTGGGGAAGTACTTGTAGTAGGACCACGACGTGGCTACTGGTAGGATACTGAAGATGAGTGGCTCTAGCCAGACCCAGGCAATGATCATGGCCACGCGGCGCGATGACATGAACTCCGAGTAGCGGAACGGGTACACGATGGCAAAGTAGCGATCCAGGGCGATCCCTGCTAGAGTCAGCATGCTGGCAATGCAGAAAATCACGTTAGTGATTCCGTTGACGGTACAGAAGGCCTCCCCGGCGATCCAGCGATCGGCGATACTGGAGCCGAGGACAAACGGCAAGCCCGTAACGCCGACAGCTAAGTCGGCCACCGCTAAGTTGACGATGAACACCGTGGTCTTGCTACGTAGAGTTCGGTAGTTTGCCAGGGCGAGAAGGACCAGAACGTTGCCGAGTAAGGCCGATAGCATGATGACGGCCATGAACGAAGACCGTACGGCCAACAGAGCAAAATATCCCTCATCTGTCTTGTTGGCAAACGTTTCCATATTTTGAAGTCTGGAACTCTGGATCGTACCAACCAAATAGTCCCGAGTAGTGATTATCAACTTGCCAGTTTTAATGACAGAGCCCACTGAAAACATTTATCTCGTGGATTGGTCATAACGACAAGAACATATCTTGTCCATGCACAGCTAAACGACCAGTCCCGGCAGTGACAATAATTAATGTCATACATTGGAGAACTGCATTTTACACAAGCAAATATGGGCGGAGCCAACGTTGTATATGCACTGTCGCCAGAACTAGAGTACATTTTTATGAGATCATAATATATTGGGCTGGAATGAGTCACCAAAAGTTGTCATGACCAGTCAGTCCGCAGCGCACTGAAAAGCCGTTCCTTTTATGTGCGATTTATGCATGGCACTTTGTGCGTGACCTCGTTTTTGAATACCTAATGAGCTGGCGACAACGCCTGGAATTTGGTCCGAAACATCTGTTTTATTTACCGACTGTCAATATTATGTATATTTTCTTTTGGATAAGGAAACATTTTGTTATATTATCAAATCAGATTGGAAATTATATGACATTTAGAGGGTGAAATTTATAACGTAAAAAAAGCTCCCAAACCAACAAATTGACCTTTAAAAAAAGACGCATTTTGTCCATCTTCTGGCAGCGGCCACATCCCAATTTCACACTGATGTTAAAGATAATTTCATATTCTATCACAAAACTGTAGATTTAGGGTTGATTTTAACTTAGTCCAGTCAGGGTGCAGGAAATTATAACGTTCTCAATAAATTAACAAACGGAACATCCCGCCATGACAGTCCATAGTCTTCCTGCGCCCTCATTGGTCGAAAATGACGTCATTGAAAAAGGCTTCGTGGTAACGTGTAGTTCATGCACATTTCAATACGCAGTTGTTTTTTGTGTATTTTTTTAATTGTAAGCTCAAGCGAAAAGGATTCTGCTAATCAGTATTTTGTTTAATCTTTTTAACAGTGGACTGATTAAAAAATAATAATATTGCCTGCGTAATACAATGTATACAGCCAAATATACAAAAAAAACAAGCAACAAATAAAGTCGTCGTTTAAAATTTATATCTGTATTGTGAGGTTGGTTTATAAAAGAACTCTGCACTTTTTATTTGAAACTTTTATTGCTTACATTAATATACCCTGTTGATGTTATACGACTTGAATACAATTGTTAAATTAAACCCTGAAATTGTAAAAACTTATTTTAATTACATCATCAATTACATGTACATGTACATAAATACAGATTGAAGAAATGACCCAAATTAGGGTTGATAATAAGATAATAAATGTTTAGCAATTAAGCAAAACATTAACAAAAATATGGCCAACATTCAAATTAAAATAATGACAACATAGTGAAGATGATAATTACCATTATCTTTGGCATAATGTTCAATGTGCAAACCATTGAGATTTATTATAAAAGTAAATAAAGTTTGTTTTATCTTTGCTTGTTTTTGGCATAGTTTCTTTGGCATTAAATTATTGTAAATATTAAATTACAATGTATACCCGCTTCTAACATTGCAAAAACAAATGATTTTAAATAATACATAAATTTAGTAATATAGATGTTAATGCACATAAATTATATCACTGAATAGAAATAATACCATCTGCATTCATAAAGTAATATGCTGTTTGTGTCAAATTTACATTGTAGCTCAAAACTTTGTTGGCATAGTTTTTGGCATTGGGTCCTAGATGATTTTACAAACTGACCCGACTCGACCAGACTCGGTTTCGATCTGTTTCAGCTGCACTGTGTTTGCACAAAACTGACACAAAGTCATGTATATTATTTAAAACACTAAAATACAAAAACATTTAAATCTACATGTAAGCACGTGCTTCATATATCCACCAGTACATTTAAATCTTCAACTATTTTCAACACTTCTTTGGAAACCCAACTCTAGATCATTTGTCCCAACATGAATCATTACAAATACAATATGTCAGGCACAGTTGTGAGGTTGATGTCATGCTGATGAAGCAGACACTTTCTAAGGCCAGAAATTGTAGTACCGCGACGAGTCACTACCTGCAAATCAACCAACTTTAGTAAGTGATGTTCTCTTTGAGATACTTTGTGAGAGAATATCCAAGGACAAGAGCTTTGCCTTTGGCCTTCTGTAAAGGTTCTCGACATGCTGGCAATGGCTGCGATGGCTGCGGTGGGCATGGCGATGGGCATGGCCATGGTGGTGGACGGCATGACTACTACCTAGTATAAGAAACATATTGGAAGACAGAAATATGAACTATGAAGTTTAGCACAATAATAGCAGTAATTATTATTATTAAACAATTTGTGAATTTTGAACAAAAACATAGGCCTAAGTCGTTTTTATACATGAAAGAAAAATCAATTTTCTATCAACGCATGACATATAGGCAGAAACCTAACTTTATCATATAAATAAGCCACACAAAACAAAACAATTAATTATGTTTCTGCTTGCTTGTGTGCATAATGAAACACACGCTCTGCGTATGTACAAGCCGAAAGACATGGACGAAAAAGTTGAAATCGCGCGCACGAAAATCGTCGCAAAATACATGAAAAAAATGTCGCCACAGGCTAAATTGTATATCAAACGAAAGATCATTGCTTTTTTTATTGATGTGTAGTGATCATTTTTGGCAATATTTGTTAGTCCAGTCAGGGCGCAGAAACTAAACACACGACAACAAATTTCCTTAAAATCATACCCTAACTTCGAGTGAACAAAATTCTGCCAAAAACATACTGAATCTCGTCATATTTTATATCATTCGATTCAGAAAATCGTTCGCTTTCCACTTACCCCGCCATCTTGGAGAATCACTGCTTCGTTTGCAACGTGTAGTTCGTAAAAACAAAGCGGTCGAACTCTCGCAATTACTCGCGTAAATCTCGTGGCCGATTTGCGATGCCGGCGCTGCAAATATAGTTCGGGATGTGACCTCATTAACGCGTGCGCTGCGGACTGACTGTGACTTAAAGAATATACACGAAAGAACATTTGCCTTGCTACTAGGTCAAGTTGATCTTGCAGCGTACAACAAAATAGGCATTATGCCCTCAAAGAGGTGCATTTAAAGTAGGCTATGTTTGTTATATTTGGGATAAAATAAGATTGATGATTGGATTGCCGTGTCACGTTGTGAACAACGTATACATGATTGTCGTGCGTGTGCATGCGCTGTAACATTGAAATTGTTCAAACCGCAGTTATTTGGCCTGAACGACATCACTTCCTATCAACAAAGTATCAAAGAGGCGTGGGTCGGGGGGGGGGGCGTGGGTCGGGGGGGGGGGGGGGGGGCGCGGGTCGGGGGGGGGGCGTGGGCCGGGGGGGGGGGCGTGGGCCGGGGGGGGGGGGCGTGGGTCGGGGGGGGGGGGCGTGGGTCGGGGGGGGGGGGGGGGGGCGGGCGGGGACGACTGGTAATTAAACACAGCGTAACGTCGACATTCCCCGGTCTGTTTAAACATGGAGCTATAGACACATAGCTCCATGGTTTAAAGGGATCGTATACGTTTGGTAATTACTCCAAAAATTAATGGCAATAAAAACCTACTTGGTAAGAAGTAGAGCAGCTTTAGATAGTATAATGCATTTGTAGAAACGTTGCACTTCGAAGTACTGCGGTTATGAAAAAAGATATCACCTTTTTATCCCCAAAAATTTGAATCTGAGAAGCGTTATGGCATAATATACCCTTTGTTCTGGATCCATCTATCCAATAAGTTTATTTGCGCCCTCTATTGTCAAGCTCATTCTCAGAACCACGCTTTCACAAAATGCTGGCGAAAGTTAACGTCTGCATTTTTTTCATTTTTTGTGACTAATAGCTCATTCCCAATCTACTGCCTTCTCAGTTAACGCCTGCGAGAAGCATTGTCTGTAAGTTGAATACTTTTCTTGCCTCGTTTTTTGACATATAAAAAGTGTTTTAGTGGGTATTTTAGCCCCGGAAGTGCACATGTTTTTTGTACAAATTTAGCTTACATATTGTAACGAGATTTCTCCCTGGGTATCCTGACGCATTAACCGACACACGGAAACACTTCTTCTGTGAAAATGGCTGCCTTTAGCCTGGTTTATTACTCCAAAACTCTACCGACAACTGTCGTACAAAACTCCGCTTCACACGCGGTCTCTAAAACTGGTTCTAACTGGTTTGGCGCGCGCGCAACCCAACACGGGCCCCCGCGCGCACCCGCGGAAACCACCAGAGCGATTCCACCGTGGAATCGTTCTAGCGCCCTCTGCCCCAAACCCGGCGCCGGCGCTACACAGCCCCCCACTAAGACCTTGTTTGCCCCCAAACAAGACTACGGGCGCCGCTGCCGCACCCCGGCCAACCGCCCCGGAAAGCGCATAACGCCAACAATTAGATAACAAAAACAACAGTTTAAAGCTTCAACAAAAACTGGTTAAAGTTCCCGTCTAGGAGGTGGGAGGTGGCCGCCGGATGACACCGTCCCTGTCCAAACGCATCCAGGTCCCGTCCGGTAGCTCCACCCAACACCCGGCCGGCAAGACTCAGGGCTGCCCACGCCATTGGAGCTCCGTCTGCGTCCCTCCTTCCACCCGAGCTGGCGGGGAGGGTCTGGCGGTGCTGCTTCCTTCTGAGTGGCGAGAGCGGTGTCCGTGTCCCCGTTGTCCTGACCAACGGCCCGGGGGCGCCCAGGTAGCCTCTCCTGGTCCTGGCTTGGCTGGCTGGCCGACTCGTCCTGTTTCGTGCGAGGAGGCCGGAAGGGCCGCTCGCTGGAACTGGGCCCCGTCGTCTCTTGGCCGGGGGCAGTGACGCGGTACTGGCAGCGGCTGGGTGATCCCGCCTGCCGTGGGAAAGGTCGGGGCTCTCCTGTCGGGAGAGGCGAGGCGGAGAAGGTCCTCGGCCGGCGGGATTGATGAGCTCTATCTCGTCGTCGCTGGGATGAATCTCTAGGGCGTCCATCTCCGCCATCACCCCGGCCACCAGCCCCTCCCGGCGTACCGATAGTGACGTCCCCGGATGTCGTCTCGGTAGAACCGCACTCCGCAGCCCCGTTCGCACGCGTACGGGCGTTCCGCGTGGAGCTTCTCGCACGCAGTGCGGATGTGTCTGCGGCGGTTGCTGCTGCGGGTGAAAGCCTTCCCACAGTGGGGGCACATCACGGGAGCCCTCCTGCGGGGGGAAGGAAGTTTGGTTAACGCAAGACAATATCGGCTAGGCCGGACTACCTTCCGGCCGGCGCGAGTATACCTCCCGGCGTCTGGTTCCGTCGGTGGAGAAGGTGGCCGATCGCACCCCGCTTCGTGCTCGCCTAGCCCCGGACCCGGTTTTGCACCCGTCTCAACCAGCCCTTCAGGGGCGACATCCGCCTTCGCAATTGGTGGCGACGCCTCCGCCTCCGTCAATGCCGGTGGTAGTTCCTCCTCGTCCGACTGGTCACCCATGTACCCTTGCGGGGCTGGCCTGGCTTGACCCGTCGGTCCGGGAACAGGCGGTCTCGGCACTCCTTCGGCCCCAGGCTGGGGCGGCGGGGGGCTGGCTCTTCCCCTCCGGCGGGGGCAGTCTCTCCTGAAGTGGCCAAACTCGTGGCACCTGTAGCACTCCACCTGAGCCGGCGCGTTAGGTTTGTACTCCACCTGGGGAACCGACTCAGGCTCTGCAGCAGAAACTGGAGGAAGCTTCCCTACCGACATCACGTCTCTGGCTCCGGCCTTCCTTTTCCGGCTATACTCCTGTGACTTCATGAACGTCTCCATCTCGGTTGCGAGCGTGATGGCTTCGGTCAGGGTTGCCGCCTTCCGGGAGAAAAGGTGACGCTGCAGCTGTTCCTCCCCCAAGGCCCTCCGGAACGCCTCTATGCCCAAGTCCTCCCGGGCCTGCGCAGGGAACCTTGGGTAGCTTTTCAGCACCAGCCGCCGAATAGAATGCCCCAGGCTGCTGAGCGACTCGTCGCGGCCCCTCGTCCGCATGGACAACTGGGCCCGATGTAATGGGACCTGTGCCGTCACGCCGAACTGGTGATCAAAGTTCTCCAAGATAGAGGAGAATTCCCCCCGTGCCTCTGGCGCCATATCTGCCAGTGCTTCCAGAGCTGTGCTCTTCAGGTGAGCCGCCAGATACATCGCCTTCTCGGACTCACTCCAATGGTTGACCGCCGCGACGCTCTCAAAATGGATCAAGTAGTCCGACCAAGACGAGACCCCATCAAACCTATCCGGGAGCATCAACGGTCTCCGGCCTCCCGTTTCGATGGGTTCCTGTGTGCGGAGCAGTGTTGGCGGCTCCGCTCCATTGACTTGTGTGCGGAGCATCGTTGACGGCTCCGTTCCATTGGATTGTGCGCGGAGCAGCTCCGCCTGGTTGACTCCCATGCGGAGCAGTGCCGACGGCTCCGCTCCATTGGTTTGTGCGCGGAGCAGCTCCGCTCCATTGACTCCCATGCGGAGCAGTGCCGACGGCTCCGCTCCATTGGTTTGTGTGCGGAGCAGCGTTGACGGCTCCGCTCCATTGGCTTGTGTGCGGAGCAGCTCCGCTCCATTGACTCCCATGCGGAGCAGTGCCGACGGCTCCGCTCCATTGGTTTGTGTGCGGAGCAGCTCTGCTCCATTGACTCCCTTGCGGAGCAGTGCCGACGGCTCCGCTCCATTGGTTTGTGTGAGAAGCAATACCGGTTGCTCCGCTCTGTAGGGAGGTGTGAGGAGCAACTGCTCCGCACCGCCACGGCGTGTGCGGAGCAGCTCCGCTTGCTCCGCTCCATTAGTTGTGCGAGGAGCAATCCCGGTTGCTCCGCTCCGTAGGGAGGTGTGAGGAGCAAACTCGGTTGCTCCGCACCGTTGAGTCGTGCGCGGAGCAGCCCCGTCGGCTTCGCTCCATTGGTATGCGCACGGAGCAGTTCCAACAGCTCCGCCCCGTCCGGTCGTGTGAGGAGCAGCTGCAGCAACTCCGCCCCGCTGAGTCGTGTGCGGAGCAGCTCCATCGGTTCCGCTCCATGCGCTTGCGCGCGGGAAAATTCCGACGACTCCGCTCCATTCCCCTGTGCGCGGAGCAGCTTCGTCCCGTTGGTCCCCACGAGCAGTAGCTCCGGCTGTTCCGACCCGTTGCCTCGTGTGCGTAGCAGCCTCGTCCCGTTGCTCCCTGTGAGGAGCAGCTCCACTGGTTCCGCTCCCCGCCCCCTCGTGAGTAGCAGTCTCGAGTGTTCCCTTCCACTGCTTCCGGCGGATCTGGCCCGCGGGCGTTCCGATTGGAACGACCCCCCGGCCGCCCCGCCCCCTTCACTCCTGGGCGGGCCCCCCTGGACCGGAAACACTCTGGGGTGGCCTGGCAGGCCCCGAAACTGCCCCAACGGGGCTCCGCCCCCGCCGCACCGCCGGCAACAACCTGGGGTCGCTCCGTATGACGCAACCCATCGGTCGCGCCGCCATCTACGGCACGGGCCGGGGCTCCCCGGGACTCGGTACTCTTATTTTCAGACCCTTGGGAACAGTTTTGACGTGGCCCCGCCCCCGCCGCATCGGCGGACGCGGCTCGGGAACGTCCCGTGGGGAACACACCGTCTGCCGCGCCGCCCTCCGCTGCGCGGGCCGGGCCCTTCCCAAACTCGACTGGGACTCCGGACCGTTCATGGGTGAGGGCGCCCTCACTCCAAATCGGAGTGGACCCTTGCCACCTCCCGGCCTTTTGTCCATGTCCCCAAAATCTCCGCTCTCATCCCCCAATTCCTCTCCCACAAAACAACCCGACTCCCAGGACCCCATGGCCACCCCAGAACTTTCCGGCACATCCCTAAAGAAAGCCTCCAGGTCCCCCGGCGTGATCCCTTGTCCGCCGGACCCCTCCGTAGTCTGAGCCCCGCTTCCCGGGCCCATCCCTTGGCCTGCCTCCTCGCCGCATGGCGAGTCGGCCCCCAGGCCACTCGTTTTCCTCAAAAACATGCCAAACTTCACCTGTTTTCCTTCGTCAGTCTATCCCACCGCTGCCACCAATGTAACGAGATTTCTCCCTGGGTATCCTGACGCATTAACCGACACACGGAAACACTTCTTCTGTGAAAATGGCTGCCTTTAGCCTGGTTTATTACTCCAAAACTCTACCGACAACTGTCGTACAAAACTCCGCTTCACACGCGGTCTCGAAAACTGGTTTTAACTGGTTTGGCGCGCGCGCAACCCAACACGGGCCCCCGCGCGCACCCGCGGAAACCACCAGAGCGATTCCACCGTGGAATCGTTCTAGCGCCCTCTGCCCCAAACCCGGCGCCGGCGCTACAATATCGTTACGGGTTAATGGGATTTGCATGTTGTTGTTTTTTTTACTGCATGGGACAGGGGTCACGCCCAATTTTCCAAGGTCTGTGTATTAT
Organism: Crossaster papposus; assembly: GCA_037893245.1. Taxonomy (NCBI): domain Eukaryota; kingdom Metazoa; phylum Echinodermata; class Asteroidea; order Velatida; family Solasteridae; genus Crossaster; species Crossaster papposus. The sequence continues at coordinate 1,639,300 of JBAIAA010000459.1, forward strand.
TGCATTTAGCTTTAGCATTCTTTAAGCCATACGTTACATGTAATCATTATAGTTTTCTTATTCTTGTATTACAGTTTCACTCCTTATTCACTGACGTCATTCCTCTGGCTTGAATAAAACACTGGAGCTTGGAGGCTATTTCCTGACTCTGTCGTTATTGAATGGAGTTTGGCCCTAATTTTGGTTAGATACACCTCAAGGAGGACAGTACACCCTTTTTTGAATGTAAACAACAATTAGAAATATTGATTGGTTTGCAAGTTATGGAAATGCTGAATTCAGCATCTGTAACATGGATGGTATACCATATACTGTTGAGTTTCTGTATCTCTGAGTTCTTATTCGTAGATTGTCAAGTTGTCTTGTGCTTCTTAGAGTATGCTCTGATAAATAAGTGAATTTTCGTTCTGTTGGCAGGAGACGGCGGTGCATATTGGAAGTCGGTAGGGACTTTGCAAATTTAATGACCAGGTGTTCACGCCTTTGACACAATGACTCGATGTTTAAAAAAGTAATGAGATCGTGATAAGTCAAAGCATTCGGTTAAGTAATTATACGCAGAGCAATTGTTTGTACTCTCTCAATATTATGAGCTTGTTTTTTTGTAATTCCCAATGCCCATACAACCACTCCAGTAACGGACGACTATGAAAGCCTATAGATTACAATAAGATCATCAACCTGAACTAAATTTTTCTTCAATTTACCGTGGATATAAGCGTCGTGAGGCCTTACTGATAATTTCCGGAACTTGACGGTCACTTCTCAGATTATTTTGTATGGTATCAACACTAAGAAGCTCCAGAGAAGAAACAACATCAAGTTGTACACCATCAACTTGTTATTGAACAGGAGAAACCTGATTACGAAGAAATGAAACCTGCATTACTTTACATTTCAAAGTGTTTAGCTTCATGTCGTTGGTATTACACCAGTCCACAAGCGTGTGAATATTTGCTTGCACCTTTAGATAAAACCCCAACTACACTGAGATCATCAACGTACTTCCACCAGTTTTGGAGATTACTGACAGCGTCACTAATCATAGCCAAAAAGAGGATTGGTCCCAACTTTGTACCCTGCGGAACACCACAAGTTAGTCCTATTGGAGTTGAGATTATTCCCTATGTCGAACTTTCTAGGTCCGATCTGAGAGAAATCTACAGATGGTAGGAAGGATAGCTGGATTAATTCCTAATCGTATCAACTTTTCAACAACTGTTGTATGATTGATGTGATCAAAAGCTTTACTAAAATCAAAAGTGCACAGGTTTAGACGTTTATTCTTAATAATATGGTGTCATGTCATGCATTAAACAAAAAAAAAATATTTATATATATAATAATGGTAAGTAAATAAATAAATAAATACATAAAGAAGCTTTATTATTTTTTTATTGGAACTGCAATTGAAATAAGTTTTGTAAAACTTGTTTGCGTTATTCCTGCTCTTTTCACTATATAATGTATTTTCTTTTTTATTCTATAGTAAAATCTGTATCATTATTGTGGAAATTGCGAATAAATCAAATCAAAAGACAGAAGTACCACCCTTCTCAATGTTCTTATGTATTGTGCATGTCAAGCATATTAATAGGGTAATATGAAACTAAACTGCCCTTGAAACTAAACTGTCTTATGTCTCAAATCACCCAATACGCTAAACAACCTTTAAAAATTGATAGATATTGGTCGCAATAATGTTCAAAATTGGTAACATTGGATACTTTTGGCTCAGGACAAACAAATGCATTTTTCAAATTTGTAGGGAAACAACCAACTTGAAAACATGAATTAAAGGCTGTGATATTTCATAAGCAAATTCTTTCAATAATCGAATTGGACAATCGTTAGGGTGAATAGCTTTGGAAGCATTCAGTTGATGTAGCTGTTTATACACTTGAAAACGATAAATCACAGGCGGCGGGAATAGTGCAGGTAAGTATGGCGTTAGTGCGGCTGCACGTACGTAAAGGTGAAAGGCCTGAACAGAACATGGCAATGTGTGTGTTCAAATCGTTAGCAACATCAAAATCTGTTTTATTATCCGATGAAAGAGACAAGGATTGCTTTTAGCGTTTGATTATGTTGCATACATGGGTCTAAAGCCTAAGTGCCTTAACCATTACAAACCTGTGTGTACATTATTGTTCAAGGGTACTTGAAATTCAAAACTTTAATATGGTGAAATATACGTTTTAATAATGCTGAATACTTAACAACTGCAAAAACTTCATAATTGTTTATGTTCGTTCATTAATCGTGACCCTAAAATAAAAAGCAATTTGCGCCGTGCCCCGCCCATAAAATATGACGTCACGGTAAGAATATAGTGTGGCTGTACCAGGCTAAGCCTAGCCTTGAATAAAAGGCTATGCTGTATCCGCAACGTGGGATCATCGTTTACCACAACACTAAACGGGTACCATGGGCGTCAATCCTGGGGGGGGACAGGGGGACACGTCCCCCCCATATTTTGAAGGGTGGGGGACACAATATCAAATGTCCCCCCCATGTTTTTGAACTCGTGTATCTCATAATAGGACAATATGTACTGTAGTGGAAACTGTCAAGAAAAGCGGAGTGGTGGCGTAAGTGTGACGGATTTACACGGAGTCCATCCAATTCCAACAACGGCTGCGGAGCCAACAGAACCTGACGTTCACGCGCTACTAGCGGGTTTGGCCGCCCTAGTATGCAGGCGTATGTGCGCGCGCGAACTCGATCTTTACGTGTAGTTCGTACGTGTGCATGTACATGTACATACGTGAACATACTGTTCGCGTGAAAACAGGCGTTATCTCGTCCAGACGTAATCCCACCTTTGTCCTAAATTTATATTATTTGTTGTTGTAACATATCCCCTGAAATCGATAATTCAGTCAATGATGCTTTGCAGCCATATTCATACTGTAGAACATGTAGGTTGTGTGTGGACTTCGGCTGTGGTTGAAATCTGTGTTTTTTGTAAAGTTGTAGCCTAGTTTGAGCAAGTTTTGTGTGTACAAAAGTTCAGTGAAGTGCGTGTGCCATTGGTTGTGCTTGATCGTGTTCAACTCTAGTGAACCTTCTATTTACTTCTCATTGATTCCGAAGTCGCCGGCGAACAGAAGCCGAAGACGAAAGCAAAGGTTTAAGTACGCGTAGCGACGACCAAATGCGCGGCGCGAGAGATCTTTATAGTGGTTGTTCATTCATTTTACCATAACTGAACATTTTATTCTTCACGTCCATTACACTGAAACAATAACAAATAACTTCGTGGAAATTGTTACTGTTATCAGCCTGGCCGTCAATTAAAGTTCAAAGACTTGGGATTTATTATTTGAATTAATTCGACGGTGGAATAAAACAAATAGGCCTACCGGCACCTCCGATTGAATCTGGGCTTAATACTTTCAAGATACTTGATAAATACTTTTCAAGATACTTCTCCGTAACTTATTTGAAAAAGTAAACGGATAAAACCTTATCTCATTAATTTTACAGTACACCAACAAAAATGCAAATGGGAATTATTCCAGGTTTCCTTGTGTTTTTAAACTACATTCAAAATCCTTTGTACCATTTCGTTTGCGGAAATAGTTTTCTAATAGTTTCCAGGGATAACATTTTTTGCGAATTATTTTCACCAGAAAAGTAAGAATTAAAATTACAAAGCTAGTATTAAATGCACTTTAATTCCTAAACAAATTATTCATGTTTAAATTTTCGACTTGACAATTTGTTATCGAGTAAATAGGTATGTGTTAGAGTCAGGGGACCACTGCGCCCCGGGTATGGGTATGCGTATGGCGCCCCCAGAAACACGTGGTTCTCTCTTCAGGTTCTCCCTTCAAGTTCTCCCTCTTATATCGTGTTTCCGATGTAAACCACAGGGTTTTCTCGAACGGTAAAACATGAGGTTGGTTTCCTTTCAACCAGACATTTGAAATAGGATAAGTAAACAATCCAAAACATTCTATTTTTTGGGATTCCAAAAGTGCCCCATTAGGTCTTCGCAGGAAGACGCTCGCCGTCTGGGCTTGTCATAATTATGCCGGCCGCATGATATGCTGGCCGTGCCAACATCTCTTGTGCACTCGCGTTGACGTTTGTATGCATGCTAAACCCCTCTAATAATTCTTGACTTCATTTATGTCCCCCCCACATCTGATATGGGATTGACGCCCCTGACGGGTACATAGCCCGAAATGCATTATTATACATACTCAGCTGGTTCTCTATAATAATGCATTGCGGGCTATGTACACGTTTGGTGTTATGACAAACGATGATCCCAAGTTGCGGATACAGTGCAGTCTTGTATTCAAGGCTAGGCTTAGCCTGGTATAGCCACGCTATATTCTTACCGTGACGTCATCTTTTGTGGGCGGGGCACGGCGCATGTTGCTTTTCATTTTAGGGTCACGATTAATGAGCAAACCTAAACAAATGAGAAGTTTTTGCAGTTGTTAAGTATTCAGCGTTATTAAAGCGTATATTTCGCCATATTAAAGTTTTGAATTTCAGTTACCCTTTCACTTAACGATAAAAGCATGACATTTAGCACACAGTCGGAGTATGTCATGAGAATGATTATTTAAATAGCAGAGCACTCAAAAATTTAAAACACATCAAACAAGTTTAATTTCAGTTCTGCATAAGAGATCTCTCTGAAATATTTATTTTTCTGCAAGAATTGTGAGAATCGGTGGTGGCATTCATGAGATATGGCATTTTACAGATTTCCGATAAGGTCCGAAAACCTGTTCAAAATGGTAAAAAATGTGAAAAATTCAATTTTTCCTGATTTGGGGCCTTTGTTTGAGTTAAAAGGTAAGCAAAAATAGTTTAATACAGCATATTGTTTGACATGTTTACACTCAATTGGGCATTTAAAACAAAACAAAATTGACCAAATGTCAATGCTACTGAAAACGAAATTGTCGAAAAATGCAAATGTCTACATTTTTACCATTTGCAGACATGAAATTACTGCAAAAATGACTAAGTCCAGCTAATTAATATGCATAAATTGGATAACTCAAGCTGTGATTGGTCTTTTGATGTGAAATTTGGAATATAGTACAATGATATGAAGAGCTACTTGATGAGTAAAGCTTTTTAATAAAACTCATTAATTATGCAAATTAGCTAATTACTAGCTAATTATATATTCATATTTAAATTAGGTACAAACAAATTGTAAATTTTGTCCGTCTTTGTACTTGATGTTCAATAAAATAACCCTCTGAAACATTTCAGCCACATATGTTTATGCATATATGCAAACGAGTCATTTTAAGTCTTCTTAAAAATTAATTTAAAATTGATGATCAACACGCCACGAGAGCAACTCTGATCGAGGCCGGAAATATACGTCGATGGCTGGCTTGCATCAGGCATCTGTGAGTGTGCTACCTATCAGATGCCGGCCTCAACCCGCCTGGGTCTGGTCATTGTCAAAATAATCCCGGCACGAGCTGGTGGTTAATAGTAAAATTTGGGACAACTAATTAAATATGCGTATTCAATTTTTGGTTTGAAACAACGCCAGAAAACACTAGCTTATTTTCCAGCTAATCTGGTGTTATTCCGTAGGGCCGGGTTTTATTTTGACAGTCCAGTAATTATTTGGCAAAGTGATGAAAGTCTCTAGTCTTCTTAGCTTTGGTGACATGCCGGTTGATGTTTGAAACTACATCTGGTAGTGGGTTGTTGTAGACCAGGACAATCCAGCACTGGAGGATGATTGTCGTTAGCTTGTGTCTGATGTGTCAATGGTGCTGTAAATGGTCTCCGTCAATGGAAACTTGCAAAGGTACAGGTAGGCACTGGATTGCTGTACCGTACCGGTAATCTGAAATTGAAAGAAATGAAACTTACATATTGGCTGCTAAATCAGGAAATGACAAACATTTTACCCACTGTATTTAGAACTTGATTAGAAGTAAGATTATTGGAAATTAACAGTTTTATTGGGGAGAATGAAAATCACACGCAACAGCCAGCAACCAACTGCGCATGCTCGAATTGCACACAACTAAACTCAAGTCCCACGCAGTTTAATGTATAACACGGCTTTTATATCTATTAACGTTACTCCCTTCCACGATCTGCCGATCACTTGAGTTCTGTTTTCCTTCCTCCATGGTTTGACCAGTTTTACTCTTATAAAATCGGTGTATTTTCACCAAGATTTGTAACCTTTTCACATGTTTTTCTTTTAAATGACTTATGTAACAACAATTATTACATAAAACTTACCTGGGCATTTTCCGTTTTGAAGAAGCTCGATTTCAGTAGCAGTCTAACACGCCATCAAATAAGCCAGTTCGATATTCCCGCTGCGCGTGTGCACATATAGATTTGACGATTTTTTCTTTGAGATAAACATTTCAGCGATTGCGTGAAAAAGCATAGCGGGGTACCAGCGAATTTAAAGAGATCGTCGTGTTCTAAAGTTCCTAAGTAACATTTTTTGTTTTACGTTTTGGTGTTTTCAGTTGTTTTGTCTGGCCAAACTTTTGTTCGAACAAATATATATTTTTTTTTCGATTTCACAAGAAAATGTAAAAAATGCGGATTCGGTTACCACGTCCCCCGTAGTCTTGTGTGCATTTGTCTGCCGTGTTTATCTCAAGAGAAAAATTGTTGAATCTTGTTGTGCACATGCGCAGTTGGAATGTCGAAGTGGCTTATTCTTTTCTACGTTGCGGTTTATACGCCATGTTTACTAACGTTAAAACAGGTCACGCAGGTCACGCAGAGCCGACACGGATACAAACTCGAAACAATTTTCGCGCTGATTTCTTCAAATGTTTCACTTATTGGAACGAAAATGTGACTATATCACAAGAAACTACAGACTATAATCTATCAAACCATGGGTTCGAATTTTTAAATGGATGAATATTTCAGGATTTGTGGAGCCGTTTCGTACTTGAGTTTCTAGCGGTCAGGACAAAAGTTGGAAGCCATGTTTCAGAAATTCGAAGGTGTACTGATACAGTCAAGGTCACAAGCTACCTTGGGGTAAAAGGTCAACCAGATTGGATTGAGTGCAGTGAATTGTGAAACACTTGAAGAAAAGTTCATTTTTGCAAGGGGTGTTTTCCAGTGCGCGAGTCACAGCGCGGTGCACTTTTCACACGTTGGTTTGCGCGCGGCAATGATTCGCGTTGTGTGCGAAGTGAAAAACGAACGGTTTATCTAAAACCAAATCAATACTTTCCCAGATTCTAAAACTGTTGTTATTTTGAAGATATACAATATGAAATATTATTTCTAACCCTGCCTAAAAAGAATTTAAAGATATTGTCATTTTCTATTTTTAACAATTATTTTAAAAACACCTCAAAAATGAAAGATCCAAAAACTCGTGTGTTCTGCGCGCGTGGCAGACTCCGCGTACACGCGTTGTGCTCAGCTGGGGCGGCTTAGCTGTGTGCACTTTCCCTTAAAAGCATGAAACTTGGCACATGGTTAGAGTAACACAAAACAAAGTTTTTAGTCCAGGGGCCACCGGAAATTGCACCCCGTATGGCGGCCATCTTGGATTTCAAAATGGCCACCATTGTGGATCTGTTTTGTTGAATATCTCCTTAACTGGTAAAGATATCGAGATAGTTGAAACGCCTATACCCACATTTAAGGGGTCTAGGAATCCAATGGTGACATAAAATGTTTGAAAATTGTGGCCGCCATCTTGAATTCCAAGATGGCCTCCATCCACAAGCTATCACATTGGGCAAGTTGTTACCGGTAACCGATATTACCGGTAAAATCACCCCAAATGATATTACCTGTGTTGATAATGAAATTGTTATAAATTCCTTAATATTTGTTTTTTTAATATAAGGATTGGATATAATTGATCCTTGATACCTAGATCTGTTTCTAATGAGAACAACGCTTGAAAAATGGTGCACCAGTCTACAAAATTTCAAAGTCCAAATATAACCGTTATTACCCTGTTGAAACCAACATTTTACCGAGTAACAACATGATAATACAGGTAATGTAGGTAATGGTGAAAGGCTTGAATTGGTTATAACATTGGGAACTTGAGTAATAACACTAAAATTATAGCAATCCCAGCAAATGCGGCACGCGTGCATTTTGTGTGTGTTTGCGGATACGCATAATGTTCAATTATTTCAATTTGTCCGACTACGCATACGATCAGTGAGTACCATAGAGCTATATTAAATTATATGAACTCCCTTGAAACTTGCCCCACAATGCCTCAGAATATGCTTCATGAATGAGGAATGGGGATGCGTGTACGTAATTATCCGTGAACAAAACAACTGGTTTTATCACGGAATCTTCGACACGCGACGATCGTGACATGGGCGACGCCATAATAGTTTTGATTTGCAATGATACACTGGCCTATTACCTGAGTTGTGATTGGAGAATTCGGATCACGTGGCACCAGAGCGCATGGATTTTAACCTAATGTGACGCGCTAGCGTAACACGACCATAAACAAATGCGCCATCGCTGTTGATAATAGTGCCGATTTAGGTCGATAATTACTCAAATTCGTTTTTGTGGAGAACTATTTTTGATCTTAATCTTTAGACAAAACTATGTCCAAAACCAAAGACCCATGCAAGGGGTCGAAATGGAATGAAAAGCAAAATGCGTACACCGTACGGCCTATACGTAGAATGTTCAATTATTTTAATTTGTCCGCCTACGCATACGATCAGTGAGTATCATAGAGCTAGTAACTCCCTTGAAACTTGCCTCACAATGCCTCAGAATATGCTCCATGAATTAGGAATGGGGATGCGTGTACGTGTACGTAATTAGCCGTCTATAGCATGCCCTTTTATAGAATACTGTGATTAAATTAGCCATATAGGTGTGTATTTCGGACTGAACACGATATTAAGATATCACTGTAAAAAATAACCGTAAAATAACGAGGTTTTTCACCTGTTAAAAAAACCCAAAATCGCCGTATTCTTTTTTTACGGATTTTGGATGTGATATTATGATATATTGTGATTATATATCAAGGCACACTTTTTTTACAGGTGGAAAACACCCCGTTATTTTACGGTAATTTTTTACAGTGTAGAATAAAACTAAACAGCCAAAAACCTATAAGATTATATGGAACGCATTGAAATTAGCGTGACTATACTCGCGAAATCATTTTGAATTGAAGGTTTATTTATTGGACAATTTGAAAACACCCCACTTCAATAAAATACAATTTTCTGTTATTGTCGTCAGCATGTTAATTTTATAACAACAATTTACTTCTGTTAGTACAATGCGGCAATGAAGCCATTATTAACCCGCGGTACTATTTAAAACGCGGTAATGGATTAGGACAGGGACACCCAACGCTAAATTAATTGCAGTACGAATAACAATTTAAAATACCATCGCCGCTACAATGCAGTTAATTACTTTTTTTGACCACGTATAGAAGAAAACGAATAGACGTTTTTCCTGCACTCTTGTGGGTCGGGTATATCGGGAAACGAAAGATGGTTGATCCGGGGAAACAAATTAGGCAGTTGAGATAACATTTACTTTTTAAATGTTGGTGTTAACATTAACATCTGTAATGGGGAGACAGCATTTCGTTTACTAAGAATTCAGAATTGGCTTAGTAGGCGTTCTCATAAAGCCTCATGTATAACAAAATGATGTCAGCTCACCCGATCTGACTACCCACCGTCGTTAATAAGCGAGGCTTTTTACACCATAATGCCACGATACAATAATTATAAGCGCGCCGGTAATAGTGTTATATTGCCACGCTAATAAGAGAGGCCGGTAGATTTCAACACCATGTATTGCATGCGAAAAAGTGGTCAAATTTTTCCCTTGAAATAAAACAACTTCGACCGTACACATTCTTGCAGGATAATAAAAAGAAGTACATGGCCGGATTCGAACTACGTACATGTATCTTCTGAACACTAATGCCTTTTTTCTAACTACGCCAGTTGCTTCGAACGGCATTCCATTTTTTTTGTTCTTTAGTACCCATCTTTTTATGCGTGCTTGTTGTGTAAAAGGCCTACATTCTGTGTTGCCGTAAACAAAACTCGCTTATTAACATCAGTGGGTAGTTACCTCCAAATAGGCACTTTGGGAGACAATCCCTTAGAGTTGTACACAAACTTAAAACAGTCCTAACTTGTTTACCCTAACCCTTTTCTCTAAGATCTTCGAGATTTATGCTATTTAGACCAAAATAGAACTGTCGTTCTATAGGACAAAAATAACTCCCAAATATTGTTTTTTAGGGTAGCTAGACACTTAGGGAGACACTGAAATGTCTCCCACTTAGGGAGACACTGAAATGTCTCCCTAAGTGCCACTGTCTCCTTATTACCTAAAAACTTACGCTAATTTATCTCCCGGCCAAGTGCCTAAACATTTTGAAGAATTCAACGTCACCCTCTTATTTTATTTGTATTTATTTATTTATAAACAAAACAAGACGTTATCTAGGCCCCAGGCCCCAGTACTGTACCACTGATTCTTGAGTATATTTGGTTGTACCTATACTCATGAAAAAAATGTACTAGGAATCGTTTTTTGGTTGTGTACAAAGTCTATAGAGAGGCAGAGAGTGTTTGACAAAATTGAAAATGTTTTTCATCCTTAAATTCATGACTTTCATTTTTTTTTAAATAACCGATATTTATTGGAACAAAAAAGAGGTGGCAACAGGGTGATACATTGTGACTTATCTAGCGCGTGCGCCATGAAAAGGACCACTCTATAGTCTAACTGAAACATATACTGACACGGACAATTACCGTTTATCTTCAAGCAAACTCGAATCCTCGATCCTGACTGGTCGATCCATGGCAACAAGCAGTATATTATTAATTTACATCATAATAGTGATTGCGTAGTTTGGGATAATTATATTATACATAACCGCCGTTTTTATCGTACATGGGTGACTGAATTGACACATACTAACAAATAACAAAATAATATGCCAAACTAACGAATAACAAAATAATATGCCAATTTGCACAGCAAAGTTTTTTTGGTAATAGTTGGTTCCCTACAGACTACTGTACTATGCCATGACAATGTTGTTACTGATAACCAGCGCGACCAACCGCGGTAGGTTAGTCGGAAATAGGCGACCGTGATTAGTCCAGCTGCTGTCGACTAGCGTTGAGTTCGATCATAGTGGAACTATGGTTAACTACAGTTCTTGATTGAACTTGCTCATTCTTTCCCCCAAAAAGGTATCCATGGCGTACTTATACTTGTACTCATGGCAAAGCACTCGTATACTCTAGCAAAATGTATGGTCCCCCGCAAAAATTACAAAAACATTATTGTAGTGAAACATGCAGGAACAGAACAGGCTTTCTACTGTTTGTGTATACGTACTACATTTGTTTAATGCCTAGTTTGACAGCAAAAGCCCTTGTAAACATTGAAATTTGCTTCGTATTCATGGCAATTTGCCTTGTACTCGCATTGGAAAATGTACTCAACAACACTGTCAAGGTTTCCTAGATCTGCCACTATTCGTCGTTTGTTTTGTGCGTCTGGTTGTCGCTATACGGCTACGGGTGGGACTATTCAGCCTTTGGTTCATCTTACACCGTAGGATCAGACCAACGGCTTGACGTAGTCGCCTGTCCAACAGCCCGTAGATGACGGGGTTTAACGCCGAGTTGGCCATGGCAAGCCAGGTAGTCGTCGTGAACACGGCGTCCGAAAACAGGCACTCGTTCTTAGTGAAGACCAAACACATGGCGCCGACGAAATGAGGCAGCCAGCATGCCATAAAGTTACCGATGAGGATGAAAAGCATGAATGCTGCCTTGGCGTCTCGCTTGAGCTTCCTGGCTCGACGGGTCGCCACGGCCCACTCGCTGGAGCCCAATGCCTCAATGGCAATGATCTTCCGAGACTGTCTACGGGCCACCATCAGGATGTGGAAGTAACAAAAGCACATGATGGCAAGAGGCACGAGGAAACCCACAGCAAAAATGATGCAAGAATAACTAGCACTGTAACCCCAGTCTATGGTGCAGATGTACTCGTTGTGAAAGTACTTGTAGTAGGACCATGACGTGGCTACGGGCAGGATACTGAAGATGAGTGGCTCTAGCCAGACCCAGGCAATGATCACGGCCACGCGGCGCGATGACATGAACTCCGAGTAGCGGAACGGGTACACGATGGCAAAATAGCGATCCAGGGCGATCCCTGCTAGAGTCAGCCCGCTGGCCATGCAGAAAATCACGTTAGTGATTCCGTTGACGGTACAGAAGGCCTCGCCGGCGATCCAGCGATCGGCGATGCTGGAGCCGAGGACGAACGGCAAGCCCGTAACTCCGACAGCCAAGTCGGCCACCGCTAAGTTGACGATGAACACCGTGGTCTTGCTGCGTAGAGTTCGGTAGTTTGCCAGGGCGAGAAGGACCAGAACGTTGCCGACTATAGCCGATAGCATGATGACAGCCATGAACGAAGACCGTACGGCCAACAGAGCAAAATATCCCTCATCTGTCTTGTTGGCAAACGTTTCCATATTTTGAAGTCTGGAACTCTAGATCATACCAACCAAATAGTCCCGAGTAGTGATTATCAACTTACCAGTTTTAATGACAGAGCCCACTGAAAACATTTATCGCGTGGATTGGTCATAACGACAAGAACATATCTTGTCCATGCACAGAAAACGACCAGTCCCGGTAGTGACAATAATTTGTGTCATACATTGGAGAACTGCATTTTACACAAGCAAATAATGAGTGGAGCCAACGTTGTATATGCACTGTCGCCAGAACTAGAGTACATTTTTATGAGATCATATATTGGGCTGGAATGAGTCACCAAAAGTTGCCGTGACTTAAAGAATATACACGAAAGAACATTTGCCTTGCTACTAGGTCAAGTTGATCTTGCAGCGTACAACAAAATAGGCATTATGCCCTCAAAGAGGTACATATTGCCTCGAAATAGGTACATTTTGCCCATCTGTTGACTTCTCGAAATGACATAAACATTCAAGATGGCGGACCGTGGAGTTGCGAACGTGCTGCGATTCGAAATCGCCGATTTCTCGGTTTGAAGGTAATTATTTAATGTTACAATGTAATGATCAATAAAATACGTTATTGTGAAAACGTGGGCTTTGTTCTGCATTTAAAGTAGGCTATGTTTGTTATATTTGGGATAAAATAAGATTGATGATTGGATTGCCGTGTCACGTTTAACGTGAACAACGTATACATGATTGTCGTGCGTCATGTGCGTGTGCATGCGCTGTAACATTGAAATTGTTCAAACCGCAGTTATTTGGCTTGAACGACATCACTTCCTATCAACAGAGTATCAAAGTGGCGTGGGTCGGGGGGGGGGGGGGGAGACGACTAGTAATTAAACACAGCGAAACGTCGACATTCCCCGGTCTGTTTAAACATGGAGCTATAAACACATAGCTCCATGGTTTAAAGGGATCGTATACGTTTGGTAATTACTCCAAAACTTAATGGCAATAAAAACCGACTTGGTAAGAAGTAGAACAGCTTTGGATAGTATAATCCATTTGTAGAAACTTTGCACTTCGAAGTACTGCGGTTATGGAAAAAGATATCACTTTTTATCCCCAAAAATTTGAATCTGAGAAGCGTTACTGCAGTGACGTTTCTCAGAGTGTGTATTCCAATGCAGATTATTCTTCCTGCGTGGACAAAAACCGCTCCAGAATTTCGGCAATATCTCAAGATCGCTACCACGTTTTGAAATGAAATTGATTTTAGTTGTATGGTATATATCTATAACTATATAGGATTGAAACAAACAATGGGTTCCAATTACCAAACGTATACAATCCCTTTAAGTAACTTCAATATTGCATGCATAAACTGAGGAGAATTTTCAAGTTACATATTGCATTTCCCTTTTATTTTCCTTTCGCAGAAATGACACTGACACCGGGTATTCCCACCACTGATGGTGACATCATAACAGATTTGATTTAGAAGGTGGAATACAGGATTTAATTAAATACTTAATACAAAATTTTCACTAACACATTATTCAGTTGCTGTTGTAGGGGAAGAACACTCAGTTTGTTATTTATAATAGTCTGCATAGTTTGATTACACACAAGGCTACACACAATTAGACTACAACTTGCAAATTGATAACAAAAGAATTGTATAATTTTGCATCTGTTTTATGTCAAGTTAAATCTCATTTTGTGGCCATAGTAAATTGAATCAACACACAACATAAAACAAAATAAAATGTGTCAAGATACAAAAAGTAGGTTCAAGTCAATGCACATATAGGATTCACACAACAGTTGTTGTTTTGATGTTTCATTTTTCTCAATTGGTTGTAATTTTGTAACAGTTTGCTATTCTATTACACAAATTTGATTAATTCTCGGTTTGTACTTACAAAATGTAGGTGGACAATATTTAAACATAACACTGGTAGATTATTTGCAATGATAATTGTTTGAGTGGTGGTGAGTGTTAGGATTATGCCTTTCAAAAAGCATGACAATTTGGTATGTCATAAGAAAAATATTGGCCAAAAATAATGGCTGTCATTGCTTGTTAAATGTGTTTAGTTAAATTGTCACCGTTTTCACGAAGAGGCAAATTTAGTATTGCACGGTCTAAACAAACATTCGAGAAAATCGCGTGTAACGTTGGTCTTTTTTTCATTTAACAATTTGAATCTTAAATATGCATTCAGTATGTAAGATTAAGGTATCCGTGCAAAGAAGAGATTATAATCTTCTTAAATATAGTAAACTTTAAGAACAATAGATGACTATGTTTGCATAATTAATCAATTAGGAGAATTGCCTGTTCGTGAAAACGAAAAAACGACAAATTAGCAAATTCGCCATTGTGGCTGTGAAGTTTGCCTCTTCGTGAAATCGAAAACGCTCTGAGCCAGTACGCGCTGAATTCGCCTCTTCGTGAAAATGCTAAACGGCACACGAGGTTAAATCTGCCCCTTCGTTGAAACGCTTCAAGTCAGTTCGCGCATTTTGTGCCTCTTCGTGAAAACGGTAAAGTTCATTTTTATCGACCCTCTATGCCAGATAGTCTGTCTTTTAATGGGTAACTCCTCAATCTTTTTATAAGGTGGGGAATTGTTTGACTTTGTAAAACTAATCCAGGTGCCATTAAAAACCAAAAAGTTATAAGTTGGTATAAACACTAGCTAAACTAGAGAATATACTGCAATTTTGCAAACACCTTATCGTTTTGTCTGTCATCGTTTTGGTGTCATTACTACCGGTATTTCTTGGACTCATCCCGCATCTTATAACATTTCGTTTGTTGTCATTGCACACAAGACTTCCTGTTGTAAATGGTTTTAATAAATTTACATTGTTTAACACAAGACCTCAACAATGATTAACAATTTATTTGCCAAGCATTTCATTTCAAATTTATAAGATGCAATCAAGTACAAAGCAGAATTGAGTAAAGTCCATAACAAAATCGGTTTGTATTGATTTATATACAGATTTGTTCAGACTTATACATGTACGTTTTTCTTTGTTGTTGCTAAAAAGGTAGACGTGATAAAATGTTTTCAATAATTTATACATTCCAAGCATTTCCTTGAAAATTATAAGTTGCAATCAAAGTCCAAACAAAATTAATGAACGTCCCCAACGAAACTGGATTTGTATTGATTTATAGAGATTTTGTTACATTTAAACATAGACATTTGTCTTTACTTGTTGCTTACAAGGAAGACGTGAACATAATTTTAATTTATACATTTTAGCGAAATGCTGTGCTGCAATATACTGCTATCTTGCTTTGGCTAAACAAACCTAAATTCATAATGGTCTGATAAGAAATAATTTAATTTGCAAAATGCACTGTTTGCCATGTATTCTTTGCCACATCTGGATCTACATCCTGCGCTGAAGCAACAGGGAAACAATAAGGTGGAATATTGCCACATCTGGAGCCAACATCAACCTACGCTGAAGCAGAATGAGAAGAATAAGGTGGAATATTGCCACATCTGGAGCCAACATCAACCTGCGCTGAAGCAGAAGGAGAAGAATAAGGTGGAATATTGCTACATCTGGAGCCAACATCAACCTACGCTGAAGCAGAAGGAAAAGAATAAGGTGGAATATTGCTACATCTGGAGCCTACATCAACCTACGCTGAAGCAGAATGAGAAGAATAAGGTGGAATATTGCCACATCTGGAGTCAACATCAACCTGCGCTGAAGCAGCAGGAGAAGAATAAGGTGGAATATTTCCACATCTGGAGCCTACATCAACCTGCGCTGAAGCAGCAGTAGAAGAATAAGGTGGAATATTGCCACATCTGGAGCCTACATCAACCTACGCTGAAGCAGAATGAGAAGAATAAGGTGGAATATTGCCACATCTGGAGTCAACATCAACCTGCGCTGAAGCAGCAGGAAAAGAATAAGGTGGAATATTGCCACATTTGGAGCCTACGTCAACCTGCGCTGAAGCAGAAGGAGAAGAATAAGATGGAATATTGCTACATCTGGAACCAACATCAACCTGCGCTGAAGCAGAAGGAAAAGAATAAGGTGGAATATTGCCAAATCTTGAGCCAACATCAACCTGCGCTGAAGCAGAAGGAGAAGAATAAAGTGGAATATTGCCACATCTGGAGCCAACATCAACCTGCGCTGAAGCAGCATGAGAAGAATAATGTGGAATATTGCCACATCTGGAGCCTACATCAACCTGCGGCAGGAGAAGAATAAGGTGAAATATTGCCACATCTGAGCCAACACCAACCGGCGCTGAAGCAGCAGGAGAGAAATAAGATGGAATATTGCCTCATCTGTAGCCGACATCATCAACCTGCGCTGAAGCAGTAGGTTGGGACAAAACAGATGCAACATCGCCAAGTTTTGGACTAAAAGCATATGCCTGTCCCGAAAAAGAAGAAAATGAAGTATCGTCATGTTTAGGATTAATACCGTGAACCTGGTCCGAAGCAGCAGTATAAGAAACCGATGGAATTTGAATATCCTTTGGGCCTAGACCCTCATGTACCTGCAGTGAGCTGTTTTGTTCAAACATGCATATTTTACTATATAAATTATGTGAAGCACATGTTTTGTTTGTATAAAATTGATAGAAGCACAGATACTCTAAGCATCGATGACAGGCCGCCCATACTTCTTCTTTGCACAGAAAATCTCCACATGTTGCTGGTCCTTGATTAGCTGTGATAGAAGTCGTTGTTTTGTCAATGAGTCTTTGTCCACCTGCATAACAAACAAAAACAAAAGCAACAAAATTTATGTAAACAAAATTTGACAAAACATAAGTGACATGCAGGAAATGGAACATGGTAGCCATAATTACTAAGCCTTCTTTTAGTGAAATAATCATTGAAATCGGTCATGTACTTTTGCCATTATGGTATTTTGAACACAAACACCGTTTGTTAACCTTGGCACTTATCATTAACATTTTGGTCGCTGGTCGATCGCACGAAGTGACCTATCTAATTTTTCGGTCGAAATTTTTGTTTTAGGTCATTTTATTCCTTAGCCTAAGATCTTTCCAAATATCTTCTCTTTTTTTCTCAAAATCTAGGTTTTTGACCCAAATTTTTGATATTAAAAAAACCCAAAACGACACTACCCAAACAATTAGAATAAGATTTTCACGAAGTGAAACATCCAGATAGGTCACTTCCTGCCACCAAAGAAACCGAATACGCTGGTCTCACGGTACATGGACAGATCATCATTGTTTCACACTTGAGTTCGGCGCAAACTAGAAGTGCAACATGGCGGACCCACGACGTCACCCTGTGAGCCAATGAAATGTCCAGGTGTAGAGTTCAGCGGGTATGGTAGGTATGACGTAATGTTTATAAATTAAAAAAAATGTACAGAGTAAATCCACTGACCTCTACACCTGGACATTCCATTGGCTCACAGAAGTGACGTCTTGGGTCCGCCATGTTGCACTTCCAGTTTGCGCCGACTTCAAGCGTTAGCACAGCAGAATATGGACATTGGTCCGTCCAGGTGTAGAGGTCAGTGGTTGCAATGCATTTTCTGAATCGTCTGTTTGCAATTCCGTAAATCAACGGGTTAACTACACGGTTGACGAGAAAAATCTGCGAAACAAGCCTAATTATTGTCTCATCAAATGTATTGTCGAGAAGTGACTCATACAAAACTGCAACAAGGAAGGGGATCCAGGATAGGAGAAACACCGCACTGGTGATGAAAAGCATTCTGGTCGTCTTACGCTCAAGTTTGGTGGCACCGACCCTTCGAGGGGCGTGTCGTGGCTGTGGACGTCCCTAAATCAGTAAATGTCAAGATAACAGAATCAAGTGAGTTAATGTTTGAATGGTATTTTCCGGCGAAAACAAGAGAAATGAAGAATATTTCCGTCATACTTAGCAAGCAGACGGCCAGATCAGCCCAGACCAGGGCTCTGATCAGAATGTCGGTGCTGGTCTTACGAGTCTTGGTCCAGTAGACACGGAGAATCAGGCAGTTACCGGGCACACCAAATAGAAACACCAAGAGATTATTGGCTGTTGCGTACGAGGTGAAAATGCTCTTCATGTTTTGTTTCAAGCCGATTGGATTCTTATTTTAGTATCAAGTTTCACTGAGCAGGACACCTTTCTTTGTAAATGGTGCTCAAGTCGAATAAAGGACTGACTGTACATGCATTTCAAATCGCTTTTAGATCCAGTTCAGTAGATTGTGCCGCTTGCCTTCAATTCCGTCCTGCTTCAGATATGCAAGACGAAGTTGGCCCAGACAAATAAATCTACACCTTGCTGATAGCTGGTCTTTGGCGCAAATTGGAATGAGATAATGTAGCAAGGTTGGTATGTTTATATTGTGTGCATCCTAGCAATATAGTGTTTGGTGCGTTGCCTAGGCAACATGTAATGAAAACTGACTCTCTAAAGCCTAACTTTAATTGATCATTATTAGGCTGTCGTAGCTGATTGTTAATAAATATGAATGTTGTTGCACAATTAGGCACCCATCAAAGTGAACGTCATTCATTTCAATAGGCGGGCGTGGACATCAGGGAATTGCTTACATTTTGTTAAATCTAGCTCCCAGACCCATTTTCTTGAAACTCAATGGTTTTTGAGTCTGGAGTGTTCAGGGTAAAAAAAACCCGAAGTGAGTACAGCGTACATGTAAATTGTAAGTGTCACTCACTATACAAGCTTTAAAATTAGACCCAAATTCAAAAGAAAGTGAATTAAAAAAAGATGTTATCGCCGTTTAACCATTCAATCCACCGTACATGTGCACGACAAGATTCAACGATTATTCTCTTGGAATAAACGCGGCAGATAAATGCACACAAAGATATGAGAAACGTGGTAACGGAATCCGTATTTTTTTCAATTTATCGTGCAGTCGAAAAGACGATGAAAACCTTTGTTCGAAAAGACACCTGAAAACACTTTCCTGTTCCAGCGGTTTTTTTCTTTAAAAAACCACAATCTGCTTATACATGGCTACCCGCTATGCTTTTGCACGCATACAATAAAATGTGTCTTTTATAGTCAAAATCAAAAACTTTGTCAAATCTTCATTTGCACATACGCAGTTAGATAGATACATGTACATATATATATTTATTCAGCCAATGATAACAAACAATCACATAAATTGTATCGTTGGACTCGCCAAATATCCTACAAATAAACAACGATTAAACAAGTACATTTTAACACATATTTACACACATAAAAAAACAATCGTTATAAGAAAAATTAAAACCTGTCAATTGCAATTAAAGGTTTCCCTTGTTAAAAATACACACAGCCGATGATATAAAACTGTTTCTAAACCAGTTAGTTTTAGCACAAATTGACTGCATCCTTTTCCTGAAGGTAGCAGATGGAACAATTCATTAGCTGGGTGGTAAGTGTCTTTAACTATATTCTTGACACCGTTCTTCATTCTCGTTTCATAGATTTCTTTCATTGTCATCTAGCTTAACTCCAATAATGTATGATGCAGTTTTAACTGTCCAATTCAATTTATCAATCCCAGGCTGGAATTGGAATACTGAACTGGCTTATTCTTCATGGTTCATGACTGGTTGACAGATTGTTAATAACCGTAGCATTATTACAAGTTTCTGTACCAGTCAGTCACTATTTGCACTGCAGTGGATGACAATCATGTAATTGTCACATCAAAATAAGCCTGGAAGTTCAGAAAACAAAACCTTACCTGTGGTTATTGGCTGTCAATCAATCATTGTTTATTGATCTTATGTAATTGGCCCCATTCTAATCAGGATGGGGCCATTTACACAAGTGTAATGTACGTTAATCCATCTCAATCCTTTATTTCGCAAATTGTTTTCGGTTTTGGAAACGGGAAGAAAACAATGTGATTTGAGTACTGGGTGTAAATACTGCATATTTACCTAAAAACTACCTAAAACCATACAGTACATATACACATTTTGATTAAAAAAATAGTGCCTGGCTGCACCAAACCCATCTGTTTGCGTAGTTTTCACAGCACTGTGACCGAGTTTAACCGAGCTAAAGGTGAATCACGCCTGTAGCAACTATTGCTATTAAAGTTACTGCCAAAAGACGTAATATAATTCATGGCAATTATAATGCATGTTTAATACTTTTGACTCACTGCGTAAGCACTCAACAGTAAGAGCCCCTCGTTGTGATGTCATGAGTATTTAGCGAATAACAGTGTGAAGACCGGGTCCTCGCTCTGTTATTACCTAATTAATGAATACATTTTAAACAAAATATACAGTTGACAAATGCTGCGCTCAGTGATACAAATGTTTTACATGCCCACGTACAGATAGCATGCACAGTATCGAGATTTGACGCATGCTTTATTCATGTATACGTAAAGGCCGCCATTGCATGAACCTCCTTGATGTTCTCAGGGCCGACCTCAAAACGTCAGGACTGGGAACCTTAAAATCCCGAAAGAAACTGAGGGAGCTCAGGATGCTCGCAACCGATAAGAAGCAGTGGCTTCAACTGAAGAAGGACTGATTGCCGCTGCAGGATGTTTTTACTACTGCAGCGGCAGAACCCAGTTTATCATCACAGGGATTGCTGTATTGTTGCAAGTTGTCGTAGGACTGTTGTATTCGGCCATTCATTGGCGTACACGATGCTTGATCAAAGCTAGTTTAGGGGCCATGCATTCGCTTTTTCTAGTCTGGTGGAACAGTTTTCTTCGTGACCTTCGTTCTTGTACAAGAGTAAAATACAGATATCTACCTGTAAATCTGACAACATCTGAAGCATTTGATTTTGCGGATCACCTCCTTACAGTCTTTCCTGAATCGTCTGTTTGCAATTCCGTAAATCAACGGGTTAACTACACTGTTGATTAGAAAAATCTGCGAAACAAGCCTAATTATTGTCTCATGAAATGTATTGTCCAGAAGTGACTCATACAAAACTGCAACAAGAAAGGGGATCCAGGATAGGAGAAACACCGCACTGGTGATGAAAAGCATTCTGGTCGTCTTACGCTGTAGATTGGCAGCACCGACCCTTTGAGAGGCGTGTCCTAGCTGTGGACAGCCCTGCCGAGGCCTCTGTAATGGGGCATTGTCTTGGGGCGCAGTTTTGGATTTGGGTTTGGGGATTACATTGGGTTGGCTAGCTTGGCTAGGACCTGAGGTATCTTGGTGTACAACGTGAGCGGCGGTGCATGCATCTTTGGGTTTCTTCTGGTGAGTTGTCAAGTTTGTGCATGGTGGATTTTCAAACCTCGTCATCACAGCCTTGTTGACAATCTCGTCGACAACTGATTCACGTGTGTTTACCTCCTGCGGAGATCGTGTCAAGCAGATAGCTTGACGTTCGACTCTCGGATTGCTCAGCGTGTGTTCATCTAGTGCAGTTGGAGCTTGGGCAGGTCCAACCTTAACGTGTTTACGGATGGTGGCGTAAACTTTAGCGTAACATGCTCCCATTGTCACTAACCCGATCGCAAATAAAACCGCTTCTAATATTGCTTGTTTATTCCAGTGCACTAGTTGTCCTGCATTGATAGCAGTTGCAAACAACACTGCGACTAAAACGGATATCTTGGACCGTCGGGCATTGAACATCCGTTTTTGCGGGCGGCATATGTAGTCATAGCGTTCAACCGCAATCACCACAGTGATGCTGAATGACAGGTTTAGTGCTACTTCAGTAAATGCCATGATAACATAATCAAGTGAAATATTGGTTGAATGGTGTTTTCCGGCCAAAATGAGAGAAATGAAGAATATATCCGTCATTCTTAGCAAGCAGATGGCCAGATCAGCCCAGGCCAGGGCTCTGATCAGAATGTCGGTGCTGGTATTACGAGTCTTGGTCCAGTAGACACGGAGAATCAGGCAGTTACCAGGCACACCAAATAGAAACACCAAAAGATTGACGATGAGTAGAATAGTATAGTAATCCTCATCAGCAACCGACTCATTATTGGCTGTTGCATACGAGGTGAAAATGCTCTCCATGTTGTGTTTCAAGCCGATTGGATTCTTATTTCAGTATCAAGTTTCACTGAGCAGGACACCTTTCTTTGTAAATTGTGCTCAAGTCGAAGAAAGGATTTACTGTACATGCATTTTAAATCGCTTGTAGAGCCAGTTCGGTAGATTGTGTCGCTTGCCTTAAATTCCGTCCTGCCTAAGCCTTGGCCGCCAAGGCGAGTTCGTCGTTATCCGTCTGTCGTTATCCGTCCAGAAATACACTGTGCGCGCGCCCCGCATATGCTGCATGCTATGCGCCCCGTGCAAAGATACAGCGCGAACAGCGACCTCATACGGCCACTATAATTTTATGCAAAACTACTGAGGCTCATTTTTCGCCTTGGATCATTGGGTTTTTAGTCCAGGCAAAATACATAGTTTTGTTTTGTTGACCTCAAACAAATTGCAACAAATTGTTTTTCACCACAGTGCACTTCTATAATGTCCCTAGAATCTCATACTAAAAATCTACAAAAATCCAAGTGGTGGAAATATGTCTAATTTGCATAAATCGTTAATCCCTGCAGTGTATTATGTTTATTCCCATATTTGGGTATATATATATATTTTTTTTTTGAAAAGTTTATTTTGGTGATTCTATTTACATATCCTTACTTCAATAACATTTGCTAAAGCATATAAGTGACTGAATAATTATGAGAACATAGTAATTATCCAAAATGACAACTTCGTGACCCTATAAATGTGCGCACATTACACTGTCTCCAGATATCATCAAGTAGCCATCAGTATTGACGTGCTTTAAATTCACCAAGTTGCTTACTGGCACAGTTATCCTATTAAAATCTTATGGAAAATCATATGAACAATGATAAAATTGTGACATTTAGCCCAGCAAACAAAAACTGGGAAAAAATGACGTGTCCCTAAATTGGGCTAACAACTTGGTGAAGGGTTGCCTAAGGTGAGAGACTTGAACAAGTTCAAGGAAACCCCCCAAATTAAAGATTGTTGTTTCTAACAATAATCATATCTACGTTAAAATGTATTTTGTGTATTTCCTAGAACTGTTTCAAGTCTTCCATGTTAGGCAACCCTTTAACTACTTGTTAGCCCAATTTATAGACACACCATTTTTCTCCAGTTTTTGTTTGCTGGGCTAAATATCACAATGTTATTATTGTTTATATTATTTTTGTATAAGGTTTTAATATGATAACTGTGCCAGTAAGCAACTTGGTGAATTTGAAGCTCACCAATAGTGACTACTTGATGATATCTGGAGACAGTGTAATGTGCGCACATTTATAGGGTCACGAAGTTGTCATTTTGGATAATTACTATGTTCTCATAATTATTCAGTCACTTATATGCTTTAGCAAATGTTATTGAAGTAAGGATATGTAAGTAGAATCACCAAAATAAACTTTTCAAAAAATAAAAATAAAATATATACCCAAATATGGGAATAAACATATTACACGGCAGGGATTAACGATTTATGCAAATTAGACATATTTCCACCACTTAGATTTTTGTAGATTTTTAGTATGAGATTCTAGGGACCTTATAGAAGTGCACTGTGGTGAAAAACAATTTGTTGCAATTTGTTTGAGGTCAAAACGTATTTTTCCTGGAGTATTTTGAAATCTTATGTTTTTCCTATATAGGCCGCAGGATGGTCTCACAAATTCGTTGATTTTGTGACCCCCCTCAAGAAGCTATGACATCTTGGCCTTAAAATTCGTGTAAATTCCGTCTTTTATCACCCTAAAACTTGCCAAGCCTAAAACATTCGCATTATCAAGTAATAGTAAATTTGAGTCGGAAAAATACTCAAGAAATAAAGCCATGGTTTTCCCAAACCGTGTAAAGATAAATCGATGACTTTTACTGCTAACCAATCACAACGAGTTTCTCATACAACGTTGACCAATGTCACGGCTCGTATCAGCGGAGTCGGTGCGATCACGTTGTGCAAGATGGCGTCTTCATTGGACGCGAATTTTGCTGAAGATGAAGGCGAAAAAAGTATTTTGTATTGCTGTATGCACACAACTTGTGCCAAATCTAAAGTAATACAATTCAGCGTGAAGAGCTAGGCTAAATTCAAAGAGTGTTATACGCGATGGCAAAGCTTTAAATTGCCCCGAACTGCCACTACGTTGTCGTTCATTGATATAGACCACGCACGAGGGTATTCGGCATTGGCAAGCCGGTGTCGTGCCAAAAGGTGTCCGGTGCGAAATAGTGTCCGGTCCGCCATGTGATTGGTCGAGCGCCTATGACGTCACATTGTTTACGGAAGCTTGCCAAATACTGTCCGCGCTAAGTGTGCATCCTATTGCGTGCTTGCTGTTGAGCTGAGAAGACGTGTTACAGATAAGATCGCGTTTTATCCTGAATTTCCTTTTGCCATATATTTAAAAGCTTTCCTTTTTATCTGTGATTGCTAAGGATTTGTGTATTTGTCTAGGCCTAACTAACTTATTAATAGTTCATTTTATAACGTTTTTTTGTCCAAGAACTTGTGTGTGTTTTTCGTGCATGGGACTGTTCTGTTTCAAAACACGTGCACGTACGCATACTCGTAATCGTATTAACGTTGGTGTGGTAACTTTTTTTAAATTTACGATTTATTCACTGCACATTCCCGTTTGATTTTTCACATTTTTAACACCTTTTAGTACTTACTTGTCTTAACATTTGTCACTTGTAACATCATTCTAGTTGTTCGATTTCCATTTCGTCCAGCCCACACTGGCACATTATTTCATTTTCAAGCTTAGACTTGGTTTACTCACACTGTTCACAACGTTCTGGTAACCCCATTAGGCATTACTACTGCTAGTGCTGGTGTAACATACCCCTTCCATGCTTTAACAAACAGTTTGGTGATTTTTTTCCCTTAAATTCTCGATTTATTATTTGCACATTACGTTCTAATTTCACATTTGAAACCCTGTTTAATGCATTTACTTTAAAACTAACATTAAGACTGAGTAAATCTTGTTTATATTTGGTTTTATATTTGATTATTGCAAAAGTCGTGCTTTTTAGGGTAATCATGGCTGTTGACGATATTGTTGATAAACGTATCAAATATAACCGTTCTTTGGAAGATGTTTTTTCAGTTTCTTTCAGGGGGAAGCTATCCTGTTGGAATGACTGATAACCAGCAGCGAACTATTCGGAGATTTTCGAGCAGCTTCAGAGTAGAAGGTATGATGCCAAAGATTTATATACATGATCATAAACATGTTCATTGCTTTATTGAGGATGTAACTTTTGCTACAATTTACGTGTTTACAATGTTTAGCTTATAAGGGTTTTTAGGAAAGATTTGTGAAACTAAGCATTACAATTCGCACTTTGATAGGCACATTTGCAGAATCTCTTAGCTGAATATTCGAATACATGGTCACGGTTGATTCCCTTCAATAAACATTGATAGGCACATTTTCAGAATCTCGTAGCTGAATATGCGAATACATTGTCACGGTTATTTACCTTCAATAAACATGCATTCACATGATGGATGATTGTCCCTCTCTGACACTATTACTGCGTATCCTCACAGCCACTAAGGTAAATTTGATTTGACTTGAATTGGCTTTTTCTCGATCTTCCCTATTCAAAAAACACACGTATACCTTTAAAAAAATTGTATGGAGGTTTTAAAAACTACGGTAGTGTCCTTTTAACTTCTTCAGATTCTACTTTTGAATAGTACACGTACATGTATAATCCAATTTATACTGTCGGACTTGCAGGCAACGAGCTCTACTACGCCGGGAAGGGAGCAGAGAGACGACTGGTTGTTATGGACGAGGGAAGACGGATGGAGATCTTCCGCGAGTGCCACGACTCGGCCTTCGGGGGTCATTTTGGGCAGAAAAAGACCCTTCTGTACATGTATTCCTGTAAAGTTTGCATATTAAAATTAAATTTGAAACAAGTTTATTTGTTCAAAGAGTCTAAGAGATAGTAAAAATGTTCACTGTACTGTTCTTTTTTCCCAGAGAGAAAGGAAGTTACAGTATCGAATGAGTAACTCAATAAAACAAATAGAAACCAAACACAATGATGTACTGTCTATTCATGCCAATTACCGTTTACTTATACTGTGCGTTTACAAATCCTGTTAAAAACTGTCCCATCTCTCCCAACTGCCAAATACTGTCGGTTTATTAATTAATACAGATCCTGCTAAAAAGTAAACTGTCCCTCGAGTCTAGTCCTGCAATACTGTCCGTTTAAAATACAGGTCCTGCTAAAAACTGTCCGTTTATAATACAGATCCTGCTAAAAACTGTCCCATAAGTCCTGCCAAATACTGTCCGTTTATAACACAGATCTTGCTAAAAACTGTCCTAAGACTAAGTAAGAGTACGAGTCCTGCCAAATACTGTCCGTTTATAATACAGATTCTGCATGCCAAAATACTGTCCATAGACTGCGCGCGCGCGCCCGGACACTATTTTGCATCGGACACTATTTGGCACGTATTACATGCCAAATAATGTCCGGCCTCTACTGCGCATGCCCAGCGGACACTATTTCGCACCGGACACCTTTTGGCACGACAGCGGGTAAGCATAGAGGCCAAGCCGTGCCTCTTGGAAGTGAAGACGCCAGCCACCCCATTGCTCTCTCAAGTGCTTCTCAGGACCGTGGACGTACCCAAAGAAGGTAAGATTTTGTATTTGGCCACCGCATTTTATTTCATGAATTAAAACTCCCCCAAAGTTTTTTTAACTAATAATCGTCGCCCCCAAAATTAATGTCACCACTTTTTTAAGCCTTTTTAGGAAATTATTATTTATTGTTTATAAAATGTGGCAGTGGCCGAGTATGAAAATAATTCCAGTATTTGGTGTTTTACTGTTACGTTGAGCATTGGGCTAAGTTTGTACTAACATTTTTTAATTATTATTCTGCAGGAGACACAGCGACAATCCGAGGGATCATCTCCACCACTTCTGCTAGTCAAACGGGCTGAAGTGAAAACAGACAAAAAAATAACAGACCAGAGAGAAATAGAACAAGGTAGTAAAATCCCTTATATAAATAAAACAGCACAAAGGAGCATTTGGCATCTGCTTAATGTAATTTGTATGTAAATATAAATAAATTTAAATATACATATAAATATAGGACTTGATGAATTCTGTGTTAAAGGTAGGATACACCATTTGCAGATATCCAAAATATTTACTACTGAATTATTAGGAAAATATCTTACTTGGAAAGTAAATAATGATACTATTTACTAGGCATCCAGCAAAATGATTGCGCTAGATATCCCTTAATTGTTCAAAAAATGATCGCGAAAAAAATACAACTGCCCCCCATTTTTGTTACAAATTTCTGATAATTCAAACAATTGCCAATGATGTATCCTAACTTTAAATGAACTGATGATTCATTTAAAAAAAATTGGGGAAATATTAAAATAGTATAAAATAATAGAAAAACATGCATACTACTTTGTAGTTAAAGGCTACAAAAATGTATTCTTAACCACTTTCAGTAGAGGTTCTAGATGAAGTACATATAAGTTTTATTTTTGTTGGAGTAGATAAATGGATAACAAGTTAAAATTAGAGCTTGTTGTAGTTTATTTATGTTATATGTTGTCATTTTTCAGCTGCTGAAGAAGAAAACTGCAGACAAACAAGATGGGGAGCCTTTGTTCAAGCTGGTCGGCGTACAAGTCAAAAGCAAATGTTGACACTGTGCAGCAAGATTATCAACTGTCATTTCAGGAATGGAGAAGCTCATCCAAGGGAAATGTGGTTTAATTTACCTGCCTTATCCATATCCATATCCATAGCATGTTTTATGGGAGCATGTAAATTAAAAAAACTTGAGAAGATTTACGTAAGTAAAATGGCACAAATTTTTAGTGTTGTAAAAGTGAAAGTCTTGCACTCAAAAACAATTACTTATCGGGACACATAATTTCGTATTTTATTATCACTTCTTTAATTTCACCTCAGGTTAAGATAATCCTTTTGTTTTTACAGGTATATAAATGCAGTTATAATTTTGTTTACTGAAGCATCATACAAAAATAAACAAATGAATATCAGAGGTTGAAACAAAGCACTTGCTCACATTAATGGAAGCTGATGTGTTGGTTTACATTCACCTGTAACTCATTTAAGCATAATTATTACACTACATCTACACAAATCTGTAACTTTAAAATATCATCGAATTACAATTACTGCACAGATATAACTTACAAAGCAATAATCAATATTGCTGTATTTTTCAGGATAACAATTGGTTGAAGATTGTCAATCACATGGCGTTTTAAAGTATACCATTCTAAAAAGGTTTTTGATGGAGTTCTGATATTGTGAAAAAATAGCAAAATTAATGATACAATATTTGTATTTTATCAAAACAAGTGTCTCGTTTATTTTATTGTGAGAATTTGCAGTAATGTATAATAAATATTTGTCATTGTTCTTATAACTGTTTCTTCTTTTTCTCTTCTGTTCTTGTATTTTTTTGGGGGGAGGGGGGAGTCCCAAAATCAAAAAGAAACACACGCAAGATACAAACATTCGGTTGATAAAATGAAAAGAAAATATAAAAAAACAAAAAACTGAACTGTTGATAACATGAAAAAAACCTGACAATCTTGGTTTAGGAATATTTCTTTATATAAAGAATATACAGGAAATCGGGAAGACAAAAACAGAGCAGTCATTTCTGTCCAGACGAACTCAAATCGCCCCCTACAATTTGTTTGTGTACATTTCAATTCCTCATAGGTTTTGTACACACCTCTCCTGAAGTGACCAACAGAGGGCGCTATTTACAAGCTTGATATTTTAATTGGTTAAGCCTAATTAATGTGCAATTTTTTCCTCTGGCGAACTTGATATTCTAATTCAATAGGATCATATTTGTATTCCTGGAAAATATCAGGTAGCTTCTAGAGGGGGGTCACAATTCTTAAAATGTGAATGCCTATTTCATGTTCATCCCATGGTCTAATATTTTGCGCCATATTTCCAGCGCATGACCTCGTATGCGAATACAGATAAGTATAGGCGGGGCTAAGATGTGGAGTGTCCAATCACAACGCGGTTGAATTCCGACGTCATCAAATTTGATGCAGTTACTTATTTTGCAGCATGACATTTAAGACAAAATGGCGGATATTCAGCGTCGTCTGTCGTCCGAAGATCTGTCGTGTTGTTTGAATTATGCAGCGAAAATATTATCCCTCGAAGATTATAGACCCGAGCAGCGAAAGGCCTTAGAATCCTTTCTACGTGGTCACGATGTTTTTGTGAATTTGCCCATAGGTTATGGGAAATCCGTCATTTTTGAGGCAGCCCCATTTTGCTCGGATCTCTCACGTACGGCCAGGTACTCAGCGTTTTTCAGCGTGTTTGGTCAGTTTCTTATTGCCGCATAATCGGCATTATACCCAGGCATGCTGGTCTGCGCATTATCGCCACATTGTATGGTCCAAGCATGGTCCAACGCTGTGGGGAGGGGGATGTTTACGGCTGCAGAACCAACCTTAAAAATGATCGCAATATCGTAATTTAAACAGGGACAAGTTTCTTATATGCTCAATGACTCCTCTAATTATTTTCTTGGCAAAATTCAGCCGGCAAGGCATTTAATTATCAGAGTTCCGCGTTTTACCGAGGCAAGTTTTTTAGCTGGATTAGATGCGTGCGATATAATGTAGGGCCGAGTTCGACACGTTTCAATAGAGTCGCGGCCTTCTTCAGTCGCCGCGACTAAGCAGCTAAACACAACTATAGGGAGTAATCTCAACTCCAATGGGACTAACTTGTGGTGTTCCGCAGGGTACACAGCTAGCTGGGACCAATCCTCGTTTTTGCTATGGTTAATGACGCTGTCAGTAATATCCAAAACTGTTGGAAGTACGTTGATGATCTCAGTGTAGTTGGGGTTTTATCTAAAGGTGCAAGCAAATATTGACACGCTTGTGGACCTGTGTATTACCAACGACATGAAGTTAAACCCTTTGAAATGTAAGGTTACGCAGGTTTAATTTCTTCGTAATCGGGTTTCCCCTGTTCAATTGCAATTTAATGGTGTACAACTTGATGTTGTTTCTTCTCTGAGGATTCTCAGTGTTGATACCATACAAAATAATCTAAGAAGGGACCGTCAAGTTCCGGAAATTATCAGTAAGGCCTCACGGCTCACGACGCTTATATCCTCGGTAAATTGAAAAGAAATTTAGTTCAGGCTGATGATCTTATTGTAATCTATAGGCTTTCATAGTCGTCCGTTACTGGAGTGGTTGTGTGGACATTGGGAATTACAAAAAAACAAGCTCATAATATTGAGAGAGTACAAACAATTGCTCTGCGTATAATTGCTTAACGGAATGCTTTGACTTATCACGATCTAATTACTTTTTTAAACATCGAGTCATTGTGTTGTGGTGAATTCCTCCTTTTTGTTAAACGGTCCCAAATATGCGACCAGTATATTCAGCAATAAAAAATAGTTCGTGCGTGCAAAAGACGCATGTGTTTCTTTTCTTTTCCTTTGAATTGGCCCTTACGTAACCACCAGTATAAAAGCGTGAGGCGCTATACGTGAGAGCACCCAGAAACAATTCATACCCAGTGGGGAAATTCACTCCACATCTACACTGACGGATCACTTAATCCTACTACCAACACAGTCGGATGTGGAATCTATATTCCTCAATTCAGTTATTCCAAGAGTATTAAACTAAACAATGAGGCTTCTATTTTTACAGCGGAACTCTTTGCTATTCTGCTGTGGAATGGATTGAAGATGTTCAGCCCATGCACACCTGCATCTTCAGTGACTGTTTAAGTGCAATTCAAGCCATCTCACACCCTATTCCCAGCAATAAAATTGTATGTGAAACCAAGCTAATAGGGTCACCTTTGAGTGGATACCAGGACATTGCGGTATTTATGGAAATGAAAAAGTAGACCAGATTGCCAAAAAAGCCACCAAGAAAACTAATATTGACTATAAATTACCCCTCACAATTACAGAAGCTAAACATCATCTTAAGGACCACCTCAAACAAACATGGCAAATGGAATGGAATAATTCAAAAGATTCTACCTTAAAAAATATACAACCCACTATTTCCACCCACATAAACTCATGGGATCTCCCACGCTGGCAGGAAATAAAGATTCACAGACTTCGACTGGACACATGTAAAAACCTTAACAGTTTCTTTAAAAAAATAGGTAAACATCCTGATGGACCTGATGCGAAACATGCAACACTTATGATAATGTCGAACATTTTCTCACAACATGTAAAAAATTTGAACATAATAGACAAATACTTAAAAAATCACTTAAATTTACTTCTGACCAAATGACACTTAAAAATTTGTTAAACTCAAAACACAGCATCCTTCATACATTAAATTTCATTAAAGAAACTAACAGTGATATTTAACTTTATTCTTTTTCACAAACAACACCAACCAACCATGTACATTTCCTTATAATATATGTTCACATCCACACCCACAGTATACAAATCATTTCATATTGTCTTTCTATACAATGCATGAGCTCTTGTCTCATCCTACATACATGCCTTGCTCGCACTGGTCTCATCGCTGCTTTCTTTGCATGTTTTGCCTCTACAATTCACATACAATTTGTTTGATTCACATGTATCTTCTTTTCTTTTTATTTCCAAATAGTCATTACCCTCAAGACGTCATTGGATAGCTAACTTCTTGTAGCAGGTTGTTTTTTTATCTTTTTTCCCTTCTCTTCCCACTCCAACTCTGAAGCTCAAGCAAAGTCTACACGTATGTAACAAAAAAAATTAAAAAAATCAAGAAAAAAGAAAAAAGAAAAAAAGAAACAAAATAGAAACAGTCAAAGAAATAAAATAAAAAAGTTAAAAAAAGAAGAAAGTATAAGAAAAGAAAAGAGAAGAATAAAGAAAAAGAAAGAGAAAAGTAAAAGAAAAGAGAAGAAGAAGGAAAAGAAAAAGAAAAAAAGTAGTTTAACAATAACAAGCACTCTACTGGACCGCAAGACTACAGCAACTGGCTGTTACAGTAACATGTTTTATTATATAATGCAGTGCCAGGTGTGTTTAAATTCTTTATTTGTTTTTATTGTTTGAAACCCTTTTACAATAGGATTGACCGAATTCCACTTACCAGACGATTGACCATCGGAATTCGGCCTCCTTTTAAAATGATTACTCATTTGGAACGGATACCCTTTAAATTGAGGTGCCAGGCTTTGTTCGTGGCTCTCTTACTCTGGGTTATCTCGGGACCGTACGTGTGAACATTTGTATTCTGTTCCACGTGAGGTTTTTACGTTGCCACACCCTTTTCTGTATGAGTTGTACAGTGTGGCTGTGTTGCATTATACTCTGTCTCTTTATTTGGCTGTTGGATGTGGTCCCGAGGTACCCAGGTTAGTTGAGCCGCCTGGCACTGTTTTAAAGGTAATACGTTTAGTTTATAATGGTAAATATATTGTACTTATAGTTATGTGTTCCGATCTTTTCAGTATAAATAAAATGAATTAATACGTTTGAATATGGAACTGATTTATCACTTGCTTATGTTCGATCAGTCATTCTATTGTCGCTGTTACTCGAAGGTCCTGGGTACTGGTCGTCCCTAGGCCTCTTGTACGTAACACTGGCACAAAGGGCACACAGATTGCCAGAAGTGCCATTAACTACCACCAACCAACCAACCACGTGAGAGCACCCAGTCCACTCCAGCTCGCAGAGACGACAACTTCATTTGAGTGAGCACGGCTGGCATAATAACACGTCGATAATTATAGTAAATAGTAAGCTTTAATATATCAACTGTGTGGGCCCCGATACTGGTTAGGTGGTGTTTGCCCCTCGCAGAGGACGAGTCCACATAGTTGTCTATACTTATAAAAACAGACGTTTTCCTTGGAGTCTTCATTCTTTATTTTTGGTAAGCCTTGGCAGTTGCGGGCAAGTCCTGTATTAATTTAACATTAACCCTCTGAAACCAACGAGCAAGTATTATATATCTTATTCTAGTACGCCTCGGACAGGCGACTTATTTATTATCTTATAATTTTAGTATGAACCTTGGTGGTGTTTGGTT
This sequence comes from Crossaster papposus, assembly GCA_037893245.1. Lineage (NCBI taxonomy): Eukaryota > Metazoa > Echinodermata > Asteroidea > Velatida > Solasteridae > Crossaster > Crossaster papposus. Next base: position 1,672,909 of record JBAIAA010000459.1, read on the forward strand.
TAAGTACATTAAAATAACTCCGAACCACCAAAGTGTCGAAGGCGTGAACACCTGGTCCTAAAATTTGCAAAGTCCCTACTGACTTCCAATATACACCGCCATCTCTTGCCACCACAACGAAAATCCACTTATTATTCAGAGCATAAGAAGCACAAGATAACTTGAATCTACGAATAAGAACTCGGAGATACAGAAACTCGGCAGTATATGGTATACCATCCATGTTACAGATGCTGAATTTAGCATTTACATAACTTGTAAACCAATCAATTTCTAATTGTTGTTTACATTTAATTTTTGTATATGCCATCACTGGTTCTCATATTTTAATATTTTTTAGACATGTAATTTGTATTGTATTCTATTATATTTTATATTCTGAATACTTTGTAAATGTATTTTTATTGCATTTTTCTGTAAACCAATTTATATAAGTCTTTGACTTCCTTTTTGGTGGTATTATTAACCTAAATTGAATTGAAAATTGAATTGAATTCAAATCTTTCGACCTACTTAATTAAATCATGGCAACGTTGTATGTTACCTCAATTCGGTAACGTCATTTCAACTTGTATTATTTTTTTCAGAGTGTTGTATGCAAGTCACAGCGGTGCCTTTTCATTCAATTAGGTGTCCTAAATTACACTTGTAACAGCCTGAAGTAGGGCGGTCGTCTCAAGGCAAACCAATGTAAGTTGTGTGCAAATCACATTAGAGTTGAATTGTTTTGCCTTGAGATGGCCGAGGGGTCCAGCAGTAGAGCTATTTTTCGCCTTTTAGTCTGTCCCCACACTAGAAATGTCTTTAAAAAATATATATATATTCTAGTATCAATACTGCCCGAAAGTCGGAGACAATTCACCAAAATGAAGAGAAAAAGATGTATGTTTGATTGATGCTATATAATATAAAACCTTACCTGCAATTTGAAGAAACATTTGATCGATGAACTCTTATTTTGCAAGAGAAGTTGTTAAACAGGTGATCTCTGCTCTCGTTTTTCGTGCAAGATTTTGATTTATAATTTATGTAACCATGAGATTTAGACAGAGAAGGAATCGTGCTTTTTGATGGTACAACATGAGACGATTTTGGTGCAATTTTAAGGTGAGAAAATTGACTTTTACTGAAAAATTATGAAGCAAAAAGTTATTTTTGTTGGGGGGGGGGGGGGGGGGGTCAAAACTTTACTTTAAGAAAACCTGGTTAAACGTTGTAAAATGTGGTTTAGCGATCTGCGAGGATTGATTTTAGGGAACTCCTTAGTCTTCCTAAACCAATAGAACCTTAAAAATATTTCTTTTTTTATCTCGCACTTGCCTTCAAAAATAGGCCAAATTTAATGTTACCTGATCAAGTCCCTCGAAATGAGTCTTAAGGTCCAGTTTTTGGGTAGTACTAATAGGATTTTATATGCAGTAGAAAGCACATAATTTTCTCTTAATGTTTGGTATATCATGCAGATTGACATCTAAACATATGATATACGTCAGATGTTATTTAGGCAAAAATCTTGATTGCTTTCGTTGATTTATATTGAACAGAATACTGTTAAAAGGCCTAAATATAGTTTTATTTGTTCGATTGACTTCAATCGATGGCATCTGTTCCTTTCACTATACATCTGCCACGGGTATGTTAGGAATTCTTTGTTCAAAATCACTCGGCCAAGCAAGCATTCAGCGTTAGGCCCTTTATAAGCGAGCTACACCACGCCCTGTGCACTTTCAGGCCTATGTCTCGCTGCTGAACACTGCCTTAAGATCCTATACAATAGCTCACGTTAGGTTCCAGTATGGATAGTCCGCGAGGAGAGTGATGCCGACATAAAGACTGATCTGTTATTCGAAAAATTTCAAATATACTTCGATAAAAAAAAAAAAAAAAAAAAAAATTAAAATCGCCGATACAAGCAGGGCTGGGTGGATGACCGTCCATCAGCTGGAAAAAGGTGACAAGAAGAACCAGTCTTCGGAGCATCTGAAGAAGGTTCAACTGGCCGAAGAAGCTGCCTGCGAAGAGCTTGAAGCGAGAAAGAAGTTTTAAAAAGATCATCCACTGATAGACAACATGCGTCTGATTTCAAGACTCCTCCTGACCGTTCTCTTTTTCGAGGTAAATACGTCTACCCCGAGGGATCTTTGTCAAATTTCAGGAGCAGCTGACACTAGGTACACTCCCATGCTGTACAATAAAACATCAGAATTTACCCACTGTATCCTGTGTAGTTTTCTTGAAGTATTGAGTTAGAATGAAACTGTTTTTCATGCGGATGAGCGAAGCGAAGGAGCATGAAAATATAGTTTTATTTGTTCGATTGACTTCAATCGATGGCATCTGTTCCTTTCACTATACATCTGCCACGGGTATGTTAGGAATTCTTTGTTCAAAATCACTCGGCCAAGCAAGCATTCAGCGTTAGGCCCTTTATAAGCGAGCTACACCACGCCCTGTGCACTTTCAGGCCTATGTCTCGCTGCTGAACACTGCCTTAAGATCCTATACAATAGCTCACGTTAGGTTCCAGTTGTTTTCGGTATCTTTTCTTTTCTTTCTTTTAGGCATCCAAAATGATGTGTGTTTCAACTGCAAAATGGTCGGACACTGGTTCCGCGAATGTCCATTCGTCGGCCATTCCATGCCACCTTCCCAAGTCAGACCCAGAGCGCAAGCGGCTCTGCCAGTCGGGTACCGACCGTTTCACTCCCGTAACACACTTCGTGAGTAGGCTAGCTGTTGATCTAGACGACTGGATGCTATCGTCCGAAATTTTTAATGTAATTAGATACATTAAAAGAGATACCGACCGTCGCCTCGACATTTCAGCTACGCTTAGCAAACCATAATAATTTGGTAACCCATGTGGAGGTCTTTAACTGAATGTTAATGATAATGATAATAATGATGATAATATGAAAATGATAATGATATGATGATGATGATGATAATGATAATGATAATGATAAAATGATAATGATATAATGATGATAATGATAATGATAATGCCAGTCGGGTACCGACCGTTTCACTCCCGTAACACACTTCGTGAGTAGGCTAGCTGTTGATCTAGACGACTGGATGCTATCGTCCGAAATTTTTAATGTAATTAGATACATTAAAAGAGATACCGACCGTCGCCTCGACATTTCAGCTACGCTTAGCAAACCATAATAATTTGGTAACCCATGTGGAGGTCTTTAACTGAATGTTAATGATAATGATAATAATGATGATAATATGAAAATGATAATGATATGATGATGATGATGATAATGATAATGATAATGATAAAATGATAATGATATAATGATGATAATGATAATGATAATGCCAGTCGGGTACCGACCGTTTCACTCCCGTAACACACTTCGTGAGTAGGCTAGCTGTTGATCTAGACGACTGGATGCTATCGTCCGAAATTTTTAATGTAATTAGATACATTAAAAGAGATACCGACCGTCGCCTCGACATTTCAGCTACGCTTAGCAAACCATAATAGTTTGGTAACCCATGTGGAGGTCTTTAACTGAATGTTAATGATAATAATAATAATAACAAAACGCCCAAATGGGTACTTTGGGAGACAATCCCATAGAGACGTACACAATCTTTTTTGTACCCTAACCCGTTTTTACCTAGAGCTTTCGCCACGAAATTACATATTTATGCTATTTAGACCCAAATCTGTCTTCTCCGAGCCAAAATAACTCCCAAATATCGTTTTGTGGGGTAGCTAGACACTTAGGGAGACACTGAAATGTCTCCCTAAGTGCCACTGTCTCCCAAGTGAATCAAAACTATCGCTAATTTGTCTCCCAAAGTGCCCATTAAGTAAAATAATGATATGATAATGATAAAATGATAATTATTATAATGATGATGATGATGAATATGATAATGATAATGATAAAATGATAATGATAAAATGATAATGATATAATGATAATGATAATGATAATGATAATGATAATGATAATGATAATGATAATGATAATGATAATGATGATGATAAACATTAATAATCAAAATAATATAGGTTTTTGTTTTTCTTTCCATTCAAAATGACCAATACAATAATAATTATTAGCATCGTAGTGTTTTTGTGTGTATTAAAAAAAAAAAAAAAAAAAAGGGGAAAACCGGACAGATACTCCGAAGAGCCGACAGGGCTATAGCTCCAAGGTGGAGCCGAAAATGTGTGTGTGCAGTTACATTTTTTGTTTGTAATGTATGTCAAGTTAAGATAACTTATTCCGGACAGATAATCCGGACAGGGCTAAAGCTCAAATGTGGAGCTGGGACAGTTTTTTGTCCACCAATAATATTTACACTTTCTGGTAATTCATATATTTGTATATACATTGTAATGCGTATGGAAATGCATTTCGGTTCACCACATGTGCAATTATGCGAACCTTGCTATCACTGTATGGACATCCTTTGTATTAGTGTAGTTAAAGAACCATCGATCAAATTTCACCAAATACTAATATTTTTCGCACCATGAATTTTTGTCAATCCACATTTGTGACTTTTATACCCTCGGATAATCCTCTTCAATTTGTATACATGTAATGTAACCCTAACCCGTTTTACCTCTAGCGTTCTTTATCAAAGAGGGAAACATTGTGTGGACTGGGCCAAGTCCACAGAAGGTTTCAGGTTTGTGTAAAAGCGTGGACATCTTTTGTTACCAAAAGGGGATAACCGGACAGATACTCCGAAGAGCCGACAGGGCTATAGCTCCAAGGTGGAGCCGAAAATGTGTGTGTGCAGTTACATTTTTTGTTTGTAATGTATGTCAAGTTAAGATAACTTATTCCGGACAGATAATCCGGACAGGGCTAAAGCTCAAATGTGGAGCTGGGACAGTTTTTCGTCCACCAATAATATTTACACTTTCTGGTAATTCATATATATTTGTATATACATTGTAATGCGTATGGAAATGCATTTCGGTTAGTTTATTTCGTATCCATAAATAGTCGAAGCTCAAATAGAGCCGATAATATCGTATTTGTGCAATGTAACATATAATAACGTACTTATTCGCGTTCTATGGTCCAAGGTAAAGCAACAATTTTTCAAACTGTCATATTTGTATAAAGTTTTTTAGTTTCGATTATTTTGATATAAAAAAAAAAAAAAAAATGACTAACATGTTAAGCAGCTGACACTAGGTACACTCCCATGCTGTACAATAAAACATCAGAATTTACCCACTGTATCCTGTGTAGTTTTCTTGAAGTATTGAGTTAGAATGAAACTGTTTTTCATGCGGATGAGCGAAGCGAAGGAGCATGAAATACTCATTTTGTGGGGTTGGGTCACACATGTTCTGGGCCATGCACACTGTGTGCAAGTGCAACCTTTCAATTCAGCCAATCGGAGTTAGTCTTGCATACGCACTGTGGACCTCCGAACAGTATAGGTCCACACGATGCGGGAAGAGGTTACGGTTCGTGGACTTGCCTAGGTCCACAATCCGTTTTTCAGTTTCCGAAAAAGAGCGCTAGAGGAAAAACGGGTTAGGGTTATATATAGACAAGATAGAAGGAACTGCTGAGAGGCCCAGAATCAAAATTTGAGGGTAAATTTGTTTTGGGGAAGCGAGAAAAATGAGTATTTAGTCAACGTTTTTTAACTACACGAAGACAAAGGAATGTCCACAGTACGTATGTAAGGTAAAGCGTTTAGCGTACACAAATGTTAACTATTTCAAAAAGGGGACGATTCGCTTGAAAGGGAAATGCTGTAGACGTGCAGGGATTGTATAAGGTGGTCGGTAGTTGACAAGGGGTTGAGGCATTATGCAAGTTTAGAGAAACAAATTGGAGTATTAATTATAATATTATTTCTGAAGAGAACCGGAAGGATCTCAACGTTTTGGAAAGAATGCTCTGCCCGTCTCATATTCATAACCATGTCAAATTAAGGGACAATTCCTTGTGGTGGAAACTTTGAAAGCATGCAAATATTGAAGGAACTATTTACCAAAATTGCAGTGTACAAATGTTAAGATTGCAAAACAAAAAATGCACAGAACACACAAAAAATGCTTTATTGTTTAAGAAAGTTTGACCAGCAAATCCATTTAATTTTATTTCATTTTTAATTTTTGCATTTTCATAATATACACATTTTGTCTAACGCCTGAATAATTCCCAAAATTACCTAGACGTTGTATAATACAAAGTAATGAGAAAATGTTTCACATTCGTGCAACAGGTGGACTGTTCCATTCCACTCGCCGGGTGAAATGGGGCATTCCATCTCTCACGTCATGACAAACATAAACATTTATAATTTGTATACAAACTATTCGTTACCAATAAAACAAATATCTATTAATTAACAAATTCAATATCAAGCAAAAAGCACAAGTTTTAAGGCAGTTAAAGTGTTAAGGCAATTAATTAATTTACTAGTACTTCTGTAATATAATAAGGTCTGGGGCCAATTTCATAGAGCTGCAATTTTGCTTAAGCACAAAAACCTTGCTTGGTAAATCAAGTTAGGAGCCAAAATTCCACGTGATCGTTATGCTAAGCTAACAGCTAAATACCAATCACAAATAGGCCTAATATGTGACACGATCAAGCGGAATGAGTCGGATGTCGGGGAATCCCAAAATTGTTTTAATCAGAACTTTGTTCTTTGTTGGTATTTAAACAAATTTAAATAACTCGAAAACAAAACATCGTATCAACATGAGGTTTTCAGTTTTTAAAACGTACAGATGCCCTCTTTGAAACTACATGAAAACTCCGACATCCGACTCATTTCGCTTGATCGTGTCACATATACATCACATGAAGTTGTGGCTGGTAAGCTAGTTTTACTAAGCAAAAATGTTTTGTGCTTAAGCATATTGTATGCTTATGCAGCTATATGAAATTGGCCCCTGGAAAAGCATCTGTCAGTTTGAGTTTGACTATTTTTACGGCTTCCAAAATTGTAGAGGACAGATGAGGAGGCAAAGCTGGGTACAAAACCGTGATTTAGTGAACACCCCCTATATCGGATTCGGCGAGCTGGAACGGAATGAAATGAAATCAAATCAAACTTAAACCATGAGGCTATATAAAAAGGACTTAAACCGAGTCAATATAAAGATCGCAACATGAGTATCTACAAAACAAACCTGGCCAGTCACAAAATGATATTGTGATGTACATCGAAAATCAATTACTTTATATGACTGAATAAGCCACATTGGCCTAATTTCTGCTTTTTACACCTATGAAAAGGCGAAAAATAGCCAACACTATGACCCATAATAGAGCAAAAAAGTTGGTTATACAATCTGTTTGCATTATTAAACATCAGGGTAACAACCACATGTTAAAGTTTCAGTACACACCATTTGCTTTTGCTGTAATTTAAAAAAAAAATGGATGGGTTTATACTTAATACTAGCATGGAGGAATATGTTGTGATGCTGACCTGTATAAAGTGTTGTGCTCAAAAACACATATGAAGCACGATATGTGGCAGAGAAACCCCCCCCCCCTCTTTTGTGTTGACCATTGTGTTCCCGGAATCTCATGAATTCCTTTTAGGTTTCAAGGGGGATGGGTTAGGTTACAATAGTGTTGAGTGCGTATAAAGTATAGGGATAAGAGGGTGGTACCCCTCTGCCACATATCGTGCTGGGTATAAAAAAGATATAATACTGTTTTGTAGTCTGGTTCCTTGACTTTCTTCAGACAAAACAGAGCAATGTATAAATGTCAGGGAATTCTCAGGTCAGGAAACCAGACTAGTTGGCTTGCACCTATTCACAGGTGTGTAATAACAGTCTGGGAAATACAAAATGTGCACTAACTAAATGTTATAAATTTGGGCAATGTTAAAAAATAGTCAGATATTTTTAACACCAATGATTGCTGACCAGGTGCCGTGGTTTCGCAGGATGCTCAAGACTGTTATTCACTTTTTTTAATACAGTCAAGTAAGGTATTTTACATAATTCAGTAGTTTGTTTGTTATGTTTAATTGCAAATGGTGTTTACCACCTTCAACACCTAGTATTTATTTAAGTATAGTGCATTTTACGCCCTACGAAGTTCCAAAACGGCCAAAACAAAGCTTAAATTCCTAACAGTTTAAGTACTTTACTTTGATTCAATAACAACTATATACATAATACTGAGTTAAACAAAGTCCAACCACAAGTTGCTACTGTTTGGTGCAAAACCTGCGTTGGAGTTTGATGGGCTTTGGGTGGTGAGGGTTAAGGGGGGGGTTTAAGGTGGTGGGGGGGGGGTTTAAGGTGGGGGGGGGGGTTTAAGGTGGGGGGGGGGGGTTGTTAAGGTGAGTGTCTGCAGAATCCAACTTTCTGGTGGTCTATTTTAACCTAATATTTAACCTTAATGTTTCCGGCTATTGTGTAGTTACGGGCCCCTCTTTAATGTTGGTCTAATTCGAGTCGAGGGTGTTTACTGTATCTTTCCAAAATGACTTTACACAAAAATATCAAAACCTGTTTTTATTTTAATGTTGCAAGCTAGTTTGGTTAACCAGTTCGCGCCGGAGATATACACGCAAAGTTTTCCCTAGATTCAAAAACGGATGGCGCATAAACACGACAAGAGCATCATGAGCATGGTCGAAAATATCTGTCAGCAACAATTAAGCAAGGTCGGAAATGCGTGGGTGTGCTTCCCGGTACCATCGGCCTGAACCCGCCTGTTAAAATAATCCCGGCGCAAACTGGTTAAAGTCCAATCAACTTAAAAGTGGATTTTGTTATCGTTTTGGAACGGGGCCCATGCATCTGGCATTCACATCAGCATATCACTTTGGCGGCGAGCGTGTCCTTGGGTAGAGGTGTTGCGAATCTGCAGAAAAAAATATAAGGCTATTTTGGTTTCTGTAGCTCAAAACATCCGATTTGTCTAACCAAAGCCAAAGGTATTGCTGAACAAGGTAAAATGGGAAACAATCGCGAGACAATTCTGCTTAGAATTTATCGAGCGATTATGCGAGTTAGCCAAGACGACCTATTCGAAGGTCATGACGTGGTCTAAGGCGTACGATAGAGGATGCCGCATACGGCATACCGCAATTAGGACGTCTTGCAACGAAGACTAAGCCTTGACGTTCACACAATGACCATTTACAAAACCGTATTCAATTAACACTGTATCCTGGAAGTGCCCAATTAGGCTACAAAATGCATTTTGAACGAAATGATGTTATTCGGAAAGAGCATTTAAACGTAGAATATAGACATCCATACAACCATTCTCAGAAACTGGGCGTTTTGGTGTTATTCTCGTGTAGAACGAGTTTTGGGGGTCGAAAAATGACCCCCAAAACTCGAACTGTTTGAGTGTAGTCATATAATTGCGGACGTGTAAGAAACCACATTTGTGCATTGGTGCTGTGTGCAGTTTATGGGAAACACACAACGTGTATCAAATATTGAATGAAAACCACAGGAAAAGCCTATGCATAGACTGTCGTGTCCGATATGTGAACAACTGGGGTTTTTCCATTTTTATCTTGGGAACGATAAGACATTAGGTTGGTTTCCTTTCAACCAAAATGTTTAAAATGGGATAAACAATCCAAAACATGATTTTTTGGGGATTTCAGGACTTAGTCGCCCCTTTAACGAAACAGACCATAAATCTGACTTATTTTGGTTGGGCAAAAACAACGAAAGGCACTGTTCGACTACGACCAAAACGACATCCTTCGGCTTTGGTTACGGCATCGTCGTGCGGCTTTGGTTAGTGTGGCTAGAGTTAGGGTTGTCATTTTGGTTGCTCTACATCAATCCATGCCTACACCAAAAAACCTGGCCGACTGACGATTTTACTGAAACATCGCATACATACCATGACTATGATGAAGGCAACTAGAAGGCACACGAAGCAGACGCCCAGACCCGCTACTCCAACGATCAGCCCTTCATGGGAAATAATACAAAATGAAAAGGTTTGTCAAAAACTGTTGGTGGCAGCATACTTACTCGTCATACACATGCTCAGAATAAAAGATCATCGTTTAGTTATTCACACATAACTGGAAACAAAATACTGCAAGTGAAACTTGTGCGGGTCACATGCTGACATTATTTATCCAGTCAGTTAAATCAACAATGACCTCATTTGACCCTCAGGTAACCTCATTTGACCCTCAGGTGACCTCATTTGACCCTTAGATGACCTCATTTGACTCCTAGATTAGCTTTGACATCAAATGTCTTACATATCATCAGAAGCAGAGTTGTTCAAGTCCCTACAAGTCCCTCAGCCTCAAGTCAAGTTTAATGCAAGGACTTGTGACTGAACTTGTGAAAGAACTTGCAGGGACTTGAATACAATTCTCATCAATTATTGTCACCGACTTTGGTTGAGATTGAAGTTTACCTTTTTATGGCAGCACTTTTAACACAACCAAAATATAACATACAAACACACAGGAGGATACAAATTTGCCCACTATCACAAAAACAGCTGTAGTTGCTGGCACCTATATTCTTTTTTTCTTTTTTTAAGTTAAGTTTAGTATATTTTATCGTTGTTAAAGTAAACGCTTTATAATTGCTGTGAAATATCTTGACCAGACTCTTGAACTAGTGGTTGATGATCAGCACCTAACTGTTTTTGGTTGTTGTTTTTTGACGAAGTATAATCTTAAACTATATCAATCAATATAGTTACACTCATTTCTCAAAAGCGAATGCGAAACGAATTTCATGACGTCAACAATTGAAGTGTCTTGAAGTTCACCTTTAACCTTGACGAGTTTGCTTCGCAGTTACATTCGCGTGAAGTATGAACCGGCCTTTACACTAAAGCCCTGTTCGCACTGGACTTAATTTGGGCAAACTAACCGATCCAATGGGTAACTTACCCATTTCAAGTCCAGTGCGAACAGCCTGGGTAACTTTCCTCACAGGTAACTTACCCACGCCGCGTGGGTAGTTTAACCGAGCCAAAGGTGCCCAGGAAGATTGACCAGGTCAGTTTAACCGAGCCAGAAAATCCAGTGCGGACGCGTCGTCTCGGTTAAATCTTCCATCACCCGGTGATGGAAGATTTAATGTTGAGAGCTATAGTCGGGAATAGACGATCCGGTCGTCAAGTCGCGGTCATAGGTCACGCAGGGCGACCTCTTTATTGTTTTGGAGCCAGCTCGGTTAGTTTACCCATGGTCTCGGCAATTCTACCCGCGTCAATTAAATCCAAGTGCGGACGGTGGGAAGATTAACCCATCGGAATGTTACCCGGCGTCATGGTACAGTTACCCAAAATGTTTATCCAGTGCGAACACGGCTTAAGTATATTTACCTGTTTCCCTGGTAGACAATCCTTGGTTATTTTCTGTCACGAAAAGAATGCAATAATGTTATATTCAGCAACTGGAATAATAAAAAGTAACTCTAAACGTCCAACACTACTTTCTACAATAAAATCAACCAAAAAGTGATATTAAGTAGTTTTTATATATTGTAGGAGTAGAAATTACACATAACACAGTGTATTTGGTGCTATGGCTCAGTGGTCTGAAGCATTGAATTTGTGGTCTGCGGGTAATTCTGCAGGTTGCGGGTTCGAACCCAGCCAGGGCAAGGACACTTCCACACATAATATGGCTACAGAGGCATTACCAATGCCTTGCAGTGGACCCATCCCAATCCTATTCATACTGTAAAGAGATCAGAAGGTCTTGTGACATTATGTATAGTATTCAGTATAGCTTCATTTCATCATGTCGCTACCTTTCTTTTGCTCTTTGCAATACATTTCATTTACTTCATGTAAAGCTTTTTGTAAACATGCATATCTAGCTTTGCAGGCATAAATTACAGTGTTTTGTAAACATGAGATAGAACTGGGTACTTACATGCCACAGTGGGAAAAAGTGCACAAGTTGGGCAATTTTTGATTTTGTTTAGTGATATGTGTAATCTTTGTTATGTATACCATGGAGGGTTCCTTCCTCCATGTGTATACTAAACATATTTGTAAAGAAATAGTTAGAAAGTAGTTGAATAAAAGTGTTTTTGATCACATTAAAACTCCAAACTTTAACTCTAGTGCGCTTGTTAACACTAATGCACTTCAACAATATGCACTTCAACATTCGCCCCCCCCCCCCCCCCCCACAAACACCCTGTTTTTGCATGGCCCTCTAATACACTCCAAGGAATGCCATTGGAAACTGAAGATAACTTGGTCATGCTGTGTGTATACAGTGTGTTACACTGATAAACAAAACACATGCCCAATTATTAACTACAGAAGTGCCCTTCACTGCACATGCAAAGAATTATTCAATGCACAGCAGCTGAAGTGCATCAGCATGTGGTGCAGCAAACAGCTCTCATAGAGCAAGGGTTAGTGCCTTCTCCTTAGATTTTACTTTAGCGACATGTTGATAAATGCAATATTTAAACAGGCATAACTTATTAACCCTTACTTCCTAGGGTGTGTGCAAAATCATATTTATTTTTGAGGATTGACGACTGGATAGGGTTAACATGTCAGATTGAAGCACAACAAAGAGTATTGAAAGGAGAATTGTATTATCTTTCATAAAACTTTCATTTAAACCTCTGCCTAGTTCTTTCTCGTTTTGCCAGAACCCTTCAATTATTTCAATTATTTTTGCTCCAATGAAATCGATTTCTAGGCTTACAGAATGCAATCAAAATCAATTTACCTTTGAAACTCATGCCTGGCAGCTGTGGTGTTGGAGCAGACACTATAATTAACATCACAAAATGAAACCCTTATACAATTGAAAAACCAAATTACCTAAACTATATTTTCAGATTTGATCGATTAATAAGGTTGTTTTGACCCCTAAAGTAGATTTTATCAGAGATGAAATTGTCAATTTAAAAAAGTCAGAAAATAAACAAATTTATGAAAGATGCATATCTCTCTATATACACATAATGTCTTTTTCTTACATAAAAAAAGTCTGAAATCTTTAAAAAGTTGTTGTCAAAAGTTGTTGTTGTTACCATAGTGTGATCATGGAGGAAAGTTTCCTCCATGGTGTGATGAATCATTACACAATTAAAGGTAGGATACACCATTTGAAGATATACAAATTCTTACTACCAAATTATTAAGAAATATCTTACTTATTAGAAAGTAAATATTGAGTGTAGGCATCCAGCAAAATGATTGCACTAAATATCTTGTAATAGGTCCGAAAAATAAATTGTATTTTATAAAAAAAATTACAATCGCCGGACAGCAATCGCGAAAAAACCCCAAAACAACATAAGACCAACTTAATACCGACGCCGGTTGAAAACGAGCGCCATTTTGTTGGTTGCTTTTATCAGCATCTATGATTGTAAAACTTCAGACAGGTCAGTTAAACGATAAAATACAATCCCCCAAATCCACCCATTCCTGATAATTCAAGCAATTACCAATCCTACTTTTAAATCTCCAATTCTGTCCCAAGACTTTTTAATATTCAGATTTTTTTAAAGACCAATGCATTGCACTACGAAGCTGTACTATAATTCAAATATAAGCTTATTTCCTGCTCTTTTTGACTTGCCTGCTACGTAGAGATAGGTGCTATCCATCTCAGATTTGCCGATCTGCCCGATCACGGTGGTAGCGGCGCACATGTAGGACCCTGTGTCGTTCTTCTGCAGGTTCTCAATGACGAGATCGTAGTCCCCCAACTCAGGTCGGTCAAGCAGACGGGTTCGTCCCTCCGGCAACATCTCCGTACCGCTGACCTTCTGCCACAGCACCGTGACGTCCGTGGAAGGCAGGTTGACGTGACAGCGCATGGTGACATTGGTCCCGAGTTCCAGGTGGTTGGGAGCATGGATCGTCACCGCCAGCTCGTCTGATTTAACGGTGGGAGAAATCGGGAATTTCAAAATCCAGTTGTAGCGATTATTTGATTTCAATGCAAGTTCTCATCCAGCTCACAATCATGCCAACAAAAAGTGACCACTGGTAATTTAAAAGTAGTATACACCATTTTCGTTTGCTGTAATTTTCGAAAATTTATGGGTTAGGGATTCATATTTTATAGTAAATATTGTGACGCTGACCTGTTTAAAGTTTTGTTTCATAGAAGCTGGAGAAACCTGCTCTTGCAGTTTGGTTCCTTAACTTCCTTCAGATGAATTCAATAAATTGATGGCAGTGTTTGAAAATAGGTTTTTACCACAATTGCCACTTCTAAGCCTAATCTACCTATACAATCTGCAAAATAATGTGTCGCAACATACATTGGATATTTGCAAAGAAAGCTTCACATTTTCTCCCCCCACCCCCCCCCCCCCCCCACCCTCCCTCCCCCCACCCTCCCTCCCCCCCACCCTCCCTCCCAAATTGTTTTTTGATCAGATCAAGAAATTAGAAGATAACACCACCTTTGTCGCACTTCATGCCGTGGAAGAGCGCCTCGCAGACGCATTTGCCTGTGAGCCTGCAGAGTGCGCTAGAAACGCAGGAGCACTTGTGCCGATCACCAAAGTCCAGGCAGTTTTGCTCCTCGTCTGGTGATTCCTTGTCGACATTTCCTGCTCCAGAACCCCCGCTCGGCCCATCGTAGCACGCTAGGGAGAAACAGGGAGGGAAAATGGAGCTGGACTAAGCGCGTCGTTACCAGGCGCACTGTATAGTATGAAAACAATACGCGACGAGTACAATCCAAATACAGTCATCTTTGGCAGAGACTAATGTCGTATCAGCTTCCAAGGAACAACATGTAGACCATTACATAACGCGGCTTCTGCACAAATTCTTGCTTGTATTAATTTAACCCTCCTATGATTTTACCTTTCAAAACCTTTCAAAATCTGCTTACTTGACAAAATGGCTGTAAATAAGTATGAACCTTTCAAAAACGCTCCAGAATTTGTTGCTACTGCACTACTACACCTTTCAAAACCTTTTGAAAGGTATTTTTTCCCACACCAGTTTGTTCAGAAAGTTGTTTTACCTTTCGAAATCTTTCATAGGTTTCTTTTGTCAGACAGTTTTCTCGCCTTTCAAAACATTTCAGTCCAAGAAACTTGAAAGGTATTTTTTTTTCTTACACCAGTTTGTTCAGAGAGTTGTTTTACCTTTCAAAATCTTTCATAGGTTCCTTTTGTCAGACAGTTTTCTCACCTTTCAAAATCTTTTAGTCCAGGAAACTTGAAAGGTTTTGAAAGGTCAGACAATTATGGCAACTGCCCTATATGAGGGTCAATGTGGGGTCGTTACAGCACACGCCTCTCATTTTCTCAAAACGGATGTTTTGAGGGCGTATTATCGATTATGATATAGTGAGTTCTTACTCTGCAAGGCACACACATTGCGTGTATGCAAAATGCAGTAGCTTCGCGACCAGTAGCCACCGTTCATATTGTCGTAGTTCAGGACGGCGCAGTCTTTATCGCCCTGCATATCGTCAAGTTCACCGTCTCGCCATCTCTCGTACCTTTATGGGGGGAAAAGAAAAATGACACACTGAAAACAGCCGTTGAATAAAATTGCTCCCACAAAACCCAAACAAAGTAGCAACTGGGCCCAATTTCTTGGCTCTGCTTACCGTTACCGAAAAATCCCTGCTTACTATAGCAGAAAATTCGGTGCTTAAGGCCCAGTCCCACTGCACTTGCGCACGAATTACTCATGAATTGCGCATAAAATTTTCTTCGTGCGTGATTCGTCAGTGATGTGCGTAAATCCCACGTGTTTCACACGTGGAGCATCAGTTTTTGTAAGTGATTGTACGCGGAGACGGGTTTGTGCGCGATCGCCGGTTTTGAACGGTTCAAAAAATTTTCCACGCACAACGTGCGCGATTATACGCAGTTTATGCGCAGTTTGTACGTAGTTTGGACGTGGAAGGTGCGTGATATGTCCGTGTTCTGTCAGTGTTCCGTCAGTGCTTGTGCGTCAGGAACTGGCTCCTAGCACGCACATCACTGACGAATCACAGAACACGCACATATCACTTACAAAACACGCACAATCCACGTATGTTCCACTTACAATCACTTACCAAAATTATTAACGCACGAAACACGCACAAATAACGTATGAAAAACTTATAAACTACGCATGAACACGCATGCATCACTTATGAATCACTTACAAATCACGTTCATGCGTGATCCATACGTGTTACATTCGCTATACATGCGTCGATTGAACGTCAGAAATTGTATCGGGTTTGGGCTTGTGCGTGGAATGTTCTTTGTCAGTGATTGTAAGTGATACATGCGCAGTTTATACGCGATTCATCGGTGATTCTGACCACGCACAACCCCAGAAAATGACCAATTTCTCCACGAACAATCACGCACAAACCAATTTTATGCGTGATTTATGCGTGATTTATGCGTGATTTATGCGTCATTGGCAATGGGACTGGGCCTTTACGGTAAACGTATTTCACGCGTTAGCGAGGAACTTTGGTTTCTGAGCATGCGTACATCCCGTAACTAAGGATTCTGTGCTTACAGGGTTAGCGCAAAATTTTTCTGCTAGCGCGGTTAGCGGAAAATGGTGACCGTAAGCTCGGAATTCTGTGGTTAGCAGAGCCAAGAAATTGGGCCCTGGTTTGCACACGTACACAGGAAATGTGAAGTCATTTTGAGTGCAAATGACCATTATGAGGTTTTGAGAGTTTCGGAATTATTGAAATTTACCTCCTCGCAAAATATAAATACAATCTAGCAGAAGTATCCATACGCGTGCTTTCGTTATCTGATGTGACATGTGACCCATTGTGCGTGTGCACTGGCTAATATCGCTTACCCTTCGGGGGCTAATGGGCTTCCGTCCACCCATCGCCATGTCTCGTCGTGGTCATTGTACCGCAGTCCAAGCCATAAATTGGGGTGCACATGTCGCGACAAAAACGCCTGGTTTGAGAGATTAAACAAAAGTTTAGGCATGACAACTGTGGTCTCAAATACATTGGTCATTGATTAGAAAGGAAACCTAACAAATTTACATACGGATCGCACTGCTCTTTGTAGAGCTGTGCATCGGAACCGGGTACTCGAGAACCCAACCGTTGATGTCAGGAACCGATTCCAAGTTATGGAATCAATTAAGTACCCGTAACCAACTTAACAAACTACATAGTAACTTTTCAGACGATGAAAGTGAATGGTTTTAAATGTCATTTGTTTGAAATTTTCAAAATGAAACCAGGCTAAATTGGAAAACAAAATATATGACCCACTCCACAAATAATGGGTATTATGTTGCAATTGAGTTATATTATATACATGGTTGGAAAGCCCACACCACACGCTTTCATTTGGTATATGTAATAGAGCTGTAATAGAACGGCGATCGCGGAAAAACTGCCCGACGCCGGTTGAAAACAAATGCTTGTTTTTCGTGCTTTTTTAAGCATCCATGATTGTAAAACTTTGGACAGGTCAGTTAATGACATTAAGTATAAAATACAACCCCATAAATCCACCCATTCATGATAATTCAAGCAATTAGCAATGGTGTATCCTACTTTAAACCCTAAACCAAATTTTCCCGAAATTTAATAGGGATGATTGATAAACACGCCACGAGCAACTAGGAGCAGACCAGCTCACAGCCGGCATCTGTGGGTGTGCTTCCCATCAGATGCCAGCCTGAACCCGCCTAGGATAGATGTTCGTGAAAAATAATCCCGCGCCTGGGTCCAGTCAATGTCAAAATACTTCCGGCGCGAACTGGTTAACGGGTACCCTTTTTGGTTTTATAATCAGGTAGCCCGTTCCCAAACTACGGCACCAATAAATGCACATCCCCAGCTCTTTGTCAAGGTTGGAACCGTTAATTTAAAATGTAATGTAAAGAGAGGATCTGATTTTTAAAAACTCCTGTCACATTTCTTGAGAGACGGCCTGGTTTATAATACCAAGCCAGTTTGAAGGTAGCCAGCTTACATTGAGCTCGGCATCACGAACGATGACAAGTTTCACCCCGTTCCCGTACCGTTCTTCACATTCTCTATTGGCATTGTCCCAATTGTTGACTATGTTGTACCAATAACACCGGTCACGAAAGAAGGTTCCGCCATCAGGACACAAAGGCTCGCCACCTAAATGGGATATCAACCGGGTTACATATATAATCAGGACTTGACATCTTTTTGGGATGTTTGTCACAAGGCCAAAGGCCTCTCGAAGTGTGAGCTACAGAGGAAAGTGTGGAAGCACCAACCTTTCACACTGAAACAAGATAATCTGATCTCTTCACAGTATGAATAGGGTTGGGATGGGTAACTAGTCCACGGCAAGTCCTTAATAATGCATCTACCCATATTACGCGTAGAAGTGCCATAGCCCAGGATGGGCTGGAACCCCCAACATGTAGAGCTACCCACAGACTACGTATTCAATGCACCTTGCACTTCCTTTTGTGTAAATGTAATCAATCACAAGGTCTCAAAACCCTTACAATAAGTAATGCATTATGTATGCAGCAAAAATATGAAATAGATTGAAATCCAGGTTGAGTTGAACGGAAATTAACAAACTTATCACGAGTGTGAGACGCCCCCCCTCCTCAAATAAAATGGGGGAATGGAAGAAAGAAAAAAAAGAAAGAAGAAAAGTGACGAAAAAAAAAAAAAAAAAGAAAAGTGACGCATCCTTTACAAAAAAAAAACGGTTTTGAAAGCAACCAAGTTGCGTGGCTCAGGATGCCAACAATGTGCCGCCATAATCGGCACTATGACATCGATGTTTGGCGGCCAAATCGAGAATTTGTTTCCCAGGTATACATAATGGCTGGGTTCGGACGGTCTGTTCTTGACATGCAAAACTCGTTCTTGCAAAACCTAAATGAATAGGTCCGTTGTGTGTGATCCTGTCCTAATCCGAGTGCAATGTTCTTGGGTCACGTTCCCGCCGTTCGAGCACTAGAACCGAGTTTGGCGTGATGCCAAGAACAGACCACACGAACTCAGCCAATACATGAACATTCACATATACATTGTACAATAGATACAGTGCAAAAGCGAACTTTTTGCCTGGAAAAAATGTGGCATCACATAGTACATGACCATGACCCCCAATTTTGTAAACAAAAATCTTTACATAATTATGGAGAATTATGATGCAATACTCACGGGGTAATGCGCAAATCCTGCCTTTACTTGAATGACAAGGTACATCTTTCCATTTACCGGTGTCACCGCGCAACATCACGACGCAGTTGGTTGTGTTTTTCGGTGGCACTATGGCTGTGTCGGCGACGGGGGCATCCCCTCGCTGATCCGATTCACCACCTGAATTGAAGTTTCTGTAACAGTTAACGATAGACAGGGTCAATAGTGCAGAGAAATGCTTACAAGCTAGGCCTCTAGCCCAGACAGGAACCAGAAGTGCTGAAAATCATGCAAAAAATGACAAATGGTCAGGCCAACTTTACTCACTTTTTTGCTGATAACATTCTTCAAACGTTTCATTAGGCTAAATGAAAGGTCCTCAGTATTAGTTACACTAGCTAAGTTTGAAGTCTTAAATAAATTAACCCTAACTACCCCAAGCCCATTAAAATTTCGAACTGCAGTGCTTGCTAGGTTTTGTCAGGTTTGGTACCAAACATTAGCAACTTGTTGTTGGACTACTTTGACTCAGTACAAAAGGCCCGACAGACCCTGTTGAATTATGTGAGGTTCAGGGCAGAAAGGCATAGATCCATCTGTACCAAGTCAATCAAGCCTCAACAGTTGTAGTTTGGCAGGTTTACTGTTAGGTTGAGTACTAATAATTACAGAACTTGTGTGCAGTTGTAGTCCAGGCAAAATACTTAATTTTGTTTTGTTGACCTCCAACAAATTGCAAAAAAATGAATTACACCACAGTGCACTTCTATAATAAGGTCCCTAGAATGACATACTACAAGTCTTTAAAAATCTAGGTGGTAGAAATATGTATAATTTGCATAAATCGTTAATCCCTGCCGTGTACTAATATGTTTATTCCCATTTGAGTATATATTTTATTTTTTGAAATGTTTATTCTGGTGATTCTACTTAATACACACTCTTACTTCAATAACATTTTCTAAAGCAAGTAAGTGACTGAATAATTATAAAAATGTAGTACTACCTTAAATTAAAAAATTGTGTTGCTTACAATAATCACATCTACGTTAAAATGTATTTTGGGTTGGGGATTTCCTTGAACTTGTTCAAGTCTCCCATAGTAGGCAACCCTTTAACTACTTTTTGCCCAATTTATGGGCACACCATTTTTCACAATATCACAATGTTATCATTGTTTAGGCTATATGATTTTCCATAAGGTTTTTATATGATTACTGCGCCAGTAAGCAACTTGGTTAATTTGAAGCTCATTTGAAGGTTAATACTGACTACTTGGTGATATCTAGAGACAATGTAATGTGCGCACATTTATAGGGTCACGAAGTTGTCATTTTGGATAATTACTATGTTCTCATAATTATTCAGTCACTTAGGCCTATATGCTTTAGAAAATGTTATTGAAGTAGGGATATGTAAGTAAAATCACCAAACTAAACTTTTCCAGAAAAAATATAAACAAATATACCCAAATATGGGAATAAATATATTACGCGGCAGGGATTAACGATGTATTCAAACACATTAATATTTCCACCACTTGAATTTTTTAAGACTTTTAATATGTCATTGTGGGGAAATTTGTTTTCTTGCAATTTGTTTGAGGTCAAAACATATTTTTCCTGGACTATTGTTGAAGTTTGTTAGGTTTGGTTTGCTTTCTAGTGCGAGAGCCTAAGGAATTACTGGGTTGAAGTTAGGTTTTCTCCAACATTTTGCAGCTTCAGTTATAGCACAATGCTGTAAGATATTAATGATTCTAAATTCTCTGTGATTCCTTCTGGTATGCTGTCATTCTAAAGAAAATAATACAAGATTGTAATTTCCAATTGGCGTAGTCATTGTAGTCATTAGGGAGGTTTAGATGCACGTATTAGGTGTACGCGAACGCGCGAGCGTGAGAGAGAATATTCGCGGGCGTTGCGTCACGACTGCGCGGGCGTCAAACTTTGTTTAAACGTTTAGATGCACGTCACGCACAGACGTACGTCCGTCATTGTTATAGGCCGTGTCCGAAACGGGCTTCTAGAGCTACGGCTACGTCTATTTTCAGCCTGCTCACGTGTATTTGTAATGGGCGAACACCAAGAAAATAGCCATAGACAAGAGATTCGGACGCAGCCTTAATCTACAAATCAATCAATTACGCATTGGCAAGTTCAACCTTTCAAAAGAGGCTTGTTCGACCATCGTCAAACCAGATATGAATCAATTACAGTTTATACCCTGTGCTCTACAAAAATGGATTAATTTGTAAAGGACGTTCAATTTATATATATTTTTTTTTAACGAACCAAAAGCTACTTTGTTCTTATTTTTAGCATCTGCTTAGCTACTCTCTAAAACGGCCTTATAGAGTCTCTTTTTAGAAGCGAACATTAATGTTTTGAAAATAGGTCGCGTCACAGAACACACGCGTGTTGTGAACGTGCGCCCTCCCCGCGCACGCCACGCCCCACGATGAGCGTTTCGCGTACTTGCACATTCCATATGCGGATCAAATTTCAGAACAATTTTGAAAAGGCATGTCTAGGTTTTATTTAGGTGTCTATGGTTCGTACGATGTTCGTGATGCTCCGGTACCACTAAAAACCCAACAAAAAAACATGGCATTGGGTCAGAAGGGTTACATGCTGTATCCGAGGCTTGTCTAGCATGTCTACCGGGGCGGGTATTGACCTTTTCACCACAAAAGGAAATCTTTTTTTATGAGGGCCGTGAGGCGGAAGTGTAAGCATGGAGACGTTTTTTTTTCCTTCATGGTGTGGTGGGGCCCATGGAAAATAAAGTTATTTTAGTCAAGTTGTGGTCTTGTAAATTCAGCCTCTGCTTATTTCGTCATTGTTGACAAATCATATTGTGTTTTAATTAGTTTTAGTACATGTATAAATGTTGAATTGGAAGAAAAATGTGTCAAGTTGTTACCTTTTTTTGTTGTCATTATTTGTGCACGTCGACGGCATCTTGTTCCGTTTTTGTATAAGCGTAGTACACGTGTATTCGGTTCAACTTTTGACCGTATTATATGCGCAATATCGGGACGCCAGAATTTTAAATCCGGTATTGAAATACCCTCCTATATACAGTGCAGTTACCATAGAGCTGTCAGACCTTTCAAAACCTTTCAAGTTTTCTGGACTGAAGCGTTTTGAAAGGTGAGAAAGCTGTCTGACAAATAGAACCTATGAAAGGTTTTGAAGGGGAAAACAACTCTCTGAACAAACTGATGTTAAAAAAAAAAAAAACTTTCAAAAGGTTTTGAAAGGTGTATTAGTGCAGTAGCACAAAATTCTGGAGCGTTTTGAAAGGTTCATACTTATTGATAGCCATTTTGCCCATTAAGCAGATTTTGAAAGGTCACAGGTAAAACCATAAGAGGGTTAGCTAAAGGGTGCGAGAGCTGTATTTCCAGTTAATTGTATAAGAAAAATGGATAGTTAATTACGTCGATAGAGTATGAAAACCAACGTTATAGGGAACATTAACAATCACACAGGGGTCAAACCTTCCGGGTCAGTTTCTCTCAATTTGTCCAGTATTTCTCGCTTTTTTTCTTGAATTTTTTTTTAAAAAAAGCCTTTAAAATCGTCATAAGTAAAACTACATTGTTTTGTTTGTATGCACAAAATGTCAATATCAATTAACAGGGCTCCTGCCGCATAGTAAAGGAAAACATAAAACCCAAAAGTACTATCCGGCGGCGATTTATTTTTCCAAACGACCTCGGCATAGAACTTTTTTTTAGCGCATCTGATTGGTTGTTTAACATCTACGTCATTCATTCTTCCATGTGTCGCATTGCATGACGTACTAGGGTAAAAAAAGCCCAGAGTCCTATAGGGTCAAAAAGGGTTAGGGTCAATAAGTTGAGAGTCCTAGGGTCAATAAAACCCAGAGTCCTAGGGTCAATAAGTTGAGAATCCTAGGGTCAATAAATTGAGAGTACAGTTTACTACCATGACGTAACAGATAGCCAATCAGATGCGCTAAAAAACAGTTCTATGGCGATGTCGTTTGGGGAAAAAAAATCGCATCCCGGCAAGGCTGTGAAACTGATTACACATGTACATTATACAGTATGCACTAATCACATGTAAATACGTTAAAGATACAGCACAGCCTTGCATTCAAGGCTATAGTACGCGGTGTTTTTTTACGTTCGACCACGTCGCCTTTTATGATCCACTATACGTGTTCTCTTCTCTTACAGCGTCAACACCCCTAACATACTTTGTTTTCTATATACCTGGTAATACCAGTATGACCTCGCTAGAGAGGGTCCACATAATCATATACTTCCGATGAAATACGATTTGTTCCGGTTCTTTGGACAGGCACATCATGACACAGGCAGTACGGAAACGAACAAGTACGCACGCAGATAATGTGTAAACACCTTCCATCGTGGACCCCCATTGCTGTTGTTTCTCTTTTGTTTGTATATTTTTGGAAAGCCTCCCATAGGTTTTGTACACGATTTTCAATCGTGGACCTTTTGTTAATCGTGGACCCTATTGTCCTTTAGTGTTTTACGTCTACTTTTTAAATGCGGATACAAACTCAACACATAATGAACACAACAGGAAAGTACACTCAGTACATCGGTGTACTTGGACACAACAGGGACAAAAGGACTGAATACTCCCCGCTGGGTAATTTCTATAGGTGGATATAGGTCTCCACAAGTATTTCACGAAATATATATAGGCCTATATGTATTTTACTTTTTGTTAAACCAGAACTAATAATGTTTCGGTTAGGGAAAGCAATTGCGGGTCACGTAGGAGTATTTTGACAGTCCACAAGTAATGTATCACGAGAACAATGCCACGTCTCCACAGTGATACAAAATTCATGATTGATTGAACTGGTAAGAGTTTTGTAATTGTTCTATAATGTTGTCCTATGACAAACAAAAAAGCATATATATAGAACAGGAACAATCATCGGCTCGATTGTAGGGTGTTTATGCAATTAACCATAGAGAAAGGAAGTCCTTTCTATTTGATGCAACTAAAAACAAAAGGTCTGCCAATTAGTATTTGGCTCGTTAAAACCAACTACGCTCATTATTTTAGGGAATGGTATAAGTGCACGATCGAGTAAAATACAGTAAAACGAGTAGGAAGTTTTGGCCTTTTCTATAAACGGCAGATTAAAAAAAAGAAATTACTAACGTGTAGTTGACGGGGGTATCGTCGACCCATATCCAGCTGCCTTCCTTGTGTGTGTCGTGCATCCCGATCCACACGTCATCTGTGATTTGTCCTGCCAAGAAATCCTGGGACACCAAAGAGAAAAAATGCAAAATGTAACATTCAGAAGAATACCTAGGTATAGCAGGCTGAGTCAGCATTTATAAGTATTATTCGTAGAAATCATAGATATTATAGATATATTTTTTTATTATGTTTTTTTATTAAAAAAGACGAAGTCGAACAGCCTCCAAATGGGGGTTATTCTGGCGTCATCCTATATGGTTTATGCCCGTACTATAAGTTTCAGGTTGATCCATACCGCGAACCGTTTTAAAGTAAAGTCGCGACAAATTAATTGTACGGCAAAAAAAACACCAAAAAAACAAACGGGCTATCAGGGTGTGTGCCCCCTACAGATGCTAGCCTGAACTCGTCTCGAATCAAAGTCTCAAGAACAATCACGCGCCTGCACTCTCAAACAAGTGTTAAAATTGTGTTGCTTAAAAAAAGATGGTTAACATTTTAACCAACAATGTGTACATTTTTCCAATTTGACCAATGTTGGGTACATTTTGGCCAACGTTGGGCAAAATCTTTGACCATTTTACTAACACTATAACAGTTGTGTAATGCACCTGGTAACCAACGGTTAGTAAAATTGAGTCATTTTACCCAACGTTGATTACATTTAACAAACTGTTACCAACGTTGGGTATTTTTACTAATTTTAATCAACCGTTTGTTACAAGGTGAACAACACAACGGTTGAATTGGTCAAATTGGAAAACATGTACACATTGTTTGTTAAAATTTTAACCAACTTTTGTAACCAACCAACCAAATTGTAAAAAAAAAGTTTTGAGAGTGTGGGCCCGGTCGCGAATTTTTTTTTCCTGAACCCTTCGGGCAGATTTCATGAATTATTCAGTAGTTTGGATGAGAAGTTATGTTTATTCATCGAAAGAAACATGACGTCACAGCATTGTTGTTATTTAGTGAACTAGTTATATTAAATCACTTTAAAGAACAGCTGTTGTCGAGCTGCTATACGTAGTGTAGTGGATAGTGGGATGGGCTATGAATCAAAGATCCTGTTCGAATCCTGCTGTAGGTCACCTCGTTTTTCCTTGTCAAATTGATATTTTTGGAGTATTTTAAATTTAAGGGGGAAAAGAGACCTAGAACCTAAGTGTTGTACAGTGATCAATGCAACTACTGAATAATTCATGAAATCTGCCCGAAAGGTTTAGGGAAAAAAATTCGCGGCCCGGTCAATGTCAAAATAATCCCGGCACGAACTGGTATAAGCACCGAGAACTTGGTGGTCTTTGAAAGTTTCAATAAGTACTCTAAATGTTCCAGTGGGTTGCTGCTGATCCGTAAATTTTGGGAATGCGGGGTACAGGGCAACAAAATGCACATAGGACAATCTATTCCGTTTCATGCGACATCAATTTTATAACGAGCTGAGGCACTCCTTAATAATATAATCCTCCTACAAGAGTGAACAGCAACCTAGTACCCAACAAAATAAATAGAAAACTCAAGAAGGCCTAGGCCTACCCAAGAAATATAAACAAAAAATCAAGTCAATTCTGAATGGCAAAATAATTACAAAGTATCAGGGATTACGTGCGTATTATAGTGACATGAACAATTTCTCCCGTTTGGAAATGTATCGAATGACCAATATAAGAAATAAGTGTTTAGATCGAGCCATACGCAAGTGCAATATGAATTTCTCTTTCTCGAAACAATGGAGCAATAAACTATCTGGCTTCTTACATTCATGTCCTGATCGATGATTGTAACCAGACGAGCACCAAGACGCTGGCATGCCAGGTCGGCGTCCAGCCACTTGGAGCGATCACTGAAGATATGAATGCATTCTCCTTGGTAGGGAACACTGTCTGGGTCGCAGTGTAAGGCGGGAGGCAACGTGGAAGCTGCGGCACTGCCCACTGGGGGAACGAATACAAACAAACGAATCAACTGTGATCGACTGGAGGTACGAATAAACAAGCAAAACAAACATCCCGACATAACAAATATATTGAAGAAAAACTGAGGGGAAAATGTTGCAACTTGACGCTTGGGGGTTGTGTTTTATAGTAAATGTCATTTAACTGACCGGTTCGAGGTTTTACAATCATGGATACTGAGAAAAGCAAGAAACAGCGTTCGTTTTCAACCGGCGTCGGGCAGTGGTTGTTAATTAAGACCGGCGATCGTGATTTTTTTTGGAACAATAAGATATCTAACGCACATCATTTTGCAGAATGCCCACAATCATTTTTTACTTTCAAATAAAGTAAGATAAAAGAAGAATTGTGTCTTCCCATCCAAGAGTCACTGTATCCAAGTTTCATGAAAGCAGACGTTTTAAAAACTTCACCTAAAACTGGTAAGTGCCCCCAATAAACATCGTTTAGGCGACACAAACATGGGTTTCAAGATATTACAAAAACGGAAATTCATACCACTGGCGCAACTTTGGACGTCTACTAATTTAAAGAGAAAGTACCGTTTAAAACTACCCCCACCCCCAAACCCAAACCCCCACCCACCCCCACCCACCCACCCCCCCCCCCCCCAAAAAAAAAAAAAAAAAACAAAAAAAAAAAAAAAAAAAACCCACCAAAAACCGACCAAATTATTATTCGAAAGCCATGCCGAGTCTTGATCCAAAGATATTAACCCTTTAAACCCTGAGTTTTATTTTGTATGTTTACCTTTCATTTTTGATAGTACAATTAGAGGCATTTAGGGTTGTGGTTTAATTAGTTTAAACTTATTGTACAAATATTCCTTCTGACATGCTGTCATTTTGACAAAAATAATAAAAGAAGTCCAAAAATGCGTTTCAGAAATTTCCAGGTTGCTTCAAAATTGAAATTTTTGAATATCATTTTCTTGAAATATTACAACTTCCTTTTAGATTTTAAAGGTAGGATACACCGTTGGTAATTGCTTGAATTATCATGAATGGGTGGATTTGAGGGGTTGTATTTTATAGTAAATATCGTTTAACCGAACTGTTCGAAGTTTTACAATCATGGATGCAGAGGAAAGCAAGAAAAACGGCGTTCGTTTTCAACCGGCGTCAGGCAGATGGTTCTTATGTTGTTCTCGGGTTTTTTCGCGATCGCCGCGTAATTATTTTTTTCAGAACAATTATAGAATATTTAGCACAATTATTTTGCTGGATGCATACAATCATTATTTACTTTCTAATGAGTAAGATATTTCTTAATAATTCGGCATAGTGACAATTTTGAGACCTGCAAATGGTGTCTCTTACCTTTAAGAACCTTTTGCTGCTGAAAAATCATAAAAATGCACAAAAAATGATATAAAACCCGCAACAGCGGAAAGATCGTTCAAACAAGGTCATTAAAGTAAACCATAATGGTTGAACCTCCTTTCTCCGTGGTTTAAAGGTAGGATACACCATTGGTAATTGCTTAAATATCATAAATGGGTGGATTTGGGAGGTTGTATTTTGGAGTAAATATCATTTAACTGAACTGTTCGAAGTTTTACAATAAAGAGGAAAGCAAGAAAAACGGCGTTCGTTTTCAACCTGCGTCAGGCAGTGGTAGTACGTTGTTGTTGGGTTTTTTTCGCGATCGCCGTGAATTTGTTTTTATAAAATTAAATTTTTCGAAACAAGTACAGGATATCTAGCGCAATCAATTTGCTGGATGCCTACAATCATTATTTACTTTCAAATGAGTAAGATATTTCTAAATAATTCGGAAGTAATTTTATTTCTGGTGTGTCCTACCTTTAACCATGGAGGTATATTGCAATACATCCGTGGTTGAACACGGACCTTTCTTTACCGTGCTTATACGGATCCATGATCCACTGATCGACAAATCAAATTTGCCGAAAGAAACCAAATGGGTTGCTTGCCTGTTAATCTCATCAGTGTGGTTCTAAACTAGAGCAACCGATGTACATTATGAAACAAGATATATCGCAAAGGATGTTGGTTATTGCATTACGTTCCCAAAATCTCATGATGTTTTTTGCCAAATATCTAGGGGAATGTGTTATAGACAGCAGTAGTCTGAAGTGTGAATAGGGTATAGGGACAAGAGGGGTCCCAGATACCATAAATTATGCTGGGTCTAACCAATGTTGGCACAAATTAAACTTCTTACCTGCATTAAGAATGTACAGTAAGCCAGGAAGAGTCTTGAACAAAAGTCTCTCCATGATACAGAGCAGCCGGCGCCGTGTTCTTCCTTACCAAACTTGTAACTGACTTTTCCCGTTGTTTGCCAGGATATAAAACTGTCAGTGGTATAAAACCACTACATGTACCTGTATCGGAATTGACACTGGCTGACCCACGATCTTGCATGGAGTCCACGTTACTTCCTTGTACGTGTATGAATTTGGTGGTGTAGGGTTACACGACGCCTTAGGGTCCTATAGGCTATAGGTGCATTGGCCAGATGTTTATATGCGACGCGTGCGTAAACCAGATAAGGTTTGTGATGACAACTGGTAAAAACAACGCAGCCTTGCCAATGATATGACGTTGCTCTAGCTGATGCAGCAGGCTTGCTTGTACATGTACAGTACATCTTGGGGATTTTCCTTTCTTGAACTTCTATAAAAAAAAGCAGCGGGGATTTTAGCCCTTCCCTCCCGGTCTCGTGCTTGGTCGTGTGCGCTCCACGCTCCACAGATAATCCAATTAGGGTGGTGTGGGTGGAGCACGCGTGCCCATAAACGAGAGGCGCGCCTCTCCTACCAGACCATCAGCTTGGGGGGTTCATCAAATGAGGGGAATAATGCTCACGGTGATTTCTGGCATGTTGGACCAATTTTAGTTGGAAAATAGGTGACAGCATTGCAGCGGTGGCGGCTTTTTGGGTGTTATCACATTTTTGTTTTAATGTCCGCCAAAATGCTTGTTACATCCCACATATAATTAATCCGTTAACAAGCACATTGCATATTTTAAAGGAGAATAATGACAAAGTGGATTAGAAGTGCATTGTGCCACATACAAATATGGAGTATTTAGCTAAGTTTTGCTCCATCGATTGAAGTTACCGTATTCAACATAATTTGTTAGTAGTGTTAATAAAGTCACTTAATAAGTGTTCCCACTTAGTGAACAGTACAACCAATATTGCTCTCCCACTGCCATCCTTTTCCAGATCGTGTATCACTTGTAATGTGCCCCCAGCATTGGTGCGCCCCCCTAATCACCTGCCGGGTGCAACAATGACAAAAGCAATGCTATCACACACATTATCCAACTCTAGGTGTGCATACCTTGCCAAAATCGCTACTAGAGGCATTACTATATTCTCGATCATGTGGATATACCTAAAGACATGCAACGACATTTTACAATGAAAAGCCTATTGTAAAAAAAACGGAGCCACTTTGACAACGTCCCAATAACTTTTACCTTATGAACCATTAATTGTTGGATTACTTTTGCTTAACTTATACATGCACTCTGTGTAATTTTTTTAATTTAAACGATAAGAGGGGAACCGAATTAGAAGAACAGACACGAGTCAATCCTATTTTACGCCACTGACACCAAATATTATAGGTTTCCTTGATAATTACGATGAATGGAATTCTCCAGGAAAACACAATTTCTAACTTTAGTTGGGCGGCGATTGTTGTTGTTTATTTATTTAAATTGTATATAATTTTCGAGCCACGTTTGAAATGATTCGATGTCGCTTGCCACATCATGATGACACCGAGCATTTTGTATGCCGATAAAATCGGTGGACGCAGATCCAATGCAGATTTTTGATTATTTACAATTTTTTTTTTTCCAGGGTCGGTACAATAGGCCTAGTGACAGGATGTTTTGTACACGGCGTATAACAACAACAAAGACTTCTCATTGTTCCTCTTTCGTTTAATCTCCTATCCAGATCTATTTTTGATATTTTTTCAGGAACGTGCCCTAGTTAAACAAAAATTTCCTTCTTCTTCGAATACTACACTCATCAACCGAATTCAGGGGCTACTGTACCAGGGCTGGCCCCGTATAGCAACGTGTCTATGGTATGATATTGAATAACCACCGCTTACAATACCCATTTTTGTGCTGTCTAAACTTTCACAGGTAAAAACACCTTTCTGCCCCCCCCAAAAAAAACACACAAAACAAAAAACAAAAAACAAAAAAAACAAAAAAAACAAAAAAACAAAAACAAAACAAAAAACAAAAATTCAAAATTGAAATTAAAAAACATTTAAAAAAAATTAAAATCGAAATAAATAAATACAAAAAAGTGGTCCTTTTTCCAAAAATGGAATAAAAAATTCGGGCCAATTGTTCTCCATGTCACCCTCTTCTTTAGAATTACTCTTCTGGGTATATCATTTTACAAAGACCGACTTCAATTGGGGTAGCATTGTTCCTTTTGTGTGAGAACGCCACGAGGCAACTCTCGTAAAAACGCAGGTTTACGATGCACTTGTGTATGAACCAACATATTTACTTCGACTCTTTCGACCCGAGTTTATCACGAGTCCCTATAGAGTTTCCCTCTTCATTTTGAGACCGATAAACCTAGCCCCCAAATTCCTCTAAAACTTGTTTGTTTCCACGGAGAGGGGAACTTGGTGGTGTTTGTGAACTTGGGCCAGTGCAAATAAAAGTTTACCTTATATTTGGGACTTTTTTCCCCGTAGATTCGTGCAGACGTGCGTGTTTGCACAAAGATAACAAACTATCAACCTTTTGTGTTTGTTTGAACTGGTACGTGGCAGAAAGGAAGGATGAGGGAGTGGGGTAAGGGGGGGGGGGGGGGGGGGGAGTGGGGTAAGGGGGGGGTGTGAGGGTGCATAGGGGGGTGGATGAGGGTGGGTAGGGAGTTGGGATGGGGAAGGGTGCATGGTTGGGGGGAGGGTGGGTGGTCGAGTCAATGAACTGTAACAAGGTTAGGCCTATATATAACATGTGCGTGTTGGTACAAACACTAAACAACCAAACAACAGGAAACATCGGACACACTGTGTCATGTTTCGTATTTTTCTCGCTTCTGGTTCCAGGTTCGGTAGACCGCAGTTTGCAATTAGGAACGAGACAAATTCCACTATTTCCTCATAATCAATGGCATCATATAAACAGCGGTGTCGCATTCTGGGTGGATATAAAGTCATGAAATACAACACCAACACGTTGCAAATACAGGCATTTTTACGAGCCATAATGCAAGAGATGGGGCGGAGAGGACACTCCCTCCTTTGTGGTATTCATTGTACGAGTCTCCACCTAGTTGTGGGGACAGGCTCTTTTGTTTGGAAAAGACAGACCGAGTCGTGGGGAAATTGTCGAGTCCCCATAGCGCGTTGGGTGTTCAGTAAAGGTAGAACAAGGGAAAATTGGGCTTAGGATATATTGAAAGAAAATGAAGAAGGGGACAAATTAGGGTGATTCTGAAAATTTTTGAATTTTAAAGTATTCTGAATTTGAAATTAGAGAGATTTCAATTTACACACAAACCCTATGGGTTGTCCCAATAACGCAATGTGCAAAACAAATTAATGTATTGCGGAATATTGTGGTTTCTCCGGCAGGAATCCTTTTTAGGTTTTTAGGTGGGGGTGGGGGGGGGGGGGGGGGGGGGGGGGGGGGGTGCGTTAGGTAAAAATAGTATAGACTCTCTATAGAGAGTGTATTTATTATTGGGGAGGGGGGCGTTGGTCCCGGCTTGCTGGATATACAACAAGCGGACCAAGTCTTAAATTCACAAGGGGGCTCCGTTGGTTTTTTCGCGGAAAACTTTCAATTGTTTTTTGCTTCCATGTACGTATGCGCTCTTACAACACATGTTCAATATTAAAGGCATTTGCGATCATTTAAATATGTTGTGTCCGTTCTTTTAGGGGGTTGCACCCTCAAATATAGATTTTCTAATTGAATTGATAATTTTCTAGCATTGTATTTGTTATGAGCTTTCAAATAAGACATCGCACGAAACAATCGGCCAACGGCGAGTAATTAAACAAATCGTGGGGTCCTCAGTATATGCCCAACTGAACTGGAGCGCGCTATTGGCGCAATGATAACCACTTTAAACAATGTGTTAAGGCCTGTCAATAGAAGAAAATATTCGTATAAAGTACATGGTGTTTGGATCTGTGCATAAGATTCGTGTTTAAAGAGTCAGGCAGCTGATTAAATCGTCTTTTAGTGGTTTGCAAAGGGAAGGCAGTGATACCATGTGTTTCGGCATCAAGCATGACTGTGTGGTAGAGAGTGTCAGATGAGATGGCAAGCAAACAGAGCCCGATATTAAAAGTACATGATTTTGTCAAACTACATGAGTTTGTTCCTTGCCCGCTGCCTGAGGGGCAATATGTCCTGAAATACCCCAACCATAGAGCTATATTAAATTACTAGAGCGCTGGCTCGATGTACAAAGTGATGCGAGCTGGGCGCATCCATGTTTGTGCACAAACCTATGGAAACATCAACATTTTGTACGGCTTTTGTACGGCTATTTGCATATGCGTTTGTATTCTATACAGTGCATTACCGAAGCCGATACGCCCAAAACCAAAACGCATGATCAGCAAATGAGCGCAGATGCGCGTGCGTATCCGCGCGCTGCAGTTGATTTTGCCGTGACTTTTTTAAACTGACATTACGCGCGTAAAGTTGTTTGCGTTGCATTTAGAGTACATTGTACACTGTCCAAATTCAATCTATCTTTTGTTATTATGTTCTACAACATACACATGAATTCAAAATGTCTGCGCGCAGAATGGATTCAAAGTATCTCCGCGCGTGAGAATAAAGAGTTAGTGCTCTAGTAATTTAATATAGCTCTGTGACCCCAACATCATGTTTTGGATTGTTTACTTATCCTGTTTCAAATTAAGGTTGAAGGGAAACAACCTAATGTCTAACGGTTCGCGTCTTTAAGAAAAGACAGAAAACAACCAGGGCCAAATTTCTTGGCTCTGCTTACCGTTAGCGAAAAATTCCTGCTTACTATAGCAGAAAATTCGGTGCTTACGGTAAACGTATTTCACGCGTTAGCGAGGAATTTTGGTCTCTGAGCATGCGTACATCCCGTAACTAAGGATTCTGTGGTTACAGGGTTAGCGCAAAACTGTTCTGCTAGCGCGGTTAGCGGAAAATGGTGACCGTAAGCGAGGAATTATGTGGTTAACAGAGCCAAGAAATTGGGCCCTGGTTGTTTACGCATACGTTTTTCCTGCCATTTCGATTCAATGTTCGATACGCGTTGTGTAAA